>JAVXUP010000591.1:0-403447 GCA_033070095.1 Escallonia herrerae
ATCGACGCTTTGCTACAGCGAGCGACAGATGGGGCCGAAGACCTACGCAGTTGATATGCTCATGAAGACAGTCACGACTGATAAGTTCAAGCGTTGCTTGAACTTGATTCATCTTCTTTCTTGCTGAGTTCAAGGTGGAGTGCATCCCTACCTTGAAAGAGGATGCAAGGTGCAGTACTTGAAGAAGATACTGAAGACATGTCACACTTTTCTCATGGAATGGTTTGTTAATACAAGCCAAGGTGGAGATTGTTGATATATGTCTTGTATTTATGTCCCACATCGGTTACTCAAAGAAGGTTGCAACTTAGTCCTTAGTATATAAGACATCTTGTCTCACATTGCTTGGTGAGAGAAGATCCCTACTTTCTCCAAGTATAAGTAAGGTGTCTTGTATTGTGTTTAAGGGCAAGAGAGGAGAGTCTTTCTTTGAGTAGGAAAGAAAGATAGGAGAGTCTTTCTTTGATTAGGCAAAGAAGAGAGGATAGTCTTTCTTTTAGTAAGAAAGAAAGAAAAAGAGTCTTTCTTTGAGTAGGAAAACTATTGAGAGATACACGTAAGAGAGTGTTGTAAATCTGACTTGTGCAAAGTGGATTTGAGTTCTCTCATATTTCTTGTGTTTTCTTATTTGGTTATCGTGTTCTATACATATTTATCTAAAGCGATTTCGTAACAATGATGATGATGATCCTGGACATGGAATGGTGGATGGACACGGACCAAAAACATGGAAATATATCTGTAAAACGAAGTTGTATGTAGAATTTAATTGGTGCTCATTCATGGTTGAGGTCCCATCTGCAGTTGTTGCTTTCGTTAACGAAGTTGTGGCTTCACCCTGGAAGTGTTGTCACTGCACCCTTCCTTTATGCATAACTTAGAATCAACTGTCAAAACACACCCGAAAAGTAATCTTACGCAATCTGATTTTAATCCTTGCTCCTGATAAAATTTCCTTCTATAAGTTTTCTTTCTTAATTACAAGTTTAAGACCTATGTTGTACAAGCGTCCGGCCATATACATGTCCAAGTGTCGGATTCATCTAATTTTTAAAATATAAGACATGGGGACACGACAAAATATTCATATCTAGCATTACTTATTAATTATTTCTAAGGTAAAATGATGTTTTATGTGACGCATAAGATTTTAGTTGAAAACTGTCTCGTCTCAAAGTCAAAGAAATCAAAAGAAACACCATAACACAGTATTCATAGTAGCATATCTTATGAGATGTATCGGAAACATATCTCATACCCATGTCGTCCAAGTGTCGAGTGTCCGACACGGATATTTCATGCATTCTGAAGAGTCCATGTAACATAGTTACAACACACTCATTTCAGGGAATCAAGTTCCTACAGTGATTCTCAGCACTTTGGCGGTGAACATAATTCTACTCTTAGTTGGTATTACTATCTCCTATGTACTGCCCAAGTTTGAGTCCAAGCCAGCCAAAGCATACCTAGGCTTACACATTACTGCAGGATCCTTTTTCCAGCAAACATTCATACTTTGGGTCTCCCCTTCCCCACCACCACCGTCCTAAGCATTTTTGCACTTGATTTTATGTCACATCTAGCGGGTAGTGCGCTGGAACAGAACTGTAATGGCAGGCCTATGCTAATTTGCAGCCTTCATGACTATTGCCACAAGGGGCACACTGCTACCATCACATGTCCACACTTGTTTTTTTTTTTCTCTTTCATTCCTTTTAGGTAACAACTTCTAGCATTGATTCCTTTACTTCTTTGACCCATCGATATGACCTCAATTGAGGAGAAAAAAGATGAACCCAAGGCTGAAAGGTCATGCTTAAACCTTTCAAGGACCAACTGGCCAAAGAAAGATGCATATCTTATGTAGGGGAGATTATATATTTTATGGGGTTAAAGAAGAATTTCAGTCATATCCAACACAAGATATACACAAAAGCTGAAGAAACATTATAAACCAATAAGCCAACAGAAAGCTTACAAGTAAAAGGAGAAGCAGGCAAGGGAAAGCTAGGGGTAAGATTTCCTGTTATTGTTTTAGAAAGAAAAAGGGAAGTAAAGTGTAAGGTTTTGGACTTTATGCATCCTTGGATGTAATCAAAATCCACTCAATTTGATAAAATTTTGAAGGGAAGTGACCAAGTGCCTTTTATGCAACTTGCAGAAAGGTTATTCACAAAGAAAATGAAATAAAGTTGGTAGCTTTGTGATTCACTACAAAAGGTGTGAATGAGAGTAATCATAACGGTGATGATGTAGCCTTGGGAACTTTTTATTGTTTGATATGTGGTTTAAACATGAGATGTTCATAGTGACAAGGGTTGGGCACTAACATAGACTTTTCATGATCCTTGTTGCAGCAAGAATGGTGGCAGTAGCAGCCACTATAGCAGCTAAAAGAAACAAACACAGTAACAGCATATTAAGAGGCATGATTTGTTTAGTTCATTTGTCATTTGTGGGATGACAACTACTGAGATATTGATCTACCCACTATACATAAAATCCAGGAAAACCTGATGAAGAACAGTCTGGTGGCCTGGTAGGTGATCTCATGACCATGACAAAATTCCTTAGGTTTTTTTGAAAAAATATGAGATAATATTTGTTTCTGTTTCCATTTTGTTTTAAAGATGTTGCTTCGTTTCTTCTTTTCTTTTTCCCGGATGAATATGATTGGGGTATTGATCAGCAAAAGAACACTTTTAGGCTTCATCAAGATAGCAATGACCCCCTGATAGCATCATCTGACGAAATTTAACCAAGCAACAGAAAAGGGAGAGCACGTCCAATCTACTTTTTCTCCCCATATCTTCTCTGCATCCAATTTCAGCATACTGATATTTGTCTCGCATCTGCATTAATCACTCAAAAACAAAAACAGTGAACTTCCAGGGTCAAAAAATGTGAGGATGCTATTCGCCTTTCATGAGTTTAGTTGTGTTGCTAAGTGAACTTCAGAATCAAGAATATCACGATACCTGCAAGGACTTACATTGCCGAAGGCAATAGTTCTGTCACCATTGACCATTGAATGGAAAAGTACTTCTAAAAATTAAATCCGGGGATGTGTATTACGTGGATCTTTATGTGAGTTATGATGGCCTAAAAGCATGATATGCCAGATTTAGTGGAATGCAGTCTCAACTTGGCGAATGATGGCGATTGAGCTAGGTCAACTTCCAAATTCGGTACACAAATCTAAAATTGGTGGAAAGGATGCAAGGGGAAAAGCAAGCAATCAGATACTCTGGAATTTCATTACAGTGCCCAGTGAGTCAGGAGTGAGATGGCACCGAGTGTAAGAAAAGGAGCGAGTCAGCATCAACTACAGCAACTAACTAATGACACCGCAAATTTAGCACCTACTGGCTACGATCTATTTGTCCATTATGAAACACCATACAGTGTACTTATACCACCTTTACAGTTCCGAAATGTGTTATTGATCGCTAAAATCATGAAAATAAACTGAAAATTCGATTTTGTTTCAATTAGTGATCTTCAAAGTGCAATGAAGAGTCGAGATGTTACCGTGACTAGTTCAGTGAGTTGGATGCTTCGTTGCCATAAGCACCACATTCAGTTGCAAATTGGAAGGCAGAATCGAGAGTACTGGTCTACATCCAAAGACTTGGAACGCAGCTATAATGCCACATGCAATCCTGTCACGATTGACCAGTGGATGGGGGAAAAGACGGATATCATACACTCAAGGAAAGCAGACATTTCAGTTGGTATCGATCAACAATCTGTTGGGAAAAGTCACGTTGTCGGCCATTTGAAACGATTAACTGTTTCTTGCACATGAACTACAGAGAGTCAGTGTCAACTAAGCAGAATGAACCATTTAGATCTTCAAACAAGTTGATATACAGAGAAACTCAAAAAAGCAAAGGTCTTCAACAAGGATGCATTCACTTGATCTCATTAACGTAATCGTATAATACCATCACGACGAATTAAAAACCGACTAAACTGAATCAGAATTTGGCTTTCTACTACATTTTTTCAACTACAGGCTTTGCTGCCTTAACCACGAACTTGATATCGAGTTGATTGAATCTGAAATCCAGAAACGCGAGGGCCAACATTAGCTCCATAACTACCAGCCCTCTGGAATTTAAGACCATGAGAAGCAACCTCACACGGATATGCGACGAATGGGTTTCCATGAATCGAGTCAAGAATTACCACTGCTCCATCATCAGGATGGTTCCAGCCTGGGATTAATTTGGTTGTGCTGGGTGACTTTTGTGAATGCTCAAACGAAGGAGATTTGTTATTTTCCGCAGAAGTAATGTCTGTGAGATGGACCGTCGTTATGTCATGGATGCTAGGTCTCCTCTTGTCTTTCCGTCCTGGAAGCTGCCTTGCAAAGTATTTCTGAGCATGACTTGCCACTTGCGTAGGTGTCTTGGTGATGACACAATTCCGGGAAATGTTCCTCCAGTCCCCTTTACCGTGCTTTTGAAGGCCGATCAGGAACCGCCTATATCATCAAATCACCAAACAACCAATATCAAGAGCATCAATAACGCCCTAATTATGAAATTTGAAAATTGCAAGCCACAAGATAAAACAAAAGTACCAAACGAAAAACCTCAATCTAGCGATGTACAATAGTTAGTGGGTTCAACTTCATCTTCGATTAAAGCTTTCCGCTCAATCAAAAGCTACAGTAAAAGCAGCATGGTGGATAAAATTTACACCTAAAAAAGGCATTAAACACTAGGCTCGACGAGTACTGTATAGTAGGGCTGACTTACAAGGTCGAGTTATAATTTTCTCAAGATAAATCAAGCCTGCAATCTCTTTTCATTTCTTTACCTTGGTGGTCTAGTTAAGCATCCAATTCAAAGTGCTACTAACTTAAGCACCAAAAACTACCCTAACCTGGCCAAATCACACAATTATTGCAACAAAATCACATAACTATGAAGAGGATTCACCTGTGCTCATCTTCTGTCCATGGTACACCTTTCCTCCTCTCCTGATCAGAAGTTCTACCAGTAGTGTTCCTCTTTCTGAACGCTTCCACCACCTCCAATGTAAAAGAGGAGGCTAAATACCCAGGAATCGGGACCACCCCAGCTTCTATATCACTAATATCTGCTTCCAGCACCTCATACTGCTTCATTACATCAAACACAGATTTCCCAGGGATCATAGCAGCCACTTTTATCCATCTATTCGGGTCCTCCACATCAAATATGGCAAGTGCACGCTCAAAGCTCTTGTTCTCTTCTCTTGTCCATTCTGTGCTCTTGCTCTTCAACAAATTGTAGTTAGAAATGTACGAGTTCAAAGTCTCCATACCCACCAAGCTCCAAAACCCTTGTATCAATACCAAAGCCCTCAAATTTAAACTATGCTGAAGAGTGAAATATTTACAGCGACCCAAATGGCAATGATTTCAGAATCATTAACAGGGAATCAGAATACCCACTTTATTTTTTTTTCCTTAGCTAGCATAAATTCAAGAACATTGAGAAAAGACCCACCTTTTAGAATAAAGAAAGTCTTGGAAATGTAGAAATTTATACTACTCTTCACACATAAACCCTAGCCCAGTTGAAATCTCCAAGGAAACTGGATAATAATGGAATCTATCTAGCGAAAACCCAACTGACCAAATGGGCTGATTTTGAAGAATATGGTGAGAATCAAGAAAAGAAGGTGGGCTAATAGTGGTACTGATGTTTACTTTGGTCGTGGATGAAACCAAAGGATAGGAGAATTAGAAAGAGAAAAGGAGACATTAAAGGGAAAGCCTTAAAGACGTCTACTTGTGATTGGAGAAACAAAGGTATGGTTTATTCAGTTCATGTGGAGATACTGCTATTATAGGGAGAACAAAGTAGAAAGAGTCTGTAAATAAGGGGACTCTCTCTGGCTGCTGCAAACTTACTTTAATGTGTCGGCATAGAAAGCTGGTACTGAAAAGATTTGGCCACTAGGAACAGGATGTGAAATGGTCCTCTCTTTTGATAGTGAGAATCTAAAAGCGGAGTTCGGAAAAGAATGAAAGTATGAGAAGATTATAAAGCCTTCTTTTCACTATAAAGTACCTGTTTTTTTCTTTTGTCCAAGAGAAATTAACCAACCTAACCAATTGGTGCCCTTATGAGGCATAAGACTTCACTGCAGACTGTGCATTTCTCCCCCAGTTTGTTTACCATGTCCTTCGTTTTCATTTTCATGATTTAGGAAAAGTAAAAAGGAATCGAAACACATAAAAACTTGTTTGGATATCATTTTTCGAATGGCATGTCAAGAATCATTTTAATAATAAGAAAACACATCCATGTTGATTGAATACCATTTCTCAGTACATTTACATAGGAGCTGGTGAATAGTGTTTGAGTTTGGCGTTTTCGAAAACAGAATTTGATTCGATAATCAAACACAATTGAATGAATAACGTTTTTGGAATGGCCTAATTGCAAAAATTTGTATCAAAGAGACTATTTAGTTGTTAAAATTTGAATGAATCATTCGTGAAATAAGATTCCAAAGGGGGAAGGGGGTAGCTTTACGACCTTGGTAAGTATCGAACTATCGTATTAGCAGCTTCATGTGGGGATAGAGGAGGGGGGAGTGCAACAAATGCAATCATCACATTAATCATATATATATATATATATATATATATATATATATATATATATATATATATATGAATTTGGTTGGTATCTTTTATGCCTTTCAAAACTTTAATCCTATTTTCAAATTCTTACAATTTCGAAGTAGAGTTAAATAGTGTTAAATTTTGAGTGGTCACAAAATAACCTCCAATCTCATGAACTCTCACATGATTTTTCTTCCCTCACTTCATTATTAAGTATCTCCGTTTCCGTGCATAACACAGGATTTAGCTAGTTATATATAAACCAGATTAATACGTGGTCATCTTGCCAAACTTCAAGCTTAATGGAAGAGAGAATCTTTCCCTAACAGTTATAAACATTATTTAAGTTCATATAAAACACAAGCGCCTGTAGCTCAGTGGATAGAGCGTCTGTTTCCTAAGCAGAAAGTCGAAGGTTCGACCCCTTCCTGGCGCGCGTCAAATCCTTGTTTTCCTTTTTCTAAATTTATCACAAAATCCCATTTTGCGATAAATGGGATTTTGCGATATTTCACAGTATACTAGGCCTCTTCACATCCTCGTTTGTCCCTAAAAGGTGTTACGGTAACGAAATATAACCTTTAGGGATAATCGACGATGTAAACAAGCCATATACATTTTCTTTATACCTTCTCTTTTCTTTCCGCACCTCTATTTGGGCATAATTGTGGTGAGTTAGTTTCATTTTGTTCTCTATATTATGTTTTCAGAACAAAACTTTTGCTAGCTAAACAATCATATTCTATGTTCTATTGGTTACTTCAACCACCAAGAATCATTCAGGAGTTAGGCGAAACCAATGCCATGCCAGGTAGAGGTGTCAAACAAGTCGAGCTTGGGCCGTGCCAAGCCCTGGCCCAACGGTTTAGCAGGAAAGCGGGCTGCCTTGGGCGGGCTCCCGCAAAAATATGAGGGCCCAATCCTAGTCCAAATAAGTGAACGATTCAAGTCATGGTATATCAGAACAAGTCCAAGTCTTTATGCCATTCGTCAAGAACTCGATCTGTGTTCAACAGATGCCTCTACAACCCTTCAGGACTCTCACAAGTACATACACAAACGTTTCTAACATACAAGCACAAAATTACAAGAAGAAAATCTGTCACTGATTTGTAAAAATTATTTAACACTGCTTGAACATGAACTCCATTTTGTCTATACTTATCTCCTTTATTTGCTGTTCAAATTTTTCTGACTTGTTGTTTCCGATCTCCGGCTGTAATATCTTCTCTTAGTCCCTGTACCGATGTTGGAATGCCCTCTAACTGTGTGTTCAGCCGTGCTTCGATTTTCCTAGCACTTTGGAAGGTCACTTGGAGGCGGTGGAAGCGACTGGCTCGGGCCTTCACCATTTTCCACCAAAAAGGCCATCTTGAGTCCCCATGTCGTATGTACTTCCAGATGGCAGTGTAGAAACCAAACACCTGCAGAAATCGCGAACCATAATTAGTCAGTATACTTCATGAAATGACCGTGCCAGCTTTCGCCTTTTCAGTCCGAAAAAGTTGTGCTTGTGTTCACTAAGATGCCGGTGTCCCACTTCTAGGAAAGACGATATTACCATGTAAGAAAGCTGATTGACTTTGCGACTGCACAATGAACTTAGGCTTCCGACATATAAGCCAAGGGAGTACAACGGAAAGACCCTAACAAAATGATAGACAGCATGAATGTAGATTTTACCTGGATTATCTGCCCTGAATCTGATTGCAGCCCATCCAGAAGTTGGTACACTCAATGTGTTCCTCTCAACAGGATCCACGAGATTAAATTTCTTGGGATCCTTTTCAGAATCAAAGTTACCTAGTCCCTTCCCAACTGCATAGAAATTGAACCCATGTAGATGGGTTGGATGGCTCTCTGGCGCTATAATTCCAGTTCCTTGGAACAAAACTTGAACTGTAGAGTTATAACCCAGTCTATAGACCTTTGTCCCATTCGTAGTCTGCATGTTTGCTGGTCCAGCGCCAGTATAATTGTAAGGGTTTGGCGGATTTGCTGGAAAATCATTTGTATAAACGCCACTTATCTTATAGTAATGTGCTTGAAGGAGAGCTGTTACCGGCAGCACAAAGCTGACATTGTTGATATCAGCCACAACTCGGCTTCCATTGACGCATGTAGCACATGGATTAACACCAACACCAATGGCTAAAAGCAATGAATGATCAATCGTTAAGGGGACTTTAGCTGGGTACTGTTTAGAATTGAGGCTTCGAAGGGAGTCCACAAAGCTAGTTGTTACAGGTGTAGCATTTGTGGGAGGCATTGCTGTGAGGGAAGTTGGGGTAAAAGGATGAGTGCCTTCGTAGCGCAAGGTGCCAATCGCAGTTTGGTTGTCAACGGCTACTATGGTGTCCATAAATGGTGAGATGGCTATCAAGTACTTGCCAGTATCTTGATCAGCAGTTAAAAGGGCATTTGTAGTTTGGCCTGGAGCGATGAATATGGTGTCGGTCTTAAAGGGCTTAGTGTAGGAGGCGTCAACTTCAACAACGGTGAGTTGGTGTCCAGCAATCTTGAAAAAGAGTTCTTCGTTTAGGGCTGCGTTTATGAGGCGCAGCATGTAAGTCTTGCCACTTTCAACATGTAGACTGAAACCTGCATATGATTGGAAGTTAGAAATGAGGGCTGCTAATGTCGTTGCTGAGAAAAGTAGGGCCAATTTTGGAGAGAGCAACTCTAAAGAGAAAATCCGGCCATGGCCATTGAGAGAGTCTAGTTTCACATTGAACATTTCCATCCATGAGACTAGCACTAGTAGCGTGGCGTCTCTTATAGACTATTATTGAGTTGGACACTCTTAACATGTAGGCGCAACAGATTAGTGTTTTTCGTTCTTTTTCCTGTCGTGGAACAATATTTTTTAGAAAGTTTTCATCAATCTGCCAAGGCACGTCAGGTTTGAAAAATAACAAGGTCACGTATACCCTGTTTCAGTACCCTGAGAGGAGCAATTTGGAACAGGTCCTGGATGGCCATTAATTGTATGTGCATCTGATACATTTGGCGGCACTCCTGCTTGCATTGCCTGATTGATCACAGCTTCAGTATCCGACTTCCACCATTCACCTAAAATTTAGATAGAGAAAAAACTAATCAAATGTGTAAAAAAAACACTTGGTGAAAGGAATTAAAACGCATCTTTACTCACCTAATATGATGATTTCTTCTTTGTCTGGTTTAGGAAACGGATAAGGAATGCCTCGCTTGGGCAGGATGACTATGGCACCGTGTACTGTTGCCCTTAACCAGTTGATATGTGCATGCCAAAGAAGTGTGCCTCTTTGACCTGTTAGAGTGAAGTTGTAGATATAGCTTTGCCCAGTTGGAATGGGGCATTGGGTAATGTATGCTGGTCCATCTGCCCAACCTGTTCGAAGTTGCCTTACTCCATGCCTGCAAAATCAACAGAAATGTCTTAATAAGGAGACGGAGGTAGTAAATTGTCAATCATTTTCTCACCAATTTCGATGACAAATTTGTAACCTGGTCTCGCCTAACAACGAGAACACTTTCTAATTGTCACCGTCACATAATTTTTCATATTCACTCTAGTAAATATGGTTCAAAAGACCATATGTCGATTGCCTATGATATTCAAATGAGGCCTCTTTTTCAGGGACGCGAGGAGTTTTTGCTATGGGAAATGAGGAAGCAAAAGATCTGTACCAGTGGATAGTAATGTTGTGTTGAACATGGTTGACAACTCTGACAATCACTGTATCATCTTCCCTTGCATAGAGAGTAGGGCCTGGGAACTTCCCATTGACAGTGACAATGGGTTTGCTTGCACACAGTCTTGTTGCATTCTTCATGACAACCTGCATTGAAGTAATTGCTCAAGGATCATTAGAAAATTGAAAGCTTTACAACACTCCGTTTTTCCGAAAAAGGTAAGGTACCAATTAATGCAACATTTTTGTAAGCTTCTTTCACTTATGCAACATTGCAAGCTCCTATTCTATCAGAAATGGAGATCGTGATCTTTGTATTTTTATTATTTGCTCCTCTGATATTCCCAAAGTTCTTTAAAGGCCATTGAAACTTCAGCAATGCTACAACAGAACAAATCTTTTAGGGAAAATTAAACGGTTCAAAAAGTAAGCAAAAAATTACTAAAAACGTTTGTGTAAACATCTTGGAAGCAAAAAATTACTAAAAACACTTGGTTGACTGTTCTCCATAATTTGGTGACACCACAATATTGGCAGGATTGCTAGTCGGGCATTCTCCCTCTGATTGTCTAAGTGAAATGATCACTGTCATTCCTATTGGTTTTGAAATGGCAGTTGCCAGATTAGTTAGCATATGCAGTGTTCAGGTACAACTGTACAAGGGATCACTTATAGAAAGCCTCGGTACAGAAAATACTAAGTGGAATGGTCTAACTCCTAACAAGCAACTCTAAATTCTTGGCGGCCAAACTGAAGCCTATTTTCAGGAACTTCAATATTGAGAGCCCAGCGCTTTCCAGAGGACAAGCGCTGCCTCTCTAAATGCATATTTCTTAGGTCGTTTTTTGCTTTTGTAAAAGCTGGGCTTCACCTTTTCAGCCATCATCAGAACGATGCCTAATCTGTATATACAGGCTGTTTCACTTTCCTTTTATCTTATTTCATTTCTTATTTCCTATTCCAATATTATGCATGGCATGGTATTCTTACTGTTTTACTTCTTATGTTCAAGCTAAGATCAACTGCAGAAGATAAAGAAGCAACGAACTTACACTAAATTTGTAATGACGAACCATGGACTCAACCATTGCTGGAAAGAGGAGAGCTGCCACCAGCACCACTGCCTTAACCCCACACGCCATTTTCTCTCTTTCTCAATTTGATTCAGTGTATTTTAGTTGCTATGCAAGTCTATAGCTCTATTGCCACATGTATATATGACTGACCTCTGCAGCATTATCAAGGAAAAATGAATTTAGGATGCAATGTCATTTTACCTGGTTAGGTGAGTAGAGATAGTAGCCATTAGCCAGCCATGCAGTTTGTCCAAGTTATCTTACACATTACATAAAGTAGTTATCTGTCGACCTGTATAAGTTTTGAAGTAAGCTACCTCTAAGCTTGTGTGTTGCCATTTTCCCATGATCTCAACTGATGCTGTCTGAAACAAACATCTGATCTGTATCCTCTGTTTCTCTTCGTTAATTTTTTCTTGCTGCGGTGGGCGTATAAACCCATATTGCTATTTCTATTGCTTAAATTCTTGTCTCAGTATCAGTGTCATGTCAGTGGCCCTTTCACTACCCAATGCAACTGGAAATTTGAGTTAAAGAACAAAACTTGCTATTGTTTTATTAATTTGGTATACTGGTTACTCAGAGAATGACTAATGCAACTAGAAAATTGTAATGAGTTAGAAGAACTGTAGAATTTCTTTGGAAGTTATACGGTCCTTCCAGAAGAGTATTACACTGCGGCCAGTATTAATCCACGAGGCTATGAGTTCATAGTGAAACAAAACTTTGTTGCTTTGGTTGAGGAATGGTTTTCATAGATAAAGGCCTGGTCTAATGGTTGTTTTCAGTACTCTTAAAATAAGGATAAGATGGGGATTAGTAGTAACAGCCCATCTTCCCCATCAGTTTCTGTGAAGCACCTCTAAAATTGCGTTCTTGTATCTCCCTCTCTCAACACTTTAAACCAACTAAAAGCTAAAAGAATAAGATTTTCTTACACAACTTTGGTAATTTAGGAACAGCAGAACTTATCAAACTTGTTGACATTGCATTAGGGCTTTGGTTATTTAACACTTCTGATGGTTAATTTATGTTCTTTCAGTGTAACGCTGGTAATAACATTCTCTAGCCCATTCAAAAAGTGCTAATGATGCGCAAATCAACTAACTAAATAGATATAACTGTTGTATGTGGAGCCTGATTTCAATTCAGATACATTGTTACAATAGAGGTAGTGACATCAAAACTAGTTTTTTGTATGGTTGTCTCACATTGATTATTGAGAGAAGGTCACAACTAAGCTCAAGTATATAAATTGTTTTATCCCACATGGATTATTTAGAGAATGTTACCTCTTAGCTTTATATATATATATATATATATATATATATATATGATCTTGTATTGTTTTTGGGTTAAGAGAGAAAACGACAACAGAGAGTGAGGACTAGGTTTTTTGTTGTAATACTTTTGAATAGAGAAACTGAAATCTGGTTATACTCCGAAGAGGTAGTCACGTTGGTAAACCTTGTAATTCTTGTGTTTTTTTTTTAAATTCTCATTTCCTTATTCTTCGATATATTGCTTCGTTGTTGTTGGTGTGTTTCGTAACAATTGATATCAGAGCTTGGGTTCGAGTTTTACTCACGTAGGTTTTACGTTTGAGTGGGAGCAATGGCCGAAGAAGGTAAAGTAAAGATCGAGAAGTTTAATAGTATAAATTTTCAGTGGAGGAAGATACAAGTTGAAGACTACTTATATCATAAGGATCTGTATCTGTCGCTGGTGGGAGAGAAACCTGAAGCGACGAATGCGTACGAGTGGGCGATTTTAGACAAAAGAGCTTTGGCTACAGTAAGGCTCAGCCAGACGCCGAAAGCAGCATTCAATATCTCCAAGGAAAAAATTACTGCTGGTATGATGCAAGCGTCGGAGAAATTGTCTAAAAACCTTCTACTTCGAATAAGGTATTTCTTATGAAGAGATTGTTTAGTATGAAGATGTCTGAAAATGGTTCTACTGTTGATCATCTAAATAATTTTAACGGTATTACAAATCAATTAGAATCTGTTGGCATTAATTTTGATGATGAAATTAGGGTTTTGCTATTTTTGTGTTCACTGCCTAATAGTTGGAATAACTTAGTGATGACAGTGAGTAATTCTACTATCTCTGGAACGCTAACACTTACTGATGTTGTGAGCTCTGTAATGAATGATGAATGACAAAATGTAGAGAAAGATCAAAATCAAGAGGCAAGTCGAAATCCAAAAGGAGAACCATAGTGTGCTGAAATTGTAACAAGGACGGTCATAAGAAGAATGATTGTACAGAACCACAGAAAAAAAAAAAAAAAAGGGAGCGCGCAGAGGGAAGACAAGGTAATGATGAAGGGGTAAACATGAAAGTTCAAACGAACGAACATATGACGATTTATGTCTCTCTGCTACTATTGACAATAATTCCAAAGTGTGGTATATAGACTCAGGAGCCTCGATTCATTGTACACCTCATAAAGATTATTTATGTGATTATGTTCATGGTGATTATGGACATGTGACTGTCGGAAATGGATATCGGTGGAACATTGTTGGAAAGGAAAAAGTGAAAATTAAGGGTCTGTTTGAGAACCATTTGGTTTTTAGTTTTTTCTCTAATTTTGTAAACTGAAGAAGAAAAACGTGTTTGTCACACAGTTTTCATTTTTTTTCTACAGTTTTAAATACCAGTTTTGAAAACAGGGCTATTTTGAAAATTCTCATTTTAGAGTTTTAGGTTTTCAGTTTTCAGTTTTGGTTGAGACCATCCCCCCCAACCGCAATAGCCATCGCCGCCCACCCACCTGTCGTCCATTGCCACTGCCACCTACCGTCCATTGCCACCGCCACGCCTCACCACCAAATAAAAATTGGGTAATCAAACACCAAAAAAAAAAAAACTCAAAATAAAAATCGAGTAATCGAACACCCATTTATTTTTGTAAAAAATAAAAACTAAACTGATTGTTGATTGTTGATTTTTTGAAAATAAAACCAAAACTGTAAATGATTTCAAATGGTACCTAAACTGTCTAATGAAAGAACCTTGGTTTTGAAGGATGTTAGACATATTTCAGAACTACAGAAGAATCTTATATTCATCAGCGGGTCGGACCCTGAAGGTTATTTTGTGGCATTTGGTGAAAAAAAGTGGAAGGTGATCAAAGGGTCGATGGTAGTAGTAAGAGGTGAAAGATTATAACCATATATACTCTTTTGGTACCTATAACCACTCTATCTTTTTGGCTTCTATAGAAAATCAGAGGACCACATTATGGCATCACAGGTTAGAACATTTGAGTGAGAGTGGTATGAGAATTCTACACTCAAAGAATGCATTGTAAAGGATGAAAAACATTCAGTTAGATTTCTGAGAGGGTTGTGTCATTGGAAAGCAAAAGCGGGTCAGTTTTCGGAGGGATGGTAAAGAGAAGAACAATGAAAGGCTGGAATTAGTTCACACAGATGTTTGCGGACCTACTACAGTAATGTCTCTTAGAGGTAATTTTTTCTTTGTTTTTTTTTTTATAGATGATGCTAGTAGAAAAACCTAGATAAAAGCCATCAGATGAAAACCTGACATTTATCACACTATTAAGAAGTGGAAAGCTCTTGTTGAGAATAAAATAGGTAACATGGTAAAATGTCTAAAATCTAATAATGGAGGTGAGTATTGTGATGGAGGGTTCTAAGAATACAGTTCCAATGACGGTATCAGGTTAATAAAGACTGTTAAAAGGATACCTGAGGAAAATGGCTTGGCAGAAAGGATGAACAGAACCATCATGGAACGAGCAAGATGGGTGAGGATACATGTTGATTTACCTCTACAGTTTTGGATAGCAGCTATTGATACTACTGTATATTTAATTAACAAAAGTTCAGCCAGTGCTCTCAATCGTGGTATTCCTGAAGAAGAATGGTCAGATAAATTAGTAAATTATTCTTTTCTGAGAATTTTTGGATATATTGCTTATGCTCATATTGATAAAGAGGAACACTTATCAGTTTTCATTCCTTGCCTAGCACGAAATTCGTGAAAGAACTTTTGGTTGCACTAGATTTGACCTGACTTACCAAATTGAGCACTTAGGTTTCTATTGCTCGTAAGAGAAACAAAAAGGCACCCCATATAATATGAAACAATTCACATTCAACGTTGTGTCATGCGCACAATGAACATTGTATGTACCCAAGAACAACAAAAAGGAAAAAAATGTCTATAACTCTCGCCTAATCCTACTCTATTTTGTAAATCCTCAATGCCCGTCCAGGAGAAAATAAGGTCATACTAGTACAAGTTAAAACTCTATCGAGATGAAATTACTGAATCCTTGTTTACTTTTTTCTTTTTACAGTCACAATGATAGGATTCTCTTAATTCAAAAAACTTCACTCTCCTTAAGGAATTGAAAGTTGTAATGGACAGAGACGCTAGGAATGTTGATAACGCTTGACAAAGTTTTAATTTTTTTTTAATTATGTAAACCGGAGTCGACACAATTCAGAAGTTCCAAACGCAGGCATTCTTGGAAGTTCTCCCGACTGCCATGGCGTATGCAATACATAGAAACTTGAGAATATGCCAAGTACGGAGAAACCATAAGAGAGGGGCCAATATGCACACCATATCTCTTCAAAATTTCACAAGTATTTGATTTGAGCCACATAAATATGAGAGATGGTAATTAGCCCCATACTGCTTTATCAGCCTATCTATTCATGCCAAAGCCCACGTGGCAGTACACCATTAACTGCTTATCTGTTATCCTCCCTATTCAGTCCCTCTCTGCCCAAAAACAGCACGTCTGCTTGCTAAAAAGGCCTTTGAAGGAAATCAAAAGCTCTTCCTGCTTTTGCATTTCCTCTTATTCAGCTCAATTTCAACACAACCATGGAGTCAGCTAGCATCACATGCTGTGCACGTGGGGCTCTCCTGCCAACTGCTTCTTCTCAACACACTACTGCTCTAGCTTCCCCCCTGTCCAACTCTCCATCATTCAGCTCGAGGGTAATAGCATTGAGACTTCATTTCTGCAATCTTTTTCGTTCGCTACTGTCATGTGTTAGTTGTGGTCTCACCCTATAGCAGTAGCAAGTGTCTTGGTTGAATTTTCTCTACATCTTGTACTAGCTCTGTCACCTCCGAATTCTGATGTGTTTGCACTTGCAGAGTCTGAAATCATGCTTATTATTTGGAGAATCCTTGAGGATCATGCCAAAGTCATCACTGAAGGTTTCAAAGACAAAGAACTCATCCCTTTTGACGAAATGCGAGATTGGTGACAGCCTGGTAAGTTACTCCAAGAAGTAGCTAGCTACACAGATTTCTCTTGGCAATAAAAGGGCGTAATAGAGGAAAAAAACGTGTGCATCTTTATTAAATAGTTCTATGGTTTTCCAAATGCAGGAAGAATTCCTTACAAAGTCAACTAAGGATAAGGGACTGATCAGGTTGATGACATGCATGGGGGAGGCAATAAGGACCATTGCCTTTAAAGTGAGAACTGCTTCTTGTGGAGGAACAGCCTGCGTGAATTCCTTTGGAGATGAGCAGCTTGCAGTTGATATGCTTGCTGACAAGCTCCTATTCGAGGTTAGAATTCTTACTTATGAACTTACTTCACCTTTAAAATCTCTTTCCCTGCCCCGCAAATCGGCTAAGCCCTATAACGGAGTAGTTGTTGTTTGAGAGCATCTTCGGAAATGTAATTATGAAAATTCATTCTTGATGGAGTGTCTGTGAATATCTAACCCCTTTCTACTGGAAGTAGGTGTTGCTTCTCAGGGATGAGAAATCGACCTCCGCAAAATTATGCCGCAGTATTTAACAATGTCCGACTTAGGCCCAGAAGGTTGTGCTGAATGCTAACACATTGTTGACTCCAATCTTTAAAAGGTGCAGTGTTTAGAGAACCTGTAATTTAACATGGTACCAAAGCTCTAATTCTGCAGGGCCTTGAGTTCAAGTCCCCCATTTGCTTTGGCTCCCCATTTGTGTTAGTGCAGTTTCCGATAACATTGTTTGTGAACTTGGTGCTCCTTAATTTGTTTTTCATTGACGTCTGGTGGTTGTGATGTTTGGTCCCATTCTCTACTAGTTTAAGCTTTTATATATTAAAACTCGGGGTTTAAACTTAAGTTTCTTAATAAAAGGATGTGATACTGGAAGTAACTCCCAACTGCAACATGAAGTCCTTGTTAATGGCACTCGGTTGTATAACTTCAAAATAATGTGGACTATTGCCCTTCTGAAATGGAACATTTGCAGCTTCTTCCACGATCCTCCAAAGAAAAAGCACATCAAAATCTCTTCAAGCTACTCGAATTACATGGTTGTTCTACAAACTAATTGTTCCGATTTGGAAACTCTTAGGCCTTGGAGTACTCGCACTTCTGCAAATATGCTTGCTCTGAAGAAGTGCCTGAGCTTCAAGATATGGGAGGTCCAGTTGAAGGTAAACAAAAGTTATGATTTGAAGCTTTGTTTATACAAAAATCAATATTCTCGTGATGCTAAAGTACTTAAATGGCTTTTCGAAAATTAACAGGAGGATTCAGTGTTGCCTTTGATCCACTCGATGGTTCCAGTATCGTGGACACGAATTTCACTGTTGGCACCATCTTTGGGGTTTGGCCAGGAGATAAGCTAACTGGGGTAACCGGAGCATCCCAAGTTGCAGCAGCCATGGGGATTTATGGACCTCGAACTACATATGTTCTTGCTCTTAAAGACGTTCCCGGCACCCACGAGTTCCTCCTCCTTGATGAAGGTAATTATCCACCAGATTCATTCAACAACATGGCAACGACTATAGTTCAAAAACTGTCATATTTAAGTGCATAGAGTGTCTGTTGATGGATGGTTTGTTCTTAGCAAGAATGAGGTTTTCATTATCAAAATGTAAGTACTTCATCCCCCTTTGAACAGGAAAATGGCAACATGTCAAAGACACAACTGAAATTGGAGAAGGAAAGATGTTTTCCCCTGGAAATTTGAGAGCCACATATGACAACCCTGACTATGACAAGGTTTTTCTTGTGTTAACAACAACTGTTTTCATCTTCCCTGTTGTTTGTACTCAATCGATTATGATCTTTTCATGTTTGATTGTAACTCTAACTAGCAATTCAAGAAGCAGGTTTGAACCATCTAACCTTCCGAGTTCTGTGAACAGCTTATCAACTACTATGTCAAAGAGAAATACACATTGCGATACACTGGAGGAATGGTGCCTGATGTCAACCAGGTCTTTACATCTTTCGTTGTTTTCTGTACCATTATCCCACATTCTACCATTCGCAGAAGTTGATCAAGTGATTATGAGTTTGGATTACCTAATCCGTATGCTTTACCCTCAATGGTGCAGATTATTGTGAAAGAGAAAGGTGTCTTCACAAATGTAATATCTCCAACTACCAAAGCTAAGCTGAGATTACTATTTGAGGTGGCTCCTTTGGGATTCTTGATTGAGAAAGCCGGAGGCTTTAGTAGTGATGGCAAACAGTCTGTGCTAGACAAGGAGATCATTAATCTTGATGATAGGACTCAGGTAGCGTATGGATCCAAGAACGAGATTATTCGATTTGAAGAAACACTATACGGGTCCTCGAGGCTCAAGGGAGCTGTGCCGGTTGGAGCTGCTGCATAAACCATTCCATTCTGCACTCCTTCCTATTTTTTCCCTTTCCACTACAGCACCAAAAAGTGCTCCGTGGACGCGTTTGTATGTAATGATATAAGCGTATTACAGAGGCGAGTAGGCTATGTTTGCAAGGTTGAGCTTGGATGGGAGAGATTAAGTAGCTACAGTTGCTCTTCCTTGCTTGGCATTTCTTGTTTAGAAACATGTTCATTTGGAGTACAACAAAAAATCCATGAACATTTTGGTTCATCCTAGGCATAAATCTGCATTGGATATTACAGATCACTACTCAAAATACTGGTACATTCATCAAAAGAAAGCAGGAAGAGAACCAATTTTTGAGGTACACTGAAGCAATAAATCCTCACTGGTTAAATGGGCATCACAATTCCCTGGAGCGCATGACTATCTGAAACTGCGATGTTTTGGAGCATTTGTTAAATCCCTTTATCTACCACTATGTTGAACTACAGAATTTATCCAACACTAATCATCAAAAAGCTGCCACATAATCTTTTGAAATATTGTAAATACCTAAGAAAGTAAGCCTTGGAGTTATCTCATGTAAACCTCCTGTCCTTTTGTTTTCTAAGAAACACTCCAAAAAATCACATTGCTTCTTAGGATACCCTCACAAGATAGCATTGCTACTTTATAATAAGCAGCAACATTGGCAGTGATTCAAACTGAGGATTCCCCTGTACGACCACATCGTTGAGGTTGAAGAGGGAAACCTCTGAGTACATAAATTTTGCCATTGGAAGCTGAAGGACTTCACTGTTTTCAATTCAAAAAGAACTACCATTACCAACTAAGACAGATACTGACATGGTATGAATTTCCAAATTTTGGATTTACTTGTGGCATAATTCTTCCCCCACCGTCTCTTTTGCGGCATATTATTACCGTTTCACGATCTTAACTCTTAAAATGGAATTTCGAGTTAGTTTACTGTTTCAAAATTTCTTTTTCACTATGTATGATCTGTTGGAAAATAAGCAGGAGCACAAGAAATGGCATGGATTGGTTGGAGGACTTGTGGATGCACCCATCGACAAAGTGTGGACTATGCTGTCTCGAAGTAATAGGCTACCAGAATGGATGCCAATGGTTGAAAGATGCACCGACTTGGATGGAGAGGAAGGTCTTCCAGGCTATGTTAGGCTAGTTTCTGGCTTCATGTTCCCTCAAGAAGATGGAGATATGTCTTGGATCAAGGAAAGGCTGGTTTCCATGGATCCAACTTCACATAGATATGTCTACAGAATGGAGGCAAGCAATGTAGGTTTAGATGGGTCCGAAAATGCATTAAAGCTTGTAGATTATGGGGACGATTCAACACTAGTTGACTGGTCATTTGAAATCAATCCTTTAGAAGGGGCGTGCGAGGACAGCATAATAGATTACCTAGGATTTCTTTATAAGTCTTGTATTAACAGGATCGACAGTGCCATAGAAGCTACATCCAGAAAGCCAGAGTAGCATGCCATGTATCAAGCACAAGTCACAATCTCCCTAATGTCCAAAAGATCACACTAGGGAAGGATTTCGTATAATTATATATAATTTTTGTAACTATACCCCTCGAAGGTATCTCAAAGTTGCATCCTCTGCAAACTACATAATGCTCATGTTAGCTGAAGCATGGAAGTTCACAGGTACACCATTATACCAGCTCCAAATTCTGACCGCAGAGATGAGATACAATGGAGATTGCAGCCAACTGGTAAATTCACAATCAAATATGCATGGGATCATTTCAGAACTAGAGCAAGAGTGGTGATGTGGGGACACTTAGTTTTGGTTCCCTGGTGATATTCCCAAATGTTCCTTCATTGTGTGGATCTTGTGCAAAAATGGAATGAAAACAAGATCAAAACTGAAGGAGTGGAACCTTATTCAAGATGATAGGTGTCTGCTATGTTTCACAAACCAAGAAACTGTAGACCACCTATTCATTCAATGTCATTATGCCCAAGTACTATGGAAAAAAGTGATGGCTAAGCTTGGATTGAGGATTCCATTGGACAATTGGAATCAATTCTTAAATGATATATCACTGGCTGCTAGAGGGAAAAGTTTTAGAGCAAGAATTTGTAAACTTTCCATTACTACAGCTGTCTATAGTCTATGGAAAGAGAGAAATACCAGATTGCATGAGCAAATGCAGGCTGAACCTCTTGGGTGCTGGCTTGTCACACAGCAGTGGATTAAGTGGAGGGTGTGTAGCCGGAGGAATATACCAAAAACTGCTAAGAATGAGCAGTTGTGCAGGGAATGGGGGATTACTGATAGTGTGTTTCAATGTGATTAGGAGTAGTTGATTGATTTGTATTCATGTATTCATTGTAAATAAGGTGACATAAGGAGAGAAGAATACTACACTACTGAGGTGTAAAAGATGTAATAAGGAGAGCACTATAATTGTATAGATTAATGAGAATTTTTTTGGACCTTGACCAAAAAAAAATGTGGTGAGAGTTATATGCAGGTCTCTGCTGCAGGGAGCCAGGACTAATACCTTTTAGAGATGTCAATGGGCCAGGCTTGGGCCGGCCCAGCCCAAGCCCAACGGGCCTCCAATGAAAAAGGGTCGGGGCCGGGCCTGTTGATCGGGAAACGGGCCTGGCCTGAAATCTGGGATATATGGGCCCAGTCCAAGCCCTGGCCCTAGGCCCAATATTTAGGGCCCGGGCCCAAAAATTTTTTTAGTTCCCAACTACTTATTATTTATCTGCGTCGATAGCCAACAAGAATATATCAAATTTGCCTATTATATGGTAATGTATTTAATGAAGCATATGCATAAAAGTTGTCTACCACTCTTTATTTCTATTTCTTACCATGTCTAATATATGCTTGAATCTTCAGGTGGATCACTTTTGTCTGGATTTTCAAGTTCTTTTCCTTTGTATTTTGTGGTAAGACAACTAACTCGTAGTAGAACTTCTACTACGAGCAGGCTGTCTTGGCTCATGAGCTAGGTCACCTTAAATGTGGTCATGGTGTATGACTGACATTTGCAAATATTCTCACCCTTGGGGCCTATACTATACCTCGTAGGTCATTTTTGAGCTGTATAGGTGAATTTATTATAATAGTTTTGCTTAATAACTTTGTCGTGCTAAATGATGGAACATTTATTGTTTTGACCGGAGAAGGAAATTTATTGAGTCTACATTTTTTGTGATTCTTGTGCAAGAGATTATATAGGTTTTGAGATAGGCCCATATTAGAGAAACAACTTCGTCAAAATCTTTTGAGTATTTGAGTATACTATAGACTGAGGAGTTGGGTATGGCCCCTGAATGGTGGCTTTTAAGTACAACTTTAGACAAATACATAGGTTATTTGCTTTGTCACTTGGGGTCACTTAATTGACATATAGCAGACGTTGTGTAAGTTGGTGTTAGTATAATGAGTAAATTTTGATTGACACGACTAGTCATGATTAATTTTACAGGTTCTTGTCAAGCTAATTATACTTAAAAACAAAGCTTATGAAGAGCTCTACAAATTAAAACTCCTAGTTTTAAGAATTTTATGATGGATAGACCATTTCATTGTCAGCTCCAATATTTTGGAGTAGTTTGTAGCATTTTCAGTCAAAGCTTGTATTTGTTCGAAATGACTATCTAGAAAATAAGTTTAATTTTTGTGTGTTTGGGCCAGAATGGGGTAGAACCGGGCCTAAAAACAGGCCAAATTTGGGCTTTTTCCGGGGCCGGGCCATTTTTGGGCTTTTTCTAGCCGGGCCGGGCCTTTCTCTTGAAAACTCTGGCCTGGTCCAAGCCCAGGCCCAAAGCCCTATTTTTGCGGGCCGTTACTGTTCACAAGAGGGCCGAGCCAGCCTAGGCTTTTTTCAGGCCTGGCCACGGGCTGCCCAACCCATTTGACATTTCTAATACCTACCACCACAAATACTCAATTCCGTTGAATGTTATTGTTACAAAATGTAGCAATAATGAATCAATATATCAAAAAACAAAGAATCGAGAATTTAAAAAAAAAAACAAATGCACAACACAAGAATTACGAGATTCACTAATGTGGTTACGTCCTTGGAATATAACCAGATTTTAATTTCACTATTCAGCAGTGTTACAACCAGATAGATATGTCAAAAAGGCCAGGCCGCTAGCGGGCTAAGCAGGCCCTAAAAATGAATAGTGTTGGCCCTAACCCTTAGGGCCTTGGGCCAGGGCTAGGGCCAGTCCTAATATTTTCTAGATTTGGCTCTGCTCGGCCCGGCCCTAAAAAGGCCCCGGTCAGGCCCGACCCTCAGCCCGGTTATGGTCCTCTTTTTGGACCTAAATCTGACTCTAAACCATTTTGAGTTTTTTTTTTTGCTTTCCCATTCTTTCTCGTGCCTCATTCTCTCTCTACCTTATATTTTTCTCTTTCTACTTAACTTTTTTGGACATGCACATTTCTTTTAGCTCATGATGATGGTTCTTATTTCTTTATCTATTTTTTCTTGCAAGGCTCCTCTGTATTAGTTTCATGAAATTATGAAGAGAAAATATATGTTTATTTGTCTAGGAACTAGAAACGACACAATTTAGGTAATGAAAATGGGGAATATAACTCTAAAAAGCACAGAAAAATTCATGGTAAAAGTGGTCTAATTATGCATGCTTCTAATGAGATACCTAATACTATGTAAAATGCAAAGTTAAATGTATGTTTGAGCAAAAATTTTTAAAAATATCATTGAAAAAAGTTTTGTAGGTATTCATTATTGAGTTAGATAACAAAAAATTTCATGACCAAAAGTTATATTTTTTTTTGTGAAAAGATTGTCTTTTTTGCGAACAAAATTACTCTGTTGCTAATCAAATTCTCAAATAGAGTAAAAGTAAAGCTCTAAGGCACTTCGTTAACCACG
This sequence comes from Escallonia herrerae, assembly GCA_033070095.1. Taxonomy (NCBI): domain Eukaryota; kingdom Viridiplantae; phylum Streptophyta; class Magnoliopsida; order Escalloniales; family Escalloniaceae; genus Escallonia; species Escallonia herrerae. The sequence goes on from JAVXUP010000591.1 coordinate 23,894, forward strand.
AGAGAGATATTGAATGATTTAGGGCCTATCAATTCATGAATTAATATTTTTGCAACACAAAAAAAGAAATTAAAAAAAAAAAGAGGGTCCGGGTCTAGCCCGGCCCTAAGGTTAGGACCTAGGGCTTGGGCCTGGACAGGGCCTCCATTTCCTCGATTTGAGCCTGGCCCAGACCCGGCCCGATTTCCAAGGCCGAAGCCCAAAATGGCCCGACACTAGAATATATGGCACTTAAAACGCTTTGCAAAATATTTTCTAAGGAATGCATAAAAGCCTCATTATTAATATAAGAAATGTTGTGTCCACCCAAAATATGTTTTTTCATCGCTTTTTGTCTTTAAAAATATATTTTAACCTTGCACAGATAAAAGAGGCCGTAGAATAGCATATTAGGGGTTGAAAATAACTTATTTTTATTGTTACTATATACCAGATGACCGGCCATGAATTCATAAATTTGATAGAAAACTTCAAATATTAATCTAGGTGCACGCACGTGCAACATTGATTACGTTAATTTATGCTATTCTTTCCTTAACCCGCATCTCTATACTGGAGAATCCGTTTGTATCTGCAATAAATGTTAAAGTTTTTCATAGCTTTTATTTACATGTTGTTGTTGTTGATAATTTTAACACTTGAGCTTGTAGATGCCGAAATTTTCCCCAAAAAAAGGCTGAAAGAATAGTCTTATTGACACTCCATAAACGACTATTGGCACTCCCCACACGCATGCATAATACGTGTATTTTGTGTTGTACAATTGAAACTGAAAAGCTAACTAGGCCTTAACATGGGGAGCTCCTGCAGCAACGTCTGCTGCTAAACATGAAATGCTGCGAAATCTTAAGACCCGTAAATCCAGTCGCACCACTACATATATATTCTGCTAGTCAGTATCGGTAATTAGTAATTTTTTATTGTCAAAAAAGCTCAATGGGGCTCCTCCGCATTTGCTCTTTCCTCAACCCTCATCCTCTCTGCTGAACTGTAATGAAAAGAAAAATGTAACCACATTCGGTCCATGGTTCCGTGTCATAAGACAATGTATTGAGTATATAATTCATGATGCGATAGTTGAGCGTTACAAGGTCAATTAAACATTATTTTACTTCCCATACGAGATCTCTTATCTCAACCTTAGGTGGACATAGTACGGAATCTTGTGAGATACCAATATGCCATCTCAACTTTAGCCACGCATGGTGCACAGTCTTACGGGGGATTTGTGATCAATTTTTTTAAGATTTGAATTTCAAATTCAGAATTGGATTTGAAATTCAATACACATTTTTTTTGTTTTGAAGCGAAAGGAAATTTAAATCACAAAATTCCTACTTCGTGTTTGGAGAACAAAAAAAAAATGTAAAGGTATAAATTTGTAGACATTTATATTCTTGACTTAGGATGAAAAATAAATTATAGTAAGTGGCTTCAAGCGTGCTAGTGCCCCCACATGGCGGTGGTGGTGACGGCACCGCACAAGGTAACGGCATCAACTGTGAAAGTGGTGGGGTGGTCAAGTGATGGTAATAATTGTAGTGGTGGTGGCATTGAGGTACAACTGGTGGTGGTAAAGTGACACTAATAATGACACCAGTGGCAGTAGTGCTGGCAACGGTTGTGGCGATTGTGGTGGTAGTGGTGGTGACGACGTGGTTATGTTGGCAGTGGTGGTGAAAATGGTAGCAATAGTAGTGACGGCGCGGCGGCAACGATGGTGGCAATAGTGGTGTTGTTGGTGGTAGTGAAAGTGGTGTGACGGTAGCGACAATAAAGATAATGATTGTGAATTTATTGTTGAAGAGATGCAAAAAATGATAAAATAAGTAAATAATTACTTTTAATTCAAGTAAATTCAAATCTCATTAAATCTGACCATTTATAATCGGATTTCACACTATAAAAATAAATCCAGTCAAATCTTATAAAATTCAATTTCAATTCTTTTTTTTTTAAGTTCCAAACAACAAATTTTGACTATATGAAATGATATCCTATAAATTCCCCGGTCCTAAATAAACTCTAGTGTATATTTGAAAGTCTTGTGGTTTTTGGTTTGTAATTTTAAAAAAAATTAAAACTAAAGCCTCTTTTTATTTTTATTTTTATATTCATTTTATAAAAAGAGACAAGCGTTTGATTGGGAATTTGCGATTTGACCTTTCTCTTTTATTATTTTTTCCTTCTCATATTTCTCTTTCTACCTCATGTCTTCAACATCACAACACCACCGTCCGCTGACGACAACGACCTGCCCTCTGTTGTAGAGACAACATTATGGACCCTCACAACCCCAAATTTGGTGGTGGTACAGCGGCGTCGGGCACAGACACGTGAAAGAGAAGGCATCAGCTGATCATAATGGTGGTAGCGGAGGTAAAATTAATTGTAGACGGGAGGAATTGACAGTGGTGGCCCAGATATCTGAGTAGCGACGGTGGTTGTGTGCTGGGCTATGAAGAATTGTGATGGGTGGTGGGCGGTGGGACGGTGGTAATTAGGCGGGATTGCAGATGTGGGGCTGTTGGACGGTGATAATTGGGGTGGGAATGCAGTGATAGTTAGCTGGTCGTGGGACGGTGGTGACTATGGTGGTTGGCTGTCGGCATTGTGGTGGTTGGTTTTGAGCATGGTGAAGGGATGGTCGAAGGGGAGGTCAATCAATGTTGGGCGGTTCATGGTGGTGATAATAGCCAGTAGCAGTGGTGTGTGTATGTGTATGTGTGGTAAAGGGGATGGTGGTATGTGTATATGTGGTAGAGGGGACGTGTAACAGGTCTGTTGGTGGTGGGGTAGGTGGGTATGCCGAAGGGGGGTTGGAGGTGAATGGTAGCAGCGGTGAAAGTGACCAGCTAAAGAATGAGTTTTGTTAAAATATGGCTCATGTATTGCTTCTAATGAAGCTTGAATGTTGGATTTCAAAACAAACTCCAAACTCTTTTTTTTTTTTAGTTTTTTTTATATTAGAGTATTTTCTTTGATAGATTTGTCCATAGGAGGAGAATTTATTAGCACTATCAAATCCCTTAGAGTTTTAGCATGAAAACTCCAAAACCGATTTTTCAAGAACTAGCCCAAATTGACAACTGATTTAAAAAATGAGGGGGAAAAATCAAACATATTTACCAAACATCAATTTTTTCTTCAGTTTATAAAATTAAAGAAAAAACTGAAAACAAAATTTTGTCAAATGCTATCTTACTCTTTGGCCATTGTTAAATAATATAGTTGTATTGGCCCAATTTCGAGTCTAATTTCATGACATTATCTCACATTTAATATGAAAAACCAAACAGAAGTATTGAGAGGACGCGCTGCTATTGATTATGAGAACTCAAACCCCATAGGTTATTGCTTCATGTCAGAGCGTTGCCCTGTTGTGATTTTCATTTTTTCTATCTAAGTTCAACGACCATTCAGTTAAGGCAAAGTTAAAATTTCAAGAGGACAAAATAAATTGTTTCCATAAAAATTAATTTATAGTGGTGACAAAACATCAGATTTTGTGATAATATCGTTTACAATATTTTATTAAAACTCGAAAGAGAATAAAGGATATTGGGAATTTAAGGCTAACATTTCGGGAGGCATGCAGAAAAAGGGGACTGCCAACAACACTTCACGCCATCCTCTGTTAAAAATTAGAGCTCTACGGTACTTCTGCTCTCATGGAATTTGGAGCTTGTGCTAGGGTTTTCAACGTTAACCAGCCAACCCCGTACCTGAGTCCCATAAGCAGCAGCTGTCAACTATCGAAGAACCTGCCCAATACTTCAAATGCTTCGTTTCACATCTCTGTATCACTTCCTCCCAGATAAATTGAGAAGATATTGAACATCAATAGTCAATCACTGAAAGATTTTAGTACTCTTCCATTTCCCAACTTGCCATTAATCAACGAGCGTAGAAATAGATTAATTGCCAAAGAGTTAAACTATGATTTCCAGCTACTTGCTCAATAACATGCGCAACTATATGTAGGCCTTAAAGTTGAGTAGCAAAATGTCTACGATTCTGTTTTACAATCTGTTGATAGAAAGAAAAAAAAAAGGTGGTGTTTTCTTTGTATATGGAACGGAAGAACTAGTAAAACTTATTTATAGAGAACCATTATTTCTCGTGTTCGTCCCCAAAGGAAGATTGTTTTAGCCGTGGCATCATCCGTCATTACTGCCCTTTTATTGCTCTGTGGTAGAACTGTACATTCCATGTTTAAAATCCCAATATCGCTAGATGACGATTCATGCCCATCAATCAAGGCTCAGAGTTGGCAGAGTTGATAATTTGAGATGAGGCACCGATGGAACACAGAAATGTGTTTGAGGCAGTTGATCGCGCATTGAGGGATATAATATGTTTTCACTGCCGTCAATCTGAATAAAATGTTATACCTCAAAAATTTTCTTTTCTTTGGGTAAAATTAATATTTCGAATAAATGAATTTGTGGTCTTTTTTGTAAATAGTAAGAAAATGATTTGGAAATAATTCTGAAATTTTTTGCCGAATGAAACGTGGTTTCATTCGAATCAAAATTGGAAGGTGGTGATGTTTTTTAAGTGTCTTAAAGATTTGGTCAAATGAAAAAGGGTTTGATTCGAATGAAAAGTATTTTAAATTAAGAGGGAGTAAATACTGAAGAATTCATTCGAATGAAAACTTTTCGTTCGAATAAAATCACCTTCGGTCGAATGAAAATCAGATTTTCGGTCGAATCAAATAAGTTTTGGAAAAACAATTTTGTAATTGTCAGTTTCACATCCGAATGAGAACCATTTTCATCAATGTCAGATTCGGTCGAATAAAAGGATAAGGCTTGGAAAGTTCATGAGTTCTAAAGCGAAGCTTAAGGATTTGTATTCTCAAAAGCTTGACTAAGGTAAGGGTTTACTTTTGAAATTCGAATCAGCGATGGACCGATCGTTCATGTAAGTCCTTAGTTCTTTTTTAAAATCTGAATTCTTTCGAACTGGTTAAGTTATTCTTCTTACCCTTTTGTTTTGAGCTTCGTTACGAGTGACATGTTTCTCAATATTATGACTTATGGAATTCAGTTTCCATTGGAATTGTTTGACCTTAAAATTAGCCATGTTGATATTGTTTATTTCAGTGATTAATGATTGTCATTATTTCGTAAACTCCGCTTATTGTTTGACAAGTCCGTTATTTGATAATGTTATCTTGAAATCTTTATTTTGGTGACTCTATGAACCATATCACAGTGTATGTGACTTATTTTGACTTACCCACGTGGATTGGAATGTAGGCTAACTCAGCGGGATGAGCTAGAGATTGCGATCTTACTTTCTGAACCGGCCCCATATGTCAGTAGTGACGTATGTGATCACATTCTGAATGGTTCTATGGTGTCTGTCTCCGTACTTCGATATATTTTGGCATTTGATATTTGGTCTAACTTCTATTTCATTGAAAACTTGTGTGCCTCTGTAATCTAGTCTCTCAGATATCTTTGCATTCTTTTAATCGGTCCTTTGAGCGACCTTACAGGGCATTTGACTCATTTTCTTACTATTTTTCCTTTCAGGTAATCAGTAAGTGAGACTTTGGGATCGAAGGGCTAGCTGAGTAATCAGAGTTAGCGGCCTTTGTTTCAGAGTTAGTACTGAAATTTAAGTGTAATGATTATGACAGTTGATATTATTTAGGTTTATTTTTGAAAAACTCCGTGTTGGAGAATTTGAATTGTATAAAAGCTTTGGGCCACTGTATCAGACATTGATGTATGTTAGGAATTATTAGTGCATGCTCCGAATGACCCCTTTTTCGGAGATTTTTGATATTTTAAGGTTTTCTCTGAATATCCGTTTATTTGGCATTAACGCTCCGAAAAGTTCGGGGCGTTAAATATTTTTGGGGGAAAAACTATGGTACTTGAAGGTGACTTCGGGCAAATTCTTCCTGTTGTAGCCGGCGGGACCAGAGGGGATATTGTTGCTGCTTCAATAGATAAATCTACCTTTATTTGGGATTATTGCAAGGTTTTTGTTCTAACAATTAACATGAGATTGAGGGATGCGTTTTTAAATCAATCTTCAATGGAGTCCATACAAGAGTTTAGCAAGTGGGTATAAGATCTTGGAGATGGAAAATTGTTTACATTTGCATTGCAATACGAGGATGAACTTTACTGGATCAAAATTCCTAATGATCTTTTACTTCTTGCAACAGTAGATTCTCTTGATGCTATTATATTTAGCACTAATCCTGATTTATTAAAACGGTATGGTGATCACAAGTACTTAAGACAGAGCCCTTTTAGTACCAACAAATTATATCGTCGATAAGGTCAATCATCATATTCTCTCATCCCTTCTGGGAGAAACGAGACGATATTTAAGCTCTGACCAAATATCGCCAAGTTTCAATAACGTGGATGATCTATCTGTGATGTATCCCACTAAATTCTTGAATACATTAAACTTTCCTAGGATACCGAGTTATGAGATTGAGTTGAAAGAAGGGATTCCTATTATTCTTCTATGAAATCTTAATCGTGCCAAGGGACTTTGCAATGGTACGAAATTGATTATAACATATCTGGAAGAGATAGTAATTGAAGCTGAAATAATAACGGTAGCCACGTGAGTGATAGAGTGTTCGTGCATAGAGTAGAAATGACTCTAACCGATTCAAAATGGCCTTTCAATTTCACAAGAAGGCAATTTTCCATCAAAGTGTGTTTTATGATGACAATTAATAAAAGTCAGGGACAGGCTTTTGAAGATGTTGGTGTTTACTTGCCGAAATCTGTGTTTAGTCACGGGCAATTGTACGTCGTTGTGTCGTCTTGAGTAACTTCACGTCGTGGATTAAAATTTCTTATTGACAATGACGACAAATGCGAGAATTGTTGCACAAAGAATATTGTGTACAAGGAAATCTTTGATAATTTACAGTAATGTGTTATTTTTTATAATTTCAAAAATGTCAGGCCAGTAGTCGGGGAAGATAAACGCTTCAAACTCAACAAATTTGAGTTTAGTGATTTTTTTCCATTATAAAGTTGATACATTCTTAACAGGTCCTTTTTGCTAAGCAAGCAATAAAGACGTGCATATATTTGTTATTGCATTCATCTTACCTTTTTTTCTTGTTTTTCCTTTCATATACAGATGTAATTAGTGTGCTATGTAAGAAAAAGCATTGTCCATGAAATATGCATTCATGAGAAAATGGTGACCAAGAGAGATATTCAGTTGATTGACAAGAAGTGTTGTCTTTTAATATGTAATGCTATCGTATAGTCATATCTTTTTATGAATGTATTGTACAAACCACTGATTAAAATGTGATTATTTTATGACATGAGCTTTTATGACTCTTACAGTTGATAGATTTTGACAGTGATATTGTGGTCTAGAGTAGCATACCAAACTGATGATGACATATGTATCACAAGCAATGACCCTTGCGTGTTAGTTGTTACATCGACAATGGTGAAGGAATTTAAAGGTGAAACTCAGAAACTGGGTTGTTTAAGCGTGAATTTTACATGCGTTGCCAAAACTCCTTTTATGAATGCCTGAACTCTAATGTTGCTACAATGAATATCACATGGAGGTATAATTTATCTTCAACAGGTGCTACTAAAGTTTATACCAACTTGGCACTACCTGAAGTTTCGGAGTATGTGATTAGGTATATGTTAGCCCTAGGGTTGGATAACCTAGGCTTACATCTTGTTTTGATGATAACTACACATTGATTATGTTCTAATGTGTGTTTTGAGTGGATTCTTAGTAGATATATACATGACACTCATGAAGACACATTTGAGAAGTTGGATAGATGGATTGAAGCCAAAGAAGCTTAAAGTTATAGTGGACATACTATGGAAGCTTCATCAAGTCCTATGTCAAAGAGCAAGAAAGAATGCAAAGGCTAAGTTACTATGATTATGATTGGTCTTTACTATTATGTAACTAGTCTTGGTTTGATGGTTGGATTGATGACTATGACCTAAAAAGACCTTAGGACACCTTGTGCATTGCATGTGAGTTCATAACCTTTCACACAAGTGTGGTTCTTGAAAATGAGTGAACTTTGGAGCTCACTCAGATTTTCTCAAAAACTATTTTGGTGCCAATCTTTTCATATCTTGATAAAACTTTTCATTAGCTTTCCAACGCAAAAAACGGCACATCAATCCGATTTTTCTAGAGAAAGTTATGCCCAAAATAGGAAGGGGGTTCCGTGAGGCAGCTGATAGGCAGTAGGGTATTACAGTCGACTGTATTTGAATCCAGTCGACTGCATTCCAATGCAGTCGACTGCATTGGTCAAAATTCAGTTCCAACGGCTATTTTCGAGGACAAAACTCCAACGGCTATTTTCGAGGGAATACAGTCGACTGCATTGATTACAGTCGACTGCAATGGCAGTTTTGCCCATATTTTGCCTCTAACGGCTATATTTCATTTGCTCTCTATATAAATGATTTGGGGCTTCATTATACACCATGAAAACCACATTCTAAGCCTCCATTCATTAGAGAAACATCAAGGCTCATAGATTAAACTTTTCTCTCTTCATCTTCATGATTTTACATCATTAAAGAGAGCATCTTTGTGAGCAATTCTTTGATTGAGAGTGAGCATTCTTCAAGTCATCAATTCTCTCATCTCTCTATTGTACTAGAGCTTCATTTGTACTCATTTCCTTTCAAGAGGGTTTCTTTGTACACAATTGATCTTTGTAAAAGGATTGTGATCAAGGCTTGGGTTTGTCAAGTCTTGGGTGAGCTTTGTGGATTCAAGGCTTGTGCTTGGTGTGGGGATATCACCAAGTGTTGTAAGGGTTTTGATCTTGACCCGGAAGAAGATTGTTGCTAGTGGATTCTAGTGCTCTTGCAAGGGACTTCCTTGAAGAGGTGGATGTAGGCTTGAGGGTAGTTCAAGCCGAACCATTTAAATCTCCTTGTCAAGTATCTCTAACTCAATCTCTTTACTTATTGCTCTTTAATTGTTTGAGATTGTTTAGTTAGCATCTTCATTGAATTATTACTTGGTTTGATTGAGATTTATGATTGTGCTTAGTTTAAACTCCCCATTAATTTTCAAAAACCCTATTCACCCCCTCTAGGGTTGTTTTATTGGTTTCAGTATATTTTGTACTCTTGATTGCAATATGTCATTCATTTTTCATGCTTGAAAATTCATAAGTTTGTCCTTTTTTGTGTCTGCAACCCGACTCTACTTTTCGATCAAATCGGTAAAATAGTTATACCTCCTAGCGTTTTACTAAAGCCTGAAGAAATTATATTTGTGAATAGAAAAAATTTGTCAAAGATTTTTAAGATCATGTCTTCCACTAATTGTACAGTGTGATGGGTTTTTGACCTTTATGGATGGTTTGATGATTTTTCTTTCATGGTGTAAAACTTATATATAGTGATTATCGATATTTGGTTTTCAGAAACGACTTACACATGCAAGGCCATTATTCTGAAGATTGATGGTGCTTATGGATGGTACTACATGTCATGCCCATGTTGAAAGAAGACTATTGAAAAGGAGTCTAAGTTATGATGTGAAACACGCAATGCAGAGGTTTTATATCATGTTCCAAGGTAATTTTGGACATGAAATTTGTAACTATTTTGTTGTCTAATACGTGTAAGCTTATCATAGTATAAATGTTTTTGGTCTCCATAATTTTAAATATAGGTTAATGCTTGAAATAGACGACAAAAGCTATATTGTCATTTGTACGGTGTTCGACTAAGAAGTAAAAAATTGATTGGAATGTTCTGTCACTCATCTATTAGACATGCATGAGAAGGTTAAGTGTACATTATATTTACTTTCTTAGCCATTTTAATTTTCTTTTTGTTTAACAGAAATTTTTTATTATCTTTTGCTAATTTACATAATTCAGGCACGAGAAAGGAATCCAAACTTGGTTCACGATCTGTTGGAAGAGAATTTCTTAGGAAAAATATGTCTTCCAAATTAAGTTAAATGACTACAATCTGCAATATGGAAGTAAAAGACTTACCGTTAGAAAGACCTTTGATGTCAACTATAAGCTTAAGGCAAGAAAGATGTTAAAGGGGGTATACATTTTTTTCATACTTATTCCTTATAGTCTTAAGTGGCACGTTAAGTTACATGTACAAAATCTTATAGATTGAGATGATGTCTTCAATGGAGATTGGGCAAAGTATAAAACGAAAGCTTTTTGTCGATGAACCTCCATAAAAAAAGGTGTGCATAAAAGGGTAAGTACGTGTACTTTACTATCGATAATTGTAAATAACAATTTGTGTGTGTGTATAATTGATATGTTTTGCTATAAACTGATAGAAACTCTGAAGAAAATCCATTTGAAGCTATTAGCATTGATGATCATGGAGATAAGTGTAATCTAAGCATGGAAGAAAGTGCACCACCAACCCGTGATGAAAATAAATATTAGTCATCAATGCTAGCCTATTGATGGATTACAACTGTTGTTATTCGTCAATTTATTGGTTTTTCTATGCTTTTTCGTGTTAATGCAATACTACTTTCTTTTGGAACTTGAATATTTTCTTTTTGATCCTAAAAATCTGGAAATTCAAAAATGTTTGTTTCAATAATTCTTTTTTTCCCTTTTTGGTGTTTGACTTTAATTTCAGCTGATAACCAATGCAACATTTTTGTGTGGTTTGATCAAATATATTGTCTCGCGTTCTAACACCATATTTTCTTTTTTATTCAATCATCACTTGCCAACATACTGAAACTATTTCTATATTTTTTTGTTCTCTAAAAATAATAAGTTTTAGTAACTTTGTAATTTTTGTCTTTTAGGTCTTATTCAAGTATGGGGCTTCGAAACGAGGGGATTCACATTAGATCGCTTTTGGAAGATTTTAAAATTACAACTTTCAAGCCAGATACACCAATAACTAAGTATTTTCGTAAAAAAACTTGAGTTTTGCCATCAGTTACAAATCTGTGGGTACAAAATTTCAGAAGATTATTTGATTCAAAAGATTTTTCAAGATCTTTCGTCGTCCTGTGATGGAGCAAAAAAAATTATATTTGATAATTGTAACTTACATGATACAACAAAGTTAGTAAATTATTTGAAAAATAGATAAAGAAAGCTTCATCCCTTATGGATTCAATTAGAAAAACAGAATATGGATCCAAGAACCACTCTGAGATCTCACATGCTAGCAAAAGAAATTTTTTTACCATAACCTTAAGCGAAAAGGATTTAGTCCAAACATAGCAACTCTACTTCGTACAATTGTGGTCACACTTCCGTCTACATGGCCTATTAAAAACATTCATCAAAAGTTAAAAAAGAAGTTCATCGACATGAGAGATATGGCAGTTATGTTGAAAAAAATTGAAAGGATGCTCATTGCAGGTGTGGACAAACTTTGAAGACATGCTGATGGGTACAAATGGATAATTTTTTGGGCCAGATATGTTATACTATTTTGTTTGGTGCAATGTTGTTTGGAATAAGTACTCTAACGTGACTATGTGGTATATTTGCAGCGCTAGAGGCATCAAAGTGAATGTTGCTAATGGAAAATTCGTCAACTATTTTACATTCTAAATTTTCTTTTTAAAATTATGTTCACTCGATGATTATTAAATTGGTTGAAACACGAGTACTGTAACTCTAACTTAATGTTTGGGCAAATTACAGCAGTGTCCCTGAGGTTAGGGTAAAATTACAGTCAAGGACAATAAGTTTCAAAATGTAACACTCGTGTCCATACGTTAGGGTTCCGTCCAAAAAGTGTACGTTTTTATGATGTCATCATTCTGTATTTTTAAAATGACAATACTACCCTTATACTGTATATTTTAAAATTAAGATTTCAAACCCTAATTTCAAATTAGGAATTTTTAAATTAGAGTTTCCAAATACTAATTTAACACACACTATCTCACGCACCCCTCCCGGGCCGCCGCTGCCCCCTTCCTCCCCCCACCCCTCCGTGCACCACCTTCACATCATCCCAACACCACGGCACCATCTCAACCAACAACCAAACCCACCACCGTCGTCACCAAGTAAATTGCCAGAATCCATGTATATTTGAAAGAGGTTGACCTCACGGGTTCTTCATAGGGACCGCAAAGCCCAGAAGCAAGGGGATTCCCCTTTATAGACACGTTCCCGACAAACCACATAAAAAGAACGAATAGAATCTGCAAGGGTCAAGTCCGTTATGGAGACACCAGGATCTGTCCTCGCCGAATGTATTTACCTTAGCTGGATCTCGCTGGTGCCACCTAAACGGCGCTGCTACGGGGTTGGGGGAGGGAGGGGGTTGCGACGGGATTAGGAGAAGAATGGGGCTGATGGCGGCATGGTCTGATGGAGGTGGCTGCCGAGGGGATGGGTGAGGGAGGGGGTTGCGATGGGATTGGGAGAGGAAGGGGCTTGATGGCGACGTGGTCTGATAGAGGTGGCTACCAAGGGGATGGGCGGAGGGACCTCTTGGTGGCCAGTGGGTGGGGTGGGATTGGGGGGAGTAACAGCGGGCAGGGGGAGGGTGGCGGCGAAGTGGGTAGGGAAAGATGGGGGAAGAGAGAGAGAGATTAACTTTCCAACATAATTAGGGTTTACTTTTCTGATTTTCTTTTTTAAAAAGAGGTAATGGCATTTGAAAAAATTAACTTTCCAACAAAAGGGCAATAAAGTCATTTTGTTAAAATCGTTAGGTTTTTTTAAGATTTCGTCTTGTCAACGGACGTAAGTGTAATTTATCAAAACTATTGTCTTTACTTGTAATTATACCCTAACCTCAGGAATATAAGTGTAATTAGTCCGGGTTAGATTATAATTGTTCTAACATGCACTTGCCGTTTCTTTTACTATTTTTATTATTATTACTAATAGTCATATATGATCCTTTCTTATTTAACACTTGACCAGTTATTATAAAAAATGTTTATGTGTACAACGCACGGGTTGAAAACTAGTTTAACATGAAAATTGAAAACTACAAAACCGAGTTTTAAAGAACAAGCTCAAATTGACAACTGATTTTAAAAAAATAAGGAAAAAATAAAATTGTTTACTAAACGTTAATTTTTTTCAGTTTATAAAATTGAAAACAAAAATTATGTCAAATGCTATCTTACTCTTTAGCCATTGTTAAATAATATTGACAACTCAGTTGTTTTGGCCTAATTTTGAGTCTACTTTCATGAAATTATTTGACATTTAATATGAAAAATCAAACAGAGGTAGTGAGAGGATGCGCTGCTATTGATTATGAGAACTCAAATTGCTTCATATAATAGCGCCGCCCCGTTGTAACTGTCATTTTTGCTATCTAAGTTCAACGACCATTCAGTCAGGGCAAAGTTAAAATTTCATGAGGACAAAATAAATTGTTTTCATAAAAATTAATTTATAGCGGTGACAAAACATCAAATTTTGTGATAATATCGTTTACAATATATTTTATTAAAACTCGAAAGACAAAAAGGGAATTTAGGGCTAACATTTCGGGAGGCACGCGGAAAAAGGAGACCGCCAGCGGCACTTCACGCCATCCTCTGTTCGAGCTCTACGCTACTTCTGCTCTCATGGAATTTGGAGCTTGTGCTAGGGTTTTCAACGTTAACCAGCCAACCCCGTACCTGAGTCCCATAAGCAGCAGCTGTCAACTTTCGAAGGACCCGCCCAATACTTCAAATGCTTCGTTTCACATCTCCGTATCACTTCCTCACAGAGATTTCACTTGCAAAGCCGCTGTCAAAGACAGCAACACCTTAAATGTCGGAGCTGTAGAGAAGGTAATTTGTTCTTCTAATTACTGCTATCAGCACTTCGATGGATTGATTCAGTCTGGTTAAGATTTCTTCCATTTTTCTGTAGGAGTGTGCAATTCCCTCCTTATGTGGTTCTAATTTCTGAGAAATTAGTGTAAACAATCGTAAAAGTTACTCCCGCCGTTCCGTTGGATTTTCTCTTTCGACTTTGTGCGAATTCTTATGATATATTGATTACCATGTAAACATCAAACTTAACTCAAATATGAATCCTTGATTGAACAACTACTGTTGGGCAAGTCAAGCTGGGTAAAAACAAGGAGTGAAGTCAATATGGGGAAAAATTCAATGGAATGCAAGGAGTATTTTTTTTTTTGGCAAATTATCCTAATAACAATGTGATAGACCTTGTGTGCTCTCTAGAGGCTTTTACGACCGCTCTACTGGTGTAAATTTGTCAAATGAGATGCAATAAGAAACCAAAGAATAAGTATTGCGAAAGTATCAATACGAAATGGAAATGTATATTTAGATGAGAAGAGGTACGTAGGGGCTTCAACTCTTTTAGGATTCACTACCTGCCTTCTGAGGTTACTGTACTTAATTTATCTGCCCCCAGGCATTAACCTAAGTTAAGGATTTTTATTTCATCCTCACAAAAGGGCATGTAGACTAGATGATGCAATAGCGAGAGTTGGTCGCTCTATAGTATTGTTTGATTGCCTTTGGCATCAGAGGGCTTTGGTGAGAGGGTGCAACTCTAACTTATGCCTTAATTTTTTGGTTATTCTCAACTTCAGAATTTTATTGTTCATGTTATCATGATCATATAGGGCTCAGCAGGTGACCAGCCTGCATAGTCTGTTCTTGAGACCTATATTGTTGCTACCATTTTGTGTGCGACTTTGGACATGGGTCCTTCTATGTGACACTAAAGAGTCTCAAAAAATTTCTCAGGGATCCTGTGGATTGAGTCCATATCATCTCATATTTCATCTGTCTTTGTGATTTGTGATTATGGAAGCATTTTGTCTCACAGTTTATCTAGACATTATGCATGCCATCGGCAAAAGAAAGTCAGAAATTCAAGAATAACTGTATGACATGAGAAAGCATGTCTTTATAGCTACCAAGATAATTACACAAAACATGTCTCTACTCTCTTATAATTGCAAAAAATCTATGATGTTTTTACGTCCATCCGCAAAGCGCATACCCAGTTGTTCAGAATGCTAAATCCTCTAGAGTTCCAAAAAGTCCTTCAGTTGTTCTTGAGTGGGCCTCACATAAAGGATTTTAACCGCGAGATGAAATAGTGGAAGAAAGTAAGAGGGCCTATGGATTTAGTTTGTCAGGTTGTTTTGTTACAGCTTATGTTAACAAATTCTTTAGATATTAGATTAGGTGCCCCCAACATGTCCAAATAACATAAAGATGGTGGCTACATTATTTTTTGGCCCTTTTACATCCATATGGTATGAAGTATTTAGGCGGGCTCGCCTGGAGATGATAGAGAGGAACTTCACCTCTAAAGTTCCTCTGCAAATCATTGGGGATCCCAATCCCTTGTTGGTAAGTAATTTTCATGTTTTGCATTTCATGGTTAGTAGTCATGTGTTTATTCACAGGGGTTCTCATCTCTCTCTATATTCTCTCTTACAACTTGGTCCTTGTGATTTTTGAGAAAACCCATGGAATAGTAAGGTGAAGGAGATTTATATAATCAAAATAACAGTGGGGTAAACATAGTTGTCAGTATGTTGCAATACTCGATACATGTTGAACGGCACGATATGATGCAGACATAAAGTGCTACAATGCAGCATGCCTTTCTAAATTGCCATCATAGCACTCATACCTTGTGATCCATGTTTTGATACTCGATATTCATCTTATGATACAAGACACAACACGGTAAATTTGCTTGCCGGCAATTTAACTTTACAGTTTTACTTGGTGCTCTCACTTTTAAACTTTCATCTTTTGCTATTTGTACAAGTAGAAACATCTGGTATTTTACATTGGACAATGTACTCGAGGTGTTAGACTACATCTATGATGCAAGATGGTTTATTCTCTTTATATTGTCTATCAGATATCTATATATCGATTTCTGTAGTCTAAAATATCATTTGGTACCTTACGATATCATATGTGATACCGCAACAATAGAATCTCGATACATGATCCGTTTCCTAATTTGAAAACTGTAGTGGTGAAAGGGGTCCAAGCCCAGAATACGTTCTTGGTTGGCCATTTTACGTGGTATTATATCTATCGAAATATATATATGCCTCCATATGAACCTCATTCTCCAGTGGCCTGACACTGTGTCTATCGTTCAGGTAAAGGAGATGTCTGCAGAATTTTCTCATGAGTTGGAGCTGTCGAGTTTAACTGCTTTATGTCCTCTAGATGGTCGATATTGGAGTAAAGTAAAGGATCTGGCTCCTTATATGAGTGAATACGGCCTGATTCGCTTCCGGGTTCTAGTTGAGGTATTGCTTCATCTGAACTCTCACTTGGTGTTAATCTGAAGCGCCACTTTTTCTTGTCTTAGAGCCCAGAGCACTTATGTTCTACCATCTTTTTGGTAGTGTGGTGTAAACCTTACACAAATTGTGTGAAGAGGGACAATGCAAGATATGCTACACAATGGTTGAATAGATCAAGCTGCTTTGTTTTTTAAGAGACGTACGTCTTTTACCTAGTCTCCCCAATTCCTT
Organism: Escallonia herrerae; assembly: GCA_033070095.1. Lineage (NCBI taxonomy): Eukaryota > Viridiplantae > Streptophyta > Magnoliopsida > Escalloniales > Escalloniaceae > Escallonia > Escallonia herrerae. Next base: position 40,375 of record JAVXUP010000591.1, read on the forward strand.
GTCTTATAGGTTAATTCAAAGAAATGCAGACTGAATGCTTTGGGTCATTGCAAATTTCTCCTTTCTTTTGCTTGCTAACGTTTTTCAACGGCAAAGCTATATGGCCAAAATTTTCCTACCAAAAGTTGGAGCCAACGTCAAGTAGTAGCTTTCTGTGGTCTAAGTGGTGTTAAAACGGTTAGGCCCAATAATGCTTGGAACACTTTCGATATCCTTTTGCAGGATTTGAGTGTCCAACATGGGTGCTTGATGCATTTCTAGTTCCCCTTATGTTGACTCCTTTAAGTTTCCTGAACGGATTATTATGTCTTCTTCTTCTGTAATTTTTTTCTGGGTTTGTGGTGCTTGTTTTGGTGAAAGAAGAGGGGGACCGGGGGTGGGGGTTTGAGATAGTTTTTGCTTTTCCTTTTCTCTACATATAAAAGAATTACAGAACTTTCATCTATAATGCTGATATTTTGCTAGGTCAAATGGCTGTTAAAACTTTCACAAATTCCTGAAGTCACTGAAGTTCCAAGTTTCAGCGAAGAAGCTCAGTCTTATCTGCAAGGGTTGATTGATGGATTTAGGGAGGCTGATGCTTTGGAAGTTAAGAAAATTGAGAAAGTGACCAACCATGATGTGAAAGCAGTGGAATACTTTTTAAAACAGAGATGCCAATCACACCCAGAGATAGCTAAGGTCTGACTATACTCCCTCAGTTTCTTAAGGTGCTGATATAATTTTCTTTTAGCACATTTGACATATAATTTTCTCTGGTGCTATGCATCTTTACCTGCATATCCGATTAAAGGCCATCAAATTTCTCCTTCTCTCTTGTTGTAGGTGCTTGAATTTTTCCATTTTGCCTGCACATCTGAGGACATAAACAACCTTGCGCATGCATTGATGCTGAAAGAGGCAATGGCCACTGTCATTTACCCTGTCTTGGACGGATTAATAAAAGCTATACAGAACATGGCTGAATCACAAGCACATATACCTATGCTTTCTCGCACTCATGGGCAGGTAAACAGATATTCTGTGTATGGATACGATCAACCGGCAAAATGTTTATTACCCTGTTAATGATAGCCAGATTTCAATAGTCCAATGGCTCACTCATTTGTTGATTGTCGTGTAGCCAGCTTCACCTACAACTTTGGGGAAGGAAATGGCAGTTTTTGCCGAGAGATTAAGCAGAGAAAGGGTTATTGCTTCTCAAATTGAGATGCTAGGGAAGTTTGCTGGTGCAGTTGGAAATTACAATGCACATCTAGTTGCGTACCCTGATGTTAACTGGCCACAAATTGCTGAGGAGTTTGTGACGTCTCTTGGATTGTGTTTCAATCCCTATGTTACTCAGGTGCATTTCATGCACGAAGCTTCCCCTCTCTTGTTGTTTTTGTCATATTGTACATTTTTTCTGCTTTCTGATGTAGTATTTTACTCCGCTTAAGATATATGGTTCTAGAAAACTGTAAAGCGTTGTCTTATGGTTAATCTGGCCTCTAATTGGCCAATATTTTTGCTTTAGTTTGAACAGAATTGTCAAGGATAGCATTAGCACCCTTATTAGTGCTTGTAGAGCGTCTTTATTGGATCTTGCCATCATCATAACAAAAGAATTTAAGGAGCTATATGTCGCCACGTTGAACCACTTCCCAAGAGTAGTCAATGATATATAAATGGGGAGTTCACCTGTGGTGCTGATTTCTTACTTTATAGTGCAGATTGAACCTCATGACTATATGGCCAGACTTTTCCATTCAGTCATTCGGTTTAACAATATCTTGATTGATTTCGATAGAGATGTGTGGGGCTATATCTCTTTGGGTTACTTTAAGCAGGTGAGCGATCTGATATATTGCACATTTTAATACTGGATTTCTTTCCGGAGAAACTTGCTCCGAGTGACATGCTATTCGATGAGCAGATAACCAAGGCTGGTGAGATTGGATCCTCAACAATGCCTCACAAAGTAAACCCCATTGATTTTGAGAACAGTGAAGGCAATCTTGGTTTGGCTAATGGAGGTTTATCCCATTTAAGCACAAAGTTGCCTATTTCACGTTGGCAGGTAATTTACATGCATCCTCATGGTATCTCAATTTCAGGTAGCTTCAGTAGGCTTACATAACATCAGCTGAGAAATTTTAGGGAAGTAGAGGTGTTAACACTTGTCTACAAAGTATGTTGTTCTCCTGACCACAATTTCAAAATGCCTAAAGATTGACATGATTTAGACACTTGTATTATTGCATATTGCATAGAAAGGACATGAGCAGCTTCTGTTTCTTGCTATGTTGCAACTTCCAAGCCAGAGTCTACTGATTGAGTCTACTAATTGATGCGACTGTTTTAGTTTGATATTATACAATGTAACACATCTATTGCAAGAATAGTTGCCTGATATATATGTGGTTGGTTTGCAGCGCGACCTGACTGATTCAACTGTCATACGTAACATTGGTGTAGGCTTGGGACATTCTCTTCTTGCTTACAGAAGTGCGATACAGGGTATAACAAAGCTTCAGGTAAGAAACATACTTATTGATGCCATGATTCCCACCCCACCCCACCCCCTCCCCTCCTCCTTTCCTTTTCACCTGTAAGGTACATATCTCCAGTATCTGGTTGTCTTCTCATGTAAAAGGAAACTTAAACTTATGAGGGCAACTCAGACTTTACTTGTGGAACCATTCTTCACACCGGTGCTAAATTTGTCTTACTACAGATCAATGAAGCTTCCTTGACCAAAGACCTCGACCAGTCATGGGAGGTGCTTGCTGAACCAATACAGACTGTATGTACACTTCTAGCTCTGTCAAATTAGTCTTTTCACTCAATTTACTTTTGAAAAAGTCTCTTTATTCCCTTTGCAAGCACCTCCAACTTCGTTGTGTATGCTTGCTTGTACTGGATGCCCGTGTTTGATATGCATATATGAGTTGGTTTGTTAGTGATGATGAGAGCTTAGATACTGCTTCATTTCTATAGTCCGCTACCACTGGTTCAGTTATCTATCTTTCTTAGAGACTTCTTCTTTCTATATTTAGGTGATGCGAAGATATGGTGTTCCAGAGCCTTACGAGAAACTGAAGGAGCTAACCAGAGGAAGAGCCGTGACCAAGGAGAGCATAACTAAGTTTATCGAAAGCTTGGAAATACCTACAGAAGCAAAGGCAAATCTCTTGAAATTAACACCCCATTCCTATCTCGGGGCCGCAGTCCATTTGGCTAGGAATGTTAATAGGACAGTAGATTGGGTGAATGGAGCTAAAGTATAAGTTTACTGTGGCTAAAGGAGTTGGTTGGACGTATAGTGGTGATCTGGTTTGGCTCCAGAAAACCTGTTCAATTGTGTATCACCGAATTCGTGATTGCTAGCAGTTTTGTCGTGGTTAATCTTGGAAGAACAAACCCACTTCTGCCTGCTACCAGAAGAGTTGCTGTGTAGTGAAAATCAATTTTGCCTCTTATTTATAATGTTAGAAAAGCTATTAATGTTGAAGTTTCTGATGTTTCAAATTTTATAATGAAGAAAGGTATTTTCTAGCTTCTGAGGATGACTTGATCTCTTCTTATCCCATCTCCTCTCCTCTATCCCATAATATAATTTATTTTTCCAGCTTTCTGGGAAAGCGATTTGGTTGTTGATGCAAGCATAAAATAATATACAATCAATAGACAAAGGCACGTTGATCCCTTTAGTGGTCACATCCGATGGATGAACTGGCTCCATTTTTGGTCTTTTCAGAGGCTAATTTCAACTCTCCCCTGAGAAAGTTAGGGAAAGAGGGGGGTTGGATGGAAGCTTGGCTATTTATGAGCGGTTTAGAGAATGGAGAAAGAAAGAGAACCGATTTGGTCGAGTGGAGCAAGATTTGGGCGAAATTAGGTGTATTTTCATAGAAGATGATGTTGCTTTATGGCCTAAATTAAGCATAATGTCTAATTTAATTCTATTGAAAAGTGAAGGACAATCTGGAACCTGAAATTAAAAGAGGACTTTCTCCATGTGTTACCTATCATCTTTCTGTTGTTATTGTATATGGAAGTTGTAATCTTGCTCTTTCTAGATCACATCGAATGGAGACAATTGACCGACCGGGAAAGATCAATTAGGACATGAAAGCCTTTTCAAAGACCAATGGAAGAGTCGAAAAGGCAAATGAAAGTGAAAGGAGGAGGATTGTTTTTGCAATTTATCCCATTTGAGAAAAGGAAAGATGACAATTGAAAAAATGAAAAAACTTTAATGTAACGGTAAGAGAAACACGACTAAGTGTAACTAACAGAAGATGAGAGAACAACAAAAGTGTGACCTTACAATCTACAAATCTTCTCTCTCATTAGATCTCACATGTCCTCTGCACTAGATTATTTTTATCACCACTTAAAAGATATATTCGACAATTTCTTTCAACACTTAATTATTGGTCGAATTAATTGCAAATAAAACCCCATACTTTGGGGCACAAATCATCCTAGCACTTCTATTTTTTTAATCCCACCACTCTAAACTTTCATTTTGGTACTCAAGTCACCAATTAATTGACGAGAAAATTTAGGTTTTTGGTTAACTTTTGTTGCTATCTCGCCCTGGCCATGCACACTTGGATCTTTCTTGTCCCATCTTGCAACCCCGGTCCCGGCCAGCCTGCCCCGGTCGACCGTACTAGATGACCTGCATGCTTCGGTTGGCAGCTGCGCACATGTGGACTGCCACATTTACGCATCGACTCCACAACGCCTCGTCACCCGCGCCCAGGTGCCTATTCTGAGGTGCCCGTCGCTCGCACACCGTGTGTATGTTACTTTCCTCCAGCATTGCACATACTCCACCACGCCTATGTGCCGCGCTGCTGATACAGTCGCACCCCTAGCTCTCTGTCACACTACTATGCCGCCAGCACCGCATTCATTTCACCACGCTCATGCGCGTGCTGCTTATACAGTCGCACGCCCTTAGCACTTTGTCACACTACCACGCCCTTTGTGTTGATCTATCCTTTCACCACACCATACGCACCTTGCCTTAGTCGTAAAACATGCTTCGACCGACTCCCCGGAGTGTGTAGCATTCTGTAGGGATAGAGATTGACATTATCTCCACCAGGGAGCTCTAAGTGCTCCGGCATGAAGACTCTCTTTTCGCCAAGTATTCTCCTGCGGATGCTACCTCGGTCTGTCGGGTAGGCGACTCCTCCAGGACACTACCTTGGCGCTTTCTGAGTGCTTCGGCATAAGGATTTACCTGCATAGATAGGCGACTCTTCTGGGACACTATCTCTGCCAGGGAGCTTCAACTCCCTTTCCGCTAGGTAGACGGCTCCTCCAGGATGTTACCACGGCTCGTTGGGTAGGCGGCTCCTCCGAGATACTATCTTGGCGCGCTCTGAGTGCTCCGGCACAAGGACTCATCCTCAGGGATAGGCGACTCCTATGGGACACTATCTCTGCTAGGGAGCTTTAACTCCCTTTCAACCAGGTAGACGGCTCCTCTGAGATGCTACCTCGGCCCATCCGTTAGGCGACTCCTCCAGGACCTACCTTGGCGTGTTCCAAGTGCCCCGGAACAAGAACTCACCTGAGGGATAGGCGATTCTTCCAGGACACTTATCTCCATCAGGGTGTCTGCGTGACTGGCATACGTGCTCCGACACTGGGGGCTTTCATCGAGACCCCTATGGACTATGACCCGGGTCACTCCGAGACGGGAGCAGGTCTCCGAAGGGCATCTCGCCTAGTCCGCCTGGCAGTTGGCTTCGAGTCTTCCCAACCGTTGCTAGGTCCGCGGCGTCTCTCAACGCCCTGTGGGACTTTGCAAGGGCCTTGAATTGGTGGCCAAATCAAGGGGCCATCTGGCCATACCGACACTGTGTATGTAAGACCCCAAATAATACGTAGCTAATTTTTTTTTTTGTACTTTTGTAATTTTAATAATATCTTGGATTACTTTTGAAAAAGTAATATAAATTTAGGAGTCTTTTCGGTTATTTACCAAGTTTAGAGATATAAAAACTAGTCAATTATTTTTGTCGATAAATTGAGTTTGCTCTTCAGAGAGAAGAAATAGAAAATTAGGTTTTTTGAGGATTGCAATTTCTACGCACAATTGGTAAGTAATTCCAAACTCACTGTTTCAAAGGAGGATTTGAATCAATATAGATTGTAATTTTAAGATTTTCATGTTAGTGGTTGATTTAATTATTTAGACTTTGAGATTTTCGGAAGCTTACGCAACTTTACAAATTCTTTAGCGTGGATTGAGATAAGAGTTATACATACTACATCTACCTCTATCAGATTTATAATGTTGGGTTGTTCGTGTTTAAATGATTTTTGACGAGGTCTTCATGAAGTAGTGAATTAAGGCTACAAAATTTTTGAACTTTATGAAAGGCCGATAGTTTTTACCGTTTACCAAGTCCACCAATCTATATTTTCCTAGTGAATTCTCACCATTGCGGCACAGAACTCGATGATTCCTCACGTCACACCGAGTCGTGCCTATCTGTACTCTCTGGCTATCTTGTTCCTATTATATAGCAGCTTATTCGAGACTCGTTTGGCAGTACATGAGTTCTAGGCTCATGTTGTTGTGTATGTACATGTCTTTCTTGAAAAGTCCCTGCATTATAAAAATATATACACACACATATATACTAGTATCATTATATCCTTCTGCAAAAGTCACTTGATTAGAAATGGTTACATTGTTCTACTGTTTGAACAAACCAAAGTTTCTTTGGTTAATCTGCTGTGCGTGTACATCACATGTGGCTAATTTACCTGTTGGATCTGGCTCCTTTATACCTTTCTTCTTAACTCTTACATTGATCAAATCAAATTTACTTCTTACAAACTCAGATTAAAGGGATCCGGACTCATTGGACTCGCATTTTTTTTATCTCTTCGATTTAAGTCTAAAATCGAATATTTTTCTAAAATCATTAGATTATCCTTTTTGAAATTCAAGGTTTTGATATTTAGTGGCTCGAGTACATTTGAGATAATTTGATATCCATTTGACCTATTTGAATTGAACTAATATTTAAAACCTTCACGTGCTAAGGTTAACGTGATGCCATGACATGATATGACAATTACTACCGGTATGCAACTTTGAACTTAGAACATTTATGTGTTTAGGTTAACCTGATTTACAGTCGAGCATGACGTGATCGTATTGTATTTGATTATTAGTTCGATAATTCGAATGTGTTTATTTGACTTTGACTTTGATTTGATCTTTGATGAGTTGGGCTGAAAATCCTGAAATGAGGTTATTTGTCGTGATGAGATTATCTATCGTCTTTACACTTTCGTTTTCATATGCTTCGTTTGAACTCAGCTATATATTATTGGATACCTGCGTTATACTCCGTGAGTGTGTGCGTGTGATCTTTACTGGGTTTTGTACTCACCCCCCCTCTCTCATCTCATTTCAGGTAATTAAGCTGAGACGGCTTAGAGGAGTTAATAGCGTTATGCTTAAACTTGGAGTTGAACTTTCATCGATAACTCTCTTAGTAGCTTTCCAATAAGAACCATGTAATAGTTTTTGATATAGTGACTTTTGGTACCCCAATGGTGGGTAAATGATTATTGTTATCAAACTTTCGCTACAATTATTAGTTATTGATGTTGAATGCGAATGCATTTGATTTGGGATATGATTTAGAGCTCTGATTACCTCTTGAGGTTATGTTTTTGTAAAATATTTTGGGTATCTATTTCTCCTAAGAAAGAATATTTGAAAATAATATGTATAGGTCCGCCTCCGGGTCAGGGGTGTGACAGTGTAGGCCAGTCTTTCTAGACAGAGGGAGCGACGCTATGCTAGCCAAGTGAATATGCAATCCGACAGTCAGTGGAGCACCAGTATCTGTGGCCCCCTTAGTGACGTGTCATTCCTGGGGAGCGCCACGTGTCGGGTGATGACATCATCATCAACCTTTATAAATAGGGGACTTGAGAATTCATTTGAGTCTTCATATTTTTTAGAATTTATGTTCACACTCTAGAATTTTAGAGAGAGAGACATACATGACCTTGACTCTGGACCTAAGCATCGAACTGTGATTGTCGTCGTGTATTCATCTTGCGCCATCGCCCTCGAAGCACTACCATCCTCAGTCTCCGTCTGGAAAGTCCTTAGTCTCTGTTCTTGCTCCATCCTTGTTGTGTCCTCCATAAGCATACTTGACATCTGACTCGGACTGCATTTCTTATGACACCCCTACATCAATTGCGAACCCATTTTCTCTGCATCAACTTTTGATGGTATAATCAGGGAATTCACCTTCTTCTCTAACATAACTCACCCCTTTCCACACAACGGTCCACTGCCTTCTTTCTCCAAACTCAGCCAACACCATGTCTCAACCATCTCATTGCCCCTAACCTCTTTCCCCAGATCCAACCACCCTACTGTAGTTGCTGCCTTTCCTTCACAACAATCACTTTTACATATGGGTTGAATTGTTGCAATGGTTCTATTTGGAAATCTAGGGTTTCGCTTTGAATTAAGATTTGCTTTAGATATCTATTAAGCAATCGAACTGGTAACCAAATAGAAGTCTCTTCTACGTTAGGGTGATGGGGGGCAAATAGTGACGATAGAGGTTCCAGAGTTTCAATAGTGGTCAATGTCGCAGAGGATTGGAGGCAGAAGCCTATGTTAAGACCTGAGCAGATAGTAGAAAAGAAGAAAATGTCGCTGCGACAAGGGTTTGAAATTTGATGATATGGGTGTCACATGTGTTTTAGCTGTGATGATATGAAGGTCACATAAATTTTTGCTGTAAATTATTAAATTTGTCCTTCAAGATCAAATGGACATCGAGAAAATAAGAGATAAAATAAAAGCTTGAGGTAGTAGCGCAATCAAAAAAAGATTCGGGATAATCCCGTAAAACCCGTCCAAAAAGTATTGGATTTTATGCGCAAAGAATCCACGTGGGTCTTATACAAGGCGGCGTCCAATTTTAAAATACCGAGTGTATCCTATCAGGCAGCACCAGTTGTGCCGTCCAATTTTAAAACACCGATTATATTAGCACCAGATAGACCCTCCCTCATGCAGAGCATAACCAGCGCAATGATGGAGGGAGGGAGTGGCCATAACCTCCTTCTTGGGGCACTTTTTTGCTCACTCCAATCAATATCCGTCTACTTCAATTAGTAAACTTACACAATCTCCCTGGTAATTTTACTAATCAGGCCTCTCTCCTGTTTGTTTGATTTGAATATGCTTTCTTTTGGCTTTTCAAAACGCTTGATCATACCACTTATTATTAGAGGATTATATGATGGTAAAGCGGTTTGGATAAAGGCTTTAGCAATTATGATGTTGATGTCAAATTGATGATTACCCAAATTTTAATTTAATAAAGTAGCGTAAACAAATCCTTAAGATGATTAATTTTTTTCGTAATCAATTAGCAGCTTACCGTCGATCATTGTGGTGTATGATAGGTGAATGACTTGAATTTTGGTGCTTGCAGGTGAATCAAGCCTTTGAAGGAATGCTGTGGGATTTCTTTGACTGATCTGTTTGGTTGCTGGTTGTGCTTTTGCTTACTAATGTCGGCGTATGGCCATCAAATGGAGCGAGAGTACTCCGCCGAAAGTCTCTCAAGTAGTCGAGCTTCAGGTATGCAATACTAACTATGTCGATGGTTCGTGCTTTTCTTGTGTAAATCGTCGTTTCAAACTGTCGTTGGGAGTTATGTTATAATATCATTTTGGGGGTCATATAATCTACTAATTGACAGATATCGTGTACTGGCATTGATGTTAGATCTTTTAGATTTCATGAGGTCTTAACCAACATCCGATTTTGAATTGGATTTGGTTGTCGTCAAACTAGTAGATTATTGTTTACCATCACCCCATGGAAGTCTCACGATCTGGGAAGAGTTGAAGGCATGGACGTAAAACTTATGCAATTAGATTGGTTGACATTACGCTGACCAATTTTTCTGTGAAAGTTTTTCGTGTTTATTTTGCAACTAAGTAGGACATTTTTAGGATGCATGTAGTTCCTTTAGCTAGTTTCTCCGCCTCTAGTTCATTAGCTAAGAATTGCGTTTCTTGAGGGTGCAGACATGGAGTCGGGTCTCTATATGACATCTTTTGCTGCGGCTATCTTCATCGGTGCACTTTTAACTTTTGGGGTTCTAGTGATCACGTTGCTCATCGCATTAACAGTAATGCTACAGTCTTGTCAAAGTAAGAGTGCTGGTGTTGTTGAGTTGCAGAAGTTTGGTGATGATTATAATTTTTGCAAGATTTATGTTATGCATGCGGAGCTCAACAGCTTGAGTGCAGATTCTGTACCTGCATTTTGCAATGATGTTGCAGTTCAGTACATTGAGAAAGGTCTATACATGAAAGATTTAAATCTTACCGTGTCAATGGCTGAGCATTATTTCAGTAATGTTAAACTGCTAGATGATGGTCTAGATGTGGTTTTGATGGACGTAGATGACTTCTCTTCAGATTCTTGTGATAACATTGCATTGCTGCTCAGGTAATTTCCTCCTGAACCTTATACATCTGAGCTTTCATTGAGCTCATTCTCATGCTTGCTTCGAAAAGCGTCCTTTGAATGTATGCTACCTGTAGCTCAGGGGGCCAGTCCATTGCTTTTCTCATATCGATCGTCTAAAATCAGCTTCTTATGACACAAGCTTTTACTCTTTCTGAGCTTGTTGCATCACTACTTATAAGTTCAAAGCATTTTCTACATACAAGCTGTCAAAACTTATACTAATTCTTCTTTTATTGGTCAAAGTTCTCTGTTAGAGATTTATTGATGACAAATATCTTTGAGTTTCGTTAGCATATATTTTGCAACAGTTTACTTGTCTTTTCATGCAGATTAAATCAAGATGATAGCAATGATTTCATTAAAGATGCCAAACGTATGAAAGACACACGCTTTCTCCAACTGTACATGAGACTACAAGCTGGAGGGTGGTCGTTGATTTTGTTATCAAGGAAGCCTGAGAAACTACGCAATGTTACAATACAACACCTTATTTCTTGTGGATTTGGTGGCTGGACTTCATTAGTTATGAGGTGCTGTCCATTTATTTCTTTCTTTGATCCACTCAGACAGAAATGGATGTGGTATAAGCAAAATAGAGATTATCCTGATTAGCAAAATTGAATTGCTTTCAATATACTGATTAGGCTTGTTTGGTCGTAATTAATTCAACTCTTACCCTGCCTTCAGAGTCAAAGATTTGAAATGAATAAACATCTCCAAAGAAATATAAGGTTTGACACGTTCTATGTGGATCTGAGTAGAATGAATGAGTGGCTTTAAAAGAGCTGTACTGGATGGATTTTAACTAACATCATCAAAACAGTTATTTAAAATGTACAGCACTAGCTATAGAAATTCCCCAAATATTAACTGAATTACATGTGTTATAAGAGCCAAGTTCCTCCATATCTATTCCATGGATTTTTCCAACTTTATAGTGGCAAATTTTCCCAGAAATACTAAGATTATCTTCCGTTTCTTTTATTTTGTCCTATTTAGGTATATTTTTATGTTTTTGTAACTCAACATGAACTCGAGTTTTATTTAAGTTGTTGAGTTTTCTAACAGGGTTCTGAAAAGACGACTCTTCCATGTACTTCCCTAATGGTTCAGATTCACTTCTATGCAACTTTGTCAGAAGGCCATGTTTAGCTTCAAGCTGTTTATTCGTATAACATCTTCTAATCGTTGTGGGCCATGTCCTGCCTTTATATCTCAAATCATCTTCAACCTATTGTTTGTTACTATGTTGTTAAGTCAACTAAGTGATTGCCATTGCTTATGCAAATCAACTGCTTTTGTCCTTTCATATGAATCAGAAGTTTACGTTTCCATGGATTGCTAATAGTTCATCTCAGAGATCTAGAGCATGATTATCTTCTTAAGTGGAAGACTACTTACTCATGTTATCATCCGTTTTGGTCATAAACTCTGTTTGGTGTTCAACTTAATCCTAACTTACTAAGTTTCTTCGATGCTCTTGATCATTGCTTTTTTTTAAAGTTCCAGGTGTAATTACATGTTTCTGTTTCTCTCACGTTGCTTTTTACATGTCATGGTAATCCAAGAGTGCCCCTTGTTAGCACAGAATACTTTGCTTTCTACATGTTTCTGTTTCTCTTGCATTGTTTTTCACGTCATAGTAATCCAAGAGTGCCCCTTTCTTGTTAGCATTTGTTTGGTGTTCAACTTAATTCTCAGTTTCTTAAATGCTCCTGATCATTGCCTTTATGAAAGTTCCAGGTCTAATTACATCTTTCTGTTTCTCTCATGTTGCTTTTTACATGTCATAGTAATCCAAGAGTGCCCCTTTCTTGTCAGCATAGAATATGTTGTCAGATTTCTTGCTTGAGAAGTTTAAACTTAGGTTGTGCATATCAAGGGGGTTAACATTTGGATTCTAGGTTAGTAAGAAGAGATCTTCTGCTGTGCTGGTGCTATGTAGTACCTTGACATCGATTCCCTTTTAGTTCCCTTCTATAGGTTTTTAGTGGTTGCATTTCTATCTTTGTTGCAAAGTGTTACTGCGCTTATGAGGATCTATTGAGTTTTTCCGTGAATCAGAGCATAAAACTATACTATGGAAATTAGAAAATAAGCAGCTGTTTCGAGGTTGGATATGTGCTGAAGTGCTGAAACTCTGCTGGTATGTAGGAGAGAAGTTTTAAAGGACTTTTTGATAAGGCCACTGCTTGGTTGAAAGGCTGGCTTTGCAGATTCTAAATGAATAAAAATCTTATGCTGCTCTACTGTTGATCCATTGACTTCTTTGTGCTAGATCTCGAAGGATAGTTAAAAATTCAGAACTTACTAAAATACCAGGGGCGTAAGTGTAATCTACCCGTAATATCACAAAACTGTTTCAAAACCTTAGCAAACTTATATAAACACAGATTAGCAGAAATCAAATTGACACCCTCAAATAAGATCGACTGAAACCAGTCATTGGTCTGTAGTGAACAGACGCCTCCATAATTACATCAATATGCATGTCGTTTGTCGTCTCTATTTGTTCTTTGATGTTCAATGCCTGGAATGGTTGTAGAGCTTCGGATTTGTTGATTTTTGGCTTATGCTATGGTAGATTTTTATTCATGTTATGTTTCTCATGTTACTGAACTCAATGTTTTGGACTTAGATTTACCTATACAGTTGGCTAACATGGCTGGCGATATTGCAGATTGGATAGTGAAATGCAGTTGAGTACCCGTGAATATTTATCCAGACGAAGAATTGCTATACAAGAAGAGGGCTTCCGCATAGCGTCTGTGATTAGCAGTCAAATGGAAGCTTTAACAGGGCCATCTTTGGGAAAGCGCATCTTCAAGCTTCCAAACCCAATCTACTATGACGTAGAGTATCATAATGAAAGCACATATATACTTCAAAAGAATACGGAGTCCAAAGAATACCACCATGATATATAATGCTTCTGCAGAAGTAGTGCTGATATTGTTCCATGTATATGCATTCATTGGAGGCGCAATTCAACTTAAGAAACCTGCTGCTCAAGGGTCGGATGTGGTTTTCTGTGGTTCTGCGTTTTGTATATGTTGTATCTATCATCGTTGTATAAACTGTCTGGACGTGGTAGGACGTGGACAGTTTTGGCACGAATGTCACTCATTATTAAAAGAAAGCTACGGAGACCGGTTGTGACACAAGTTGCGATAGGTCAAAAGGAGTCCAGAATGCAAGTTGTCCGAATGCGAAGGCAATGACGGGCCCAACTGATTGCAGCCGTTGCAACCATGAAACTCTTGTGCTAGGCTTATTGCTAGGCTTGTCCAAATTCAAGAAAATTTCTCTGTAATCCTTCTTCAGGAATATATATAATGCGACCAAGTAGAGGTCACTTCCTTGTTCAACCTCCTCCATCCCCTCTGGGCGCTCAATGCTTTTGCCAATGCTATGATTGGATTCGACGTGTAGATTGAACTTTGACAGTAAGATTGGCTGATTTTCGCTGCATCAAGAAACGTGCATTTCTTCTGTCAGGCTCGTACCAATTGGCTCGTTCGTATGCAAGAGAGATGTGATCAAACCATCATTGTGCTTGCTTCGCTGAGCGTCTCCAGTAAGATTCGTTCCACTGAAGATGGTTTCCAATTTGTCAGCAGAGAGGATTGTACTCTTTATAGGTACTGGGCAGCCCCAGGGTTCGTCTGTAACAAAAACCATTGCAAGGTCACGAAGCTGGTAATCAAGGGCTAAGCTCCATAAAATGTCATCCTTAGGAAATTCTATCATACCTTTACATAGTAACGATGAGAATCCAGATTCTTTTAGAAACTACCAACTAAACATTCAGGGAAAACTGCTGTTGCAGGCATTAATAACGATGTTAATCCAGTTCAATGTTAAAGCATCCTTTAAGGGAAGGCCTTTTCACATATTCTGTTTCCAAAGAGGCCATTGTGTTATAACCCAAAGCTCTAACATTGGAGGGATGAGATAAGCTAGGAAATTACAGATGCAATTAATTGAAATTTAACGATAAGGTTATGTACTGAAACATTTCTTGCCTGTTAGTTATGTGATTAGGCATATAAAGAGATAGAGAGAAGTTAAGTTACCAGAAGGACAAACACAGCATAACCTACCAGAAAACAGTTCATCAAAGGGCCATGGAGTGCACTCACCAGTTAGAAATGAGGAGGCAGAAATGTGAAACGCCTACAAAAGAAGGGGTTGAGAGGGGGAGGGGTGGGTTCATGGGCCAATTATAAAATTTGGGGTGTCAATCAGTCCATGATGGACCTGCAGGCTGCTTTGAAGGCTAGCCTACTAATCATCTATTGTGTCCTTTTGAATAAGTTGGCCCGTTTTGGCTACTCGGTTAAAATAAATTGATGAATGCATCCCATTTCTGGGCTTGTGAAGTGTAGCTTCGGCGACACTTGGAGCAGTAGATTTTTTTTGAGGCCAAAGCGAGAGCTTAATGGGTGCGAGTCTTGTTCTTTAGAGGCAGAAAGTAGCAGAAATCATGAGTCATTAGACCATCTTAGAGGCAGAAAGTAGTAAAAAAGAGTCGCTCTGCATTGTGTAGTCTAGACCCAAAAGAAATCCGATGAACCATTAAAAGAAAAAGAAAAGCAAGCTCTGGACTGACAAAAATCATCAAAAAGCAAAGCATCAAAGGACCCAGCTAGCAACACAAAATCCTCTTCACAACACAAATCAAACTTTCTCTGGACTGATGTTCATATTCATCAAAGTTGCAAACATCACTAGCCAGCCCACCTTCAAGAAATAAAGATTTCACCTGCTATCATCACACTAGTCCAACTACAACATACTACAAAGATCTACCTACATAAAGCAATTTATTGCCTCAAGAACATGCCACCAGATCTTTCTGGAACAGCAGAACACCAACCACCAGAACCACACCAATCACCATCCCAACCGGAGCTCCACCAACTCGACCAGACACGCCAGAGAAAGTGATCCTGTACTTCATAGTCATGTTGGGGTACACAATCCCCCAACGCTGCTCACTTCCCCCAACCACCACATTGCTCCCCTGCTCAGTACTGTTGTCAAAAAGCTGGTATATGTAAGCCTCCGCCACCCCTTCCTTCCGCAGCGGTGTGCCCAGACCCGAATTCAAGTGCAGCAACAGCCCCTTCAGGTACATTTCAGCAAACACCTGGCTGGCCTCACCATCATTGGTGTTACCAACACCACTCGCGGAACTTGGCCAGCCCGTCTCGGTCACGATTATCGGGATGTTCTCGTGACCCGACACTGCCATCGCCGCGACGACGGCGTCCACCATCATGTCGAAGAGGTTACGGTACCGGACGCCGGTGACGTGGTCGTCACGGAAGTTGAACGGCTGTTCTTGGAATAGCGCGTACCCAATCGGGATCTCGGAGTTTAGTTTGTAAACGTTGTATGGGTAGAGATTGATTAGGAAGGATGAGTTGGTTTCTTCAAGGAACTGGAGCAAGGGTTTGATGATGATGTCGTTTAAGGGTTGTTGGAACTCGGCGGAGGAGGGGGGAAGGAGGTGGTGAGGGTGTTGATGAAGGAGAAGGTGGTGGAGACGGAGATGTGGCGGAGGCCGAGGTCGGAGAGGGAGGAGTGGAGGTTGCGGATGGCAGGGAGGAGGGAGGAGGAGAGGTCGGAGGCGTCGGAGGGGGCGTCGGAGCCGACGGATATGGCTGAGATGCGGGCGCGGGGGTGGAAGGGGACGACGTGGGTGTAGAGCCAGAGCTCGGCGGCGGAGCGGTTGGCGGCGAAGGAGGGGACCAGAGAGTTTGGGACGGTGAGGAGGAGGGAAGTGTTGCAGTAAGAGAAGGCCCGGACGACGGAGGGGTCGGGCTGGGGGAGGCGGACTGCGGGGATCTTTAGGGTTTGGAGGGCGCCGGCGACGTGCTCCGGTGAGGGGAGGGTGGCGGTGGGGTTGTAGGTGACGCCGATGGTGGTGGCGAAGGTGGTGGTGGTGGTGAGGAGAGAGAAAACGAGGAGAGAGAAAGGGAAGGAGAAAGAGGAGACAGACATGGTTTCTTGGAAGTAATTTTTGAAGTGAATGTTTGTGGGGGGTTTTAGGGAGGTTGTGTGTGTGTTTTTGCACGTTCAATGTGTGTGAGAGAGAAATTTGAAGGAGGGGAAGCTTGTGGTTGATGGTGTTAGTTACAGAGTCCGTTAATGGTTTCGCTGGGGGGACGTTACGGCGGTCGGCGTATTTTAGCAGCAGAGGATGGATTTAGTTAGTTATTCAGTTGTTTTTGGAGGGAGAAATGGTTTGAAGGGATATGGTGGGGTGCATGAGGGTGCATGATATAGCACTTAGACCGCTCGTCCAAGAGCTCCACGTCAATACATACGGAATCCGGAAATGAAGATTTTTAACTTGGAACACGCGTGGTATAATTTACTCATGAGATTTGACAGGTAGCAAGTGACTTATGTGAAATAGGGATTCGGATCGTCTAGCAGAAATAACGTAACCCAAGTTACAGTCATCCAATCAATTTCGAAGGCCACGATCAAGCCACGTCATCAAACTTCTGTTTCCCAATTGTTCGCGTGGAGTCCAAAGAGAAAGAACACCATGATCTTCTCTCTCTACAATCAATTTGCCGGCAACGACCTCCACTTCCGACAACGACGACTCTCCAGCTTTCGACGACGAAGACCCTTCATTTTCCAGCGACGACATAGCCAAGATGGCCTCGTCTCCGTCTCCCGTCTCCCGTCTCCCTACAGCCCATGTCACAACCACCATGCCGGCCACCATCGTAACCCAGGACCACCACCATCACCACCAATTATATGCCCACCATCAACACCCTAGATCTAAACGCCATCACATAATATCGAACCGACCCTAGTTCACCCTTACCCATAACCACCGATCTACGTGCCGGCCACCAATCTATAGTAATGACTAGCAACCTAAACACAACCACCATTATGCCGTCTCTAACTTCGATTAAAGCATTAACAGATCAACCGTTCGGCTATATAGTTGTCGGAAGGTAATAGTTCTTCCATGGCAAAATTACGATTTCAGGCCGGTTCACTTTTTGGAGGAAAAAGGGGGGGTGTAGATCGTCGTCGCCTGAAGGTGAAGGAGAAGGAGGTGTTTTCGCCTTGGCCGCCAGTAGTTGGAATCGGAGAGAGAGCGAGAGAATTGGGGTCAGCAGAGACTTTTTTAGAAGAATAAATAGCTTGATGATGTGGCATAATCTGGGCTGTTATCTCAAGCCTATCTCGTTCGGACGGCTGTAACTAGGGTCACAGCATGTCTGTTGTAACCCTAGTTACGGCAAACGATCCTGCTCCGTGATTTCTTAATTTCTTGAGCTAATTGAATACAAAAATCTGTTGCACTATTGACCTGAAATTTTGAACCGGATCACTTATTTTAAGTCAGCAGTTCCTGGCACGGGAGTTGATGTGAGAGCGTAAAAGAGTACACGAGAGTGATGACAAATTTTGACACATCATATTTGGTCGTGACAGCATGAAAGTGTAGAGCAATTTAATTTTTAGATATGTTGCGACTTTCAGAATGTAATTTCTTAATTTGGCTTCCAAAAAAGCAAAAAGAACCCCATTCTGAAGTTCACTGTCATATCAAAATGTTCATTTAAGATGAGAGAACCTGGGAACCCCACAAGCTTCAAACAACCTGGAAGTGAAAATTGGCTTACGCACATCAAAACAACTCCATGAAGCCATGAGAATACTATTGGAATCACAGAAGCTTCAAGCAAAAACGGCAAGAGCCAGCCTCCCAGTGCTTATAGGAGAAACGAAAATGCATTACCGAAACCTTATAATCAAGGAAACAGGACATCGAAAAGGACCAGCTTTGACAGAACAAAGTTTAATAAGCTGAACTATACAAGCTATTATTCACTAAGACAGCCTACAGAGGGTGCTGAACTTACGTACAAAGAAGTACACATTCCATTGCAGAAGCACAACCAGAAGCTGTCAAGAACCTTGCTCCACGCCATGAACGCAATTTCAGAAAGCACCAAGGGCACAAGATACCACCAGTTCAGAAACAACAATCTGGACAAGTCAGCCATCAGCCACTTCCAGCTTTTTCAAGTTTCACTGGGTTTGAGCCCCTCTATAGATGACCAGGTCCAGAACAATGCTCCTTGAAATTGCGCAGTGCCTTTCGAACAATGCAATTGCACGGTGCCGTTAGTCTAGACTCCAGTAATCATTCAAATGCATTTGTGAGGTCATTCTCATGAAAACAAGAAGTGTCTACCCTCGCAGCATTTTCTCCGCTGAGGGGTGGATGAAGAGCTGTCAAGTTGGGATCATCCTTGTGCTTGCTCCAAGCTGCTTCAAACTGCGGGCCTTTACATCTAGAAAAAAGCCAGATCAAGAATGACTTAATTTTTGGAAAGCATTGCGTTTGTATGTTAATATTAGGACATAGACAAATATTTACTGCTGGAGCAAGACTAGTATCTGAAGAACACGTGCTCTAATATCTTCACGAGCATTTTTAACTGCTGCCTCTTTGTATAAGATTACCAGTTCATCCACCAATCTGGAAGAATTAGGATTGTATTAGCACAGCAGAAGAGAACATGAAAGGACAAAAAGAAAAGCACAACAATCTGGTCAGCCTGGTGTAAGCGTAAGTTACAACTTCCAAAACAAAGAAAGAAGGAAAGAAGGACCAAGTCCATAGAAGATAGTAAAGAATTTTGAAACAACTCTGTTCCTGGATGTATCCCATGAGAACAGGTCGATAAATTTGTTCAAAATGTGTGCGCCTCAAAATTCACACTCTAATACAAGATCTTATATGTCAGTTCTATTTATCTCGGCTACATTCTATGTTCTACAACATTTACACAATTTTAACTTGTCGAACCAGTATAATAATAACATCATTCAAACTGCAATGCTGTAAAACAGCTATTTACATGTTTAAAACTTCAAACGCGACGCTGGACAATAAGGAATGATTTTATCTCCATTTCCCTTGCACTTTCTTTTCTTTTTCCTCTTTTTCTTCTATTTATCGCTAAAGGAATTTCAAAGGCGCACCACCTGTTGCAATAATGTAGGAACATTTCATGGTTCACCTTTCAATATATGGAGAATTCCTTATCCACGTTAACTTGATAACAGTTTTGACCCGGTCGAGAACCTGCAAATTTCGCAATGGCTTTTGATTTGTCCCGATAATTGGAAAGACAGAAAGCACAAAATGAGAGACGCATGCATAGCTGAAATTTACATCACAATAAAATGTACTAAAAACAGTGAACTAGTACTTGACAATTTCCAAGTGAGCAACTAAAGCAAAAAAACTGGGTGCTGCACTACCAGTGGCCTCACATGGAGTCCACTCTACTGATAATTGATTGTGTTATTCTGCACATAAAAATCTGCTGGAATCTCTATGATTGCGCATGATATGTGACCAGAATCCAACATCTCCACAAAATAATCTTATATAACGACGTATTAACCAAAAATGGTACCCAGAAGACAACAATAACATCTCAACCTAACAGTGTAAATACCTTATAGTGGCATAACGTAGATTCCATTGAGCAACTACATCCCAAAGACAATCAAAACAGCTAGATGATCAAAATGATTTCTAGGGCTGAAAAAGGCAATTGCTTCTTACCAGTACAACAGTTTCATCATCATCAGCGTGCATCCACTGAAAGAAAAGCGGAAATATACGCTTGAAATGACCTAACAGCACAAGACCCATACCGTTGAGCAGTAGCTCTATGTGGTTAAGCCACGCAATTCGGCGTTCCTTATTTCTTGGCTGTCGCTCTAAGTGACTCAGCATCTCATTTAGCAACTTTTCATACCTACACCGAAGAGCAAACGACAATAAAAAAGAGCTGCAGTCAATCATAAAAGTTGTTTAATGACGTTTTAGTAGGACAATTTAAAGGAAGTGTATATAATTACACCCACATCTATGGAGCTCAATTTTCACAATGTCAAAAGAAAGTGTTATTTCATAAATTGTATCCTATGTTCCAAAACTTATACTGTTTACAATAAAGACTCCAGTCTGAATAACAGAGAATGAGTGTGATTCTGAAAAGTCCATGTCCAAATATCGCGACCCAGGAGATCTCATAGGCAAAAAATCCACACTTTATCAACTTCTTGTAGACCTAAATCTTCCATCATAGTCCGCTATGGTCCGTATCATGACACTTCGTCCAAACAGCTAATGATAATGTCGCTGCCATTGGTTTATTCTCTCCTCAACTTGTGTTTATGAATATTTTCAACTACGTCACTACGATGACAGAAAAGCTATCTTTTGATGTCAAGTAACATGATGCAAGACAAGAATGTGAAGAAGACCAAACAACACAAACTATACCATTTGCTACGAGGATTACTTCGCTGTGTACTTGTCACAAGGAGCACCGACATCTCAACCACATGGTCCCAGATCTCATCGCTTCCAGCAACATTTTGGCAGCATGCATCAAGTATAACATCTTCATACCAACTAAGCTCTGCAGCATTTACATTTTTCGCAAGATGTATAAAACTAATCATGCCCTGCCCCTGAGATAAGAAAAGGAAATGAACATTAACAACAACCAAAAGCGAGATGCTAACACTTTTCGTATTTTGAATCTGGAGATGCTAATCCAGTAAGCTCACTGGGTTGTAAAGATTAGAAAGTGGTAACATCAAATGCCATCAAAATAGAGGACATATCTTCGCACCAAAACTGAACCAGAAACTCGTAGAAATGAGAAGTAAGGATACATTCTCTAGTTACTTCTTAATAAATAAATTTTATACAAGGCCATCTTATTATCCTCACACATCAACCTTGTCACAGCCAGGGGTCCAGACTCCAGACAAGGGATCCGGCTGGATGCTGGGATTCAACATAAGGATTCAAATGGAGATGGTGATAGAGGTAAATAAACAACTACCCAGTGTTGGCTGCACACATTTCCTCGTACAAATACTATACTTCAACTAGCTCAAGAAGATCAGGAACTCTTTCAAAAATAAAACACAGAAGAATCATGAGTCCAGAATCCAAATAGACGCCCGTTAAAAGTCCAAGAGTCCAACTATTCCACTTAACTTTATAGAATGAATTATGTAGTTTCCTGATTGTTTGCTACTTTGATTTGTGGAAGAACCCAAAAAATGGCTAACTGAAGGAACTCAATATGAAGGGGAGATTTGACATGCTGTTAATTGGGGAAGTTTAGTTTTTTTTTTTTTTTTTGGGGAGGGGGGTGTCATTGTAAGTATATGCAAATTGCTTGAGAAATGTGTCATGTCCATTAATGAGAGATTTGGTATGCAATTATCACTTTCATGTTTTAGCAGATCAAATGGGCAGGCGTGCATCTATTTAAAGGTTTGAATCTCGTAATTTTAGAAGCATAAAATCTTTTCATTAGACTTATAAAGAAAATTCACCTCGCAAACAACTATTGGAAAGGGACCAGGTATATTATTTCCGAATTACAAACTTAAGAGCCCACAATTTTGACGAATAAGTTCCATAAAAAGGGAGTAATTTTAGGCAGTTAATATCACTTTTCACTTGATCCCAATATAGCAACATAGGACTGTATGAGTGGCACCACAAGGCAGGCAAAATGGTGGGCTTAAAAGCATGATACTTGGCAGCATTCGAAAATCACCTGACAAGTACCAGGCCACTAAGAGCTCAAAATAAGATGACAGGACATATCTTAGCAGTACAACTCAAAATCGAACCTTCACTTCTGGCGACCAGTGATCAAGAGCTGTCAATGCACAAGGAATCACCAAAGAGGACATCTTTCCCAACTGAGGGTAACTAACCTATCATACAATAGCAAACGAATCACCAACTCTATCAAACATCAACATAACACACATGTCAATCTCATCCATGAAGTATGTACTCAGTCCATCCATGATTTGTCTCTTTTGACTTTTCGAATTCTTGAAATAGAATTTGAACATGTAAACAATGACTTAACTCGTTTATGCACCACTCTGACTTGTCAAAGACTACTTATATCTCTGCATTTAATGTTTCAAAATAATTCATCTGCATCAGCTTTTTCAATTCCTAAAAATAGAATTCAAACGTGTAAACAATGAGTTAGCTCATTTTGGAGCTACTCTGACTTGTCAAACATTACTTGTTTCTCTGTAATGATTATTTCAGGTTCAGTTCAATGTCTAAATACACAAATTCAGTTCGCAAAAAAGGCAAAAGCCAACAAAACCTATGTAACCGAGGGAGTAGTACACAATCTCAAAAACCCAACCTGTGTAACAAGCCATCTGAGCTGGTAAGCAGCCACAATGGCGTACGCGACGGGCACCCTCGCGGTGGCTGCCGATATCTGATCCACATCATCAGACGTATCAACCGAACTCTCCTTAATCCTCGCTTTAGGATACTGCAACACTTCAGGCATCAATTCAATCGCCAATTTAGCCTCATCAGACTTATCGAAAGCTCTTGACAGCTCGCAAAAGGCCGAATTCGCTTCTTCAGAGAGGGAACCGGGAATCCAGGATAGTTGGTTGTACGTGGAGCTTTGGGCAGAAGCCAATGCGGCACAGCATAGGGTGAAGTCTTTGATTTGTCCGGAAATTTCAGGTCCGGATTTTTCGGAGGTCGGAAGAAGGGATTCGAGCATGGACTTGATTGAGACATCGGAGCCTTCTGGTGGAGTGTATTGTGTTTCCGATAAGGAGGCTCGGATTGGTTCTGATAAACTGAGACAGATAGCCGTGTGTTAATTGAAATAATGCGACACAAGCAGTCGCGCGCGCGCGTGTGTGTGTGAAGAGAGAAGAGAAGGAAGCTTACCGGAGGAGATGGTGATGAAGCGCAGAGAAGGGCTTGGACATGGTGGACTTGGTACAGCTCAATTACTGGTTAGGGCTTAGTGGCAGGGTTTTGGCAATATTTTGTTTACAGTTTTTTAATTTTTTTTTTAAGAGGAAAAGCGTGGAAAAGAAAGAAAAGTGATTTATTTTTTATTTTATTTTTAAAATTTGTGAGTTTTTTTATAAATAAAAAAAAAGAAGAAAAAATGAAAAAAAGTTTGGGCTTTTTTAAATGGAGAGAAAATAAACTCTAATAAGTAACGTTTTATTAATGTCAATATTATTCTTGAGATAACAAAAACAAAAATTTTAATGACTTTTAGGTTTAGAATTTCTTACAAAATCTTATCATTATACTTGGAAACGAATAATTGTTTTAGATGTTAGAGTTGACTAATAACTGATTATTTTGCTTTTAGTGTGACATTTAATTATATTTGGATGTTGTAATACTTGTAATCAACTCATGATTATTTCTGTTATTTTCGTTGTAACATTAATCAGTGATATAAGATTTATTATATTAGTATGCTATGTACTATGTATAATGCTATTGAAAGTTAATTTATTTACCCATCAAAATCATGTTATTTTTTAGGATAATACATTCATAATATTTGTTAGAATTATCACAATGTATTATGATGTCATATATACGTGATCGGGGGTGTCTTTTCTTTTATTTTTTACTAAATACACAAATAAAGAAAAAGAATGATACTTTCTTCTCTCTCTTAAACTCACAAACAAGAAGAAGGATAATTTTCTTCCCTTGTCTTCATTTATCTTCTCTTCCTTTCGTTTCTTTTCTCTCATCCCAAAACTCACAAACAGGGCATAATGGGGTAACGTCATTTTGGTCCTTAAACTATGCATGCTTTTGTTAAAATAGTTTATGAACTCTGATTGCTTTGTTGAGATATGCTTCATTACAGTATGGTCCTTACATTAACATTTTTCGTCAATAATGAAGATGTGTCAGTCACGCGTGCATTCCTTGAGGGTAATTTTTGTCAATTTAGTGACTTTTCAATTTTTCGCTATATCTTCTTTCAACTCCACTGAACACGTCATACCTCGCCACCGTTACTAATACCATAACGGCCCAATTAGATAAAAACACCAGCTTACTTCGATCGTAATTTAGCTCCTAAATTTGGTCCCCTTGTTTAACCTTCTTTCTCCACCTCGGTTAAAGACTCCCCACCAAACATCACTCCAAATCCGTCTGATATCTGATATAGCTAAAAGTAACTTCTCAATTATTGGATGACAGTTAGGGGTGAGCACGGTTCGATTTGGTTCGGTTTTGGAGTCAAACCGCAAACCAAACCGTTACCTTTTGGTTTGAAAAATTGTAAACCGAAACCAAACCAAACACCATCGGTTTTGTCGGTTTAAATGGTTCGGCTTAATCGGTTTGGATCGATTTGCCCACTTTAAGACGTTGTTCCTTTACACACTACTAATTAAAGTTATAGTTTTTCTAAATTGCATGTAATCCTGTTTCATTCGATATATAAGTTCTCATCGATGAATGAGAAAGAATGAGTAAATATAAATTAGATATTGGTCACAAAATTTTTGTATTCTAAGTGTTGTTAATATTTTCGTTTCTTTTAATGTTCAATATTTGTTTATTTAGAGTTGCTTAGTACCTTATGTCGGTTTAAACGGTTCGCCTTAATCAGTTTGGATCGATTTGCCCACTTAAAGACGTTCCTTTACACACTATTAATTGAAGTTATAGTTTTTCTAAATTGCATGTAATCCTATTTCATTCGATATATAAGTTCTCATCGATGAATGAGAAAGAATGAGTAAATATAAACTAGATATTGGTCACAAATTTTTTGTGTTCTAAGTGTTGTTAATATTTTCGTTTCTTTTAATTTTTAATATTTGTTTATTTAGAGTTGCTTAGTACCTTATTTGTGTAATTATCAATAGAATGTTACTAAAAATACATTAACATATCATAGATCGGTTCGGTTTAGAATCGGTTTAAAAAATGTGAATCGTGAACCAAACCGAACCAAGGTCGGTTTGGAAAATGTGAAACCAAACCGTTGAGTCTTTGGACGGTTCGGATTGGATTGGTTCGGTTTGATCGGTTTGAGTGGTTTGAACGGTTTGGTGCTCACCCCTAATGACAGCTGACACTCCTAGTCAAACTGGATCAACTATGAAATTGTAGCTATCTTATTGGACGAATTAAGATTTTGAAAGGACTCTAACATGATCAACTATGAAATTGTAGCTATCTTATTGGACGAATTAAGATTTTGAAAGGACTCTAACATGATCCCGAAGAATTAGAGTCAAGGCTCGGCCATCACTCCTACTTCGATTAGGGTTCTAGAGTAATATAAAAGCGTCTCCTTTAGAGTTCTATTATGTAGTTGTGTTTTGACGTAAATATCGGATAGTTCTTCCGCCGGACTCCCTCCTAAGAGTTTTTTTTTGTCTTACATGTCATCATTTCATTGTATGCTTATCAATTAATATTTTAGTAGCAACACCATCCACAATCACAACTTCAGGCACCACAATAAAATCCAACGCCACCATCGTCGTACCTATCAATGTTGCAGGCAACCCGCCACCAAACTATTGTGAAACCCGCCAAACCCACAATCCCATCCACACCACGTTAGTTGGCGGAGGTGGTAAATGGTGACTAGTTTCGTGGCTATGATGGGGTCTGGTCGTGGTTGATAGGAGGCAAAGAGGGGTGGTAGAGGTGGTTGGTGGTGGCCTTTGTTCTTTAGGTGATATAGAAAGAAGGTAACACTACCTAGGGTTTTTTTGGTTCAGTGTTTGTTTTTGAAGTAATGACGTGACCGGTACATTGCACGCCTACATCATTTATATCCTTAGTCCAGCGAAAAAAGTCCTTCAAAAAATGACCACATGGTTATTTGGAAGAAAAAGCATAACACATGACTAAAATGGTGACATATGCGTAGTCCAAAGAGTTTCAAACTAATTTCAAAAAGCATGCATAATTTAGGGGAGCCAAAAAGAAAAATTCATACTTTAATTTGCTCAAGGTTCTCCTTACATCGTAAAGGCTTGGTGACGTGGTTGAAAGTTTGTTCTTCTTGTTAAAAAAAAAAACAAAAGGAATCCAGTTTATGACCCGCTGATTTGGCATGAACGAGTTTTCGAGAACGTTGCCCTCCGTGGATACAAATTTAGTCTTATTCTTATCGAGAGAAAAAAGAGAAAAGCTTAGCAATTGGAATTGCCCACGCAATGAGACTTGAGTTTATGCTTTGATGTACATAATCATGCATTTACTCCTTAAAATTCATGAAAATATTTTTAAATTTTTTATGAGATATTAACATGTGATGGACAGTGTATAAGTTTTATCAATCACTCACATTCACATAAAAAGTATCCGTGATTGCAGAAAGACGTCGATTCGCTATGTGACAACACTGTTTGGACTAAAGATATTTTGCAGTTGAAACCTCATGCCTGAAATTTTAAATTTTAGCACCACTTTTTGTTGCTTTGGAGACCTTAATGGTGTGGCCAAATCTGGCTTCAACACAAATCTGCCAAGTCTTTCTCCAGTCCCATGTAGTTGAAGCCACGTTCATTTTCATTTGAAAGCTCAGCTTCCAAAGACAAGATCAGTGACTACTTTTGGAGCAGGGTACAACTAAGACTGCATGCAGCACCACCCATCAATATGTTCTTCTCGTGCCTCCATGTAATGAATTGTCATCATCATCGTCCACCATGGACTGCAGGCGCATGCAATGTCACTGTCTCGTGCCATTTGTCTTCCTTTTCTGGTAGCGCTCTGCAATACTTGCTCTACAGTACTTGCTCAACTGCTTGCATGATTAATTAGCTGTGTTAAGCATAATTTGTGTCACGAGTTGATCGAAGTACCTAAAAGATACTGCTTAACCACGAAGAAATACTGCATTGTTTTGAATAATTTGTCCCGAACATTTAACATCGTTGAATTATAAAGGACCAAAGAGATATTGGATAAGGGATTAAGAGAGACCGAGAGAATACTTAACGTAATTTGTACAATTATGATTATATATATTGCGAGTTATGACTGGGTGGTGTTACTTGCATGTCATTTAATAATGAGTCATAATGGTCGTATTTACCTAGACTAATATTTGGAGTAATGCCTCATCGCGTCTGGTTTTTACATTATTGGGAATTACTATTGAAATGTCATTGTTTAAAATTTTAAAGTTACTTATCTGGCTCATAGATTAATATTGGTAGTTTGTATAAGCTACTAAAAATTACTTGAAAGGTTCTTCAAGCTACTAAAATTTCTAAATTAAATACACAGTTTTATTCGGACTTGCATGGTGAATTACTTCATTTATCTTTAATTCTACTTTTACATTTAATCTTTCACAGATGCTCAGTATTTCGTCACAGAGAATACAAATCAAAACCATCTAATATTTAAACCACATCTATGTAATCTAATGATTTTCGATGATCAGAAGTGTTCGTTTTAATACCATCTAGGGGATGTATGTTTACGCAATTTATTTTCGCGTTATGTGTTTTGTTTTTATTGTTTAAATTTTAGTATTCAGTTTTAAAATCGGATTGTGTATTTTTAATTTTTTTCGTATCTACTTTTTTCAAATTTTTTTTTACGTAAGTTTACCATTTTTATTTTTACCAACTTTTTTATTCATTCTTGTACGTTTCTTTGGCATTTTTCTACAGTGGCCCCCTTCCCCTCCCATCTCCCCTTCACGAGTCCCCATTTCCCTTCCCCTTTTCCTATTCGAGTAAAAGGATAATGGAATTGCTATCTGTAAAGCTCCCTGCAAAATCTATCTTCTCTAATGGAATTGCTATGTGCTTTCACTTGAGAATTCCCCCTCTTCTCTTCCTCTTGCAAAGAAGGACTAAAGAAAGTTTTCATGGTCAGTGGCTTCTACTTTCACATACCTTCCGGCCTATTGTGTGTGTTCTTTCCAACTGGAAAGACTTGGGAAGATAAAAAAAATGTACATCACACCTGGTGCTCGACGATGCGATTTGGATTTACAAGCCTTGTAGGACCCCGACAGTAGGGCTTACGGTGTTGACCGGCGAAAGGCTCCGCTGACCTATAAACGAACCAACGTTCGAATGCAAAAGGAAAACGAGGAGATTACTTACAAAATGCGAATGAGAAATGAGAGCAGCGTGAAGTTGAGAGTAAGGATTTTCACTTACCAGAGATGTTAATGAAAGTGGCATTGACACAGAGACGGAGATGCTGCCGATGAGACCAAGTGTTGACTCTTTGTTTATGACTGGTTCGGCACGCTTCCCACAGGAGAGAGAGAGAGGCTGCAGAGAAAAATGCAGGGATGTCATTCTGACGGAGAGAAAAGGTGAAAACTTTTTTTTTTCACCTTTTTTTTTTACAACTGTTTGAATTTTTTTATTCAAAATGAAACTAAAAAAGATGAAAGTAAACGAAAAAAAATATTTTTTTTCATCATCATTATAAAGAACGAAAACAAAATTTAATAAACGTACGGTTCTAATATTTTCTTACTTACAGCCACGTACCTCATCTGAAGAGAGGCCCAGAAACAGGAACTGAAGCCGAATGATGTCCACCCGACGTGCGAATACTGTAGCAGAATCGACTTCTATCAGCATCACGAAGCGATTTACGTGCCCCACCACCTCTTGGCTCCTGTGCATCAAACGAAGGGTTATCCATTTACGAGTAAATTAAAGACTTGTGTATTCTGCTAGTGGAAGAATAGAGGACCAAGAAAGGTAATCTTGTATACCTGACTCTCAACTTGGCTTTTTAACCCAATCCCCCCGGTCAAGTGTGAGCAAGCCCACGCTCTTCAACCTCTGTGTTACTATGTATGCCGTACAAGGAAGTGTGCCATCCTCATTATCTATAGGCAGTTGTGTTTGTTCCCACTGCATAATGGTCATCTCCAATTTGTAAGAACGAATGGCGGATGTGTTTGTTTCTACTGCATAATGGTCATCTCCGACTTGTTAGAACTAATTGCAGTCGCATACCGAGTCTGAGTTGGGTGTTCCTCCAAATGCTTTGATGATGTGTACAAAGAGTTTCTTTCGGATCTCTGATGATGATAGATAAACATGTCTTGCACATTGCGAGCATTACATGAATTACAGTTTAACTTAGTTCAAAGCTTTGCAGTCAAGTATAAAACTGGAGCAAAATCAAATAGTAAAATCGAATTTTGCACCATAGCTATTATGGTTAACCAAACAAACAAGAAAATATTAAATTGTATTTACAAGGTATCCACGTGACAATCCATTGTTATTGTTCCACGTAACAATAAATAAATATATGTAGCTTTTGAAGGACCTCTTAACGGGAAAAAAAAAAAGTAAATAAGAATCATCTGCTATACAGTATATTATCACTGTATCGTTGTTAATAAATATTACAGTGACAATATTTTATCGTTAAAATATATTTAATTAATTTTTTTATAACAACATAAAAATTTTAGTCCAAAAAATGTTACCCGCTCCCATCGGAAACCTTAATAAAGGGCGAAAAACATGATTAAAAGGCCTAAAAGCGGGGTCTACTAGATTTTTATTTTTTTAACAAAAAATGAAAGAAACAGTCACTTTTTGTTTTATGTAGATTTATTATTATTTTTCTTTTTTCAAAAAAGCCGCGGATTCCATTGGTTAGAGTATAATCATCATGGTTGTCAAAAATGGAGCCAAATGCGTTTCCAGCGAAGATATTTATGCCCTCTTCTACCCCTATCATCATCTTCATCCACTTCTCCCTGCAAAAAGCCCCTCATTCCCTCCTCCCTCTTCTCTCTCCCCGAGGATTCTTGGTGGGTAAATTTGCTTCATTTCCACAGTTTTGGCCCTGATCAACCCCGCATTTGTTCAAGTATCTCAAGTCCCAGATCGCCCATTCCTTCAATTTCTTGCGGTATGCGTCTTTGACCAACCCAATTTGAGTATTTGACAACCCACGACTTGTCAACCCAGATCCCTATTAGTTCAGGCTTGTACTGTTGCAATCACAGTCCCACCTTAGTACATTTTGATGGGAGAGACAAGATTTTTGACTCAATTCTTACTTCTTTAGATCGATTAGCATACGTAGATTGGTGCAAATTTGGCATTAATTGACTGTGTATTTCTTGTTAGCAGCCAAGGTTGACGGAGTTGAATCCGAGCTGAAAAAACCAGGGGGGCCAATCTTTGGTGGAGATCAGATCCAAGATTAAGCTATGTCGTTTATTGGGACACAGCAGAAATGCAAGGCCTGCGAAAAGACGGTGTATCCGGTGGAGCTCTTGTCTGCAGATGGAGTTGATTACCACAAGTCTTGCTTCAAGTGTAGTCATTGCAAAGGCACACTCAAGGTGCCTTTAAAGTTTCCAACTTTCTGCTTTGTCTTCAAGATACACAGCAATGCCTTTCCTTGCACCTTTTCCCAATCTTTTCCTTTTAATGTTATGATTTTTATTCCAGTGATAAGTCTTGCAAATAGCCAGTAACTAGAAATCTTCTGGGTCTGTTTAAGCATTTGATAATGATTCACCTACCAAAACAGAAAATCTGAATCTCGCACTGAAACATACTGCTCTAAATTTGAATGGATTAACTTTTGGAATGAATGGAAAAAGAATGTAGGCAATTAGATGTTTGCTTTGATGATGGATCAGATATCATGTTTCAAATAAAAGTGATATTTGTGGCTGCAACGTAGCTGATGGTAGCATGTTTGAAAGCAATATTATGACGTTGGTATGTAACTGGAAATGATAGTTTTGAATGATGGTGGCATTTTGGATGGTCATGCGAATGGTGGTTGTTGTAGTGACTGCAAGGGCAATGGCAATGACAATGATGCTGACCAAAGTGGCGGTGCCAAAGGTGGTGGTTTGAACAGTCTGGTGGTGATAATGGTTGGCATCATGGTTTTAAATCGCGGAATAGGGATACGTAACGGTCACGGCGCGTGTAACGGTATCGGACTATTCGATGTTATGTAAGCACCAATATATCGGTGTATAACGGTATCGGACCCCTGAAAATCCGTTACGAGTCGGCCGTTACGATACGTAACGGCCGTTTTTTAAAACCCTGGTTGGCATATGACAGTTCTCTCTATTTAATGAAAATAAAGCATAAAGCTTTTGAGAATATCCATCTCTTAACTTGCAGACAGAAAACACTTTTTTTTTTGTTGGTTGAAAAATACAGATGCAAAACTATAAGCCTTCTGAATTCAATGTCTGCTTTAACTTCCTTTTTTTCCCTTAGTTTGATGTCTATCGATTGTTTCTGTAACTATTGCTTGAATTATCACCTTCTTCAGTTGAGCAATTATTCCTCAATGGAAGGAGTTTTGTACTGTAAACCTCACTTTGAGCAGCTCTTCAAGGAGACAGGCAATTTCAACAAGAACTTCCAATCACGTATGTTTTATCAGTCTTTCCCAGATAAGGTTCTAGTTTTTCAAGTTTGACGGTTTTGTCTTATCTGTTTGATTCACAATGCATTTCTTTTTCCATATAGCTGCAAAGTCAGCTGAGAAGTTGACGCCAGAGCTGGTAAATTGTTCTCCCCACATTTACTAAATGCACCTATTGATCGTGAATTGAAGTGTTTTGCTTGGGCTTATATTATAACCTAGAGTTATCTCAAACACATACTATCTTATGTGGTTCCCAGACAAGGTCACCTAGCAAAGCCGCCAGCATGTTTTCTGGGACGCAAGACAAGTGCGCTACTTGTGGTAAAACAGCATATCCTCTGGAGAAGGTATTGACCTGAGTTCGTTGTTTTATATCTCTGCCTGATATGTCTTGTTGTACATCGAAAGTTGCATGAGCTAGATGCATGTAATTTCAGTGGAATTGTGTACTTATTAGTTTCTTCTGCATTCATCGAACTTCAGTCTTAGCTTTCACCATTTTATCAATTTGCTGCTTTGGTTGAATCTAGTTGGCACTTATGATTTGTTTAGAGCCTGAGGTGAATTCACTGTTTGAAGCACCTTTCTAACTTGACTAATTGTTTACTTAATTACACTTATCACTGGTTTGTAAAAACCACTAGAAAACTTGAAGCATCTTAGACTGATGAAAAGTCATCCAACTGTATCCGGATATCCAAATTGCTCTCTCTCGATATATCCTTTCCAGTGCACTTAGCTTTTTTATGATTAGCTTAAATATAGCTGCAGTTGCTAACACATGTCTAGAAGTTGACTCATCTTACGATGTTAGGATATGAATATACCGTGAGTACCAGATCTGAGATATCTCTGTTTATATTATTTGTTCTGAATGACCAAAACATTCTTTATCGGATTTGTTACGAACCATAAGTTCTTTACCTTTGAGTGACCATGAAGGCTAAAAGTAAGCTGATACAATGATTTTAAAACTATGATGCTTGGAGTCAAATTTTGTCGGAGGAAAAATAACATAACAAAACCAAAGAAGAAGTTATAAATTATGCAAATTAATACCACATTTCTCCAGATGTCATTAACGTTTATAGCCAATAAAAACATGAAAGTGAGCACTAAGCTTGTATTATATCACATTTTGAATCCTTTCAAGCTATTCAAAAAAGCATCTTAGCTTTGTGATTAAATACCTTTGAGAGTAAATCCATGTCATAGCCAGGGTTCCTGCTCGAATGCCTGAATAGACCACTTTTCTCCAGACGAAGGGGTGGACATGTGCGCGCGCACACTCACACCCCTATCTTAGGCAAATTTGCATGGATAAGGAACTTGTATCTTTGACAGTATGGTGCTAATTCACAACATTAGAAGCGTGCGTATTTAACATTTTACCGAACTGCTCCCTGTCTTCGTAATATAGTTCTTCCTGCACAGAGCTTGGCGAAAAAATGGCTGGGAAGAAGCCAAAACTCTTTGTTGCTCATGAATGTTGCAGTGGCCATTCATTTGTTTTTGGTCTATTGAATTTTTCTATGCATATATATGAGCTCATCTCTTACGGGACTTGACTGAATTTAAAACTTTACTCCTATTTAACCACTTTTCCGGCACCCGATGCTGAGACCTCAAAATTAGATTCAAATTTGGTCTATAGAATTTTCCTATGCATATATGTGAGCTCATCTCTTATAAGACTAGACTGAAGTTAAAACTTTACTCCTATTTAATCACTTTTCCGGCCTCCTGATGCTGGGACCTCAAAGTTAGATTCAAATGTAAGGGGTCACGTAAATGTTACACTTATCTGAGGATGGATTTGGTCTCTTAACTGCAAAATTTGGATCAAGGGCTTAACAAAGCTGTGGCAAATCATTAGGTGTGGCGTGCCCAAAAATGACATTGTTTTGGTTGTCCATTGCAAAGCTACCCTTGTCCCAATAAATTCACTGATGGCATATTCGTCATTGTGGCCTGTGCCTCACACACAATTTCTGTGGCACACGCCAGACTAGTTATTGCCTTGGATTAAACTTCAAAGACATGATTTATTTTAAACGACTTTATTTCCTGGAAAATGAGGGACTTAAAACTCATGACCGAATAGCTGGATAAAGTTGCAAAATTTCCTTCCCTTTTGATTGGCTTATGATTATATCTTTTTGTCAGTCTTAAGGCATAATTTAAATTCACTGCTGAAGAGTCTATATCGCCTTTCTTGGACCAGTTTGAGGGTAATCAAATTCAGTCGTTTGTCTGTCAGAGATGTAGAGAAACTGGTCAATTAGAGACTGCATGCATGCATTTAAGTGCGTGGATGTAGATATGATTGTTAAAGGTATCATATACTTGGCCTTCATCTCTTCCATGTAAAATGATTGACAACCACCGGTGCCACTTACACTTAATAATTCTTGTTCTATGCATAGGAGAAAACTTCAGTGTTTTGGATGGGGTGAGGTGGGTCACTGTTAAGTTATCATATGCTCTAAAAGCTTAAGCTGTTAGAAAATAAACCCAACAATGTATATCATGCTTAAACTCTCCGTCATGTGCAACCCCGATTGTGTGGAGAGGCAAATAACTGAATGAGAAATAATTTGTGGTCACCATGGGCAATAATGACCACCAAGTGCCCACATAAGAAATCTACAAATGGGGCCAAATGCAAGCTGGAAGAATCGAACCCAAGACTATGGGCAACCATGAGATCTGACACCATTTTATGTTACTATATGCTTTAAAAGCTTAAGCGATTAAAAAATGGGTTCAACAATATACATCAAGTTTAAAAGTAATGGCTTGCTTCCTAATAGCTGCCTGGGACTAAGATAAATATTCACTGAATTTATTCTATTATCGTTTGTCAAGGAATTAGAATTGGAATAGGATTTTGTTCGCACGGTTGCCTGCAATTCTTACTATATGTGACTGGTGACTCAGTTCTCTTAACATATTATTTCAGGTGACAGTGGAGAGCCTGTCCTATCACAAGTCGTGTTTTAAGTGCTCCCATGGTGGATGCTCTATATCTCCATCAAATTATGCAGCCCTTGAGGGCATTTTATATTGCAAACATCATTTTTCCCAGCTTTTCAAGGAGAAAGGCAGCTACAACCATCTACTTAAGTCGGCATCTGTGAAGCGCCCAGCCTCCGTTCCAGAGGCTTGAACACCTTGACCTTGATCATTATCTAT
The DNA here is from genome assembly GCA_033070095.1 of Escallonia herrerae. Taxonomy (NCBI): domain Eukaryota; kingdom Viridiplantae; phylum Streptophyta; class Magnoliopsida; order Escalloniales; family Escalloniaceae; genus Escallonia; species Escallonia herrerae. Next base: position 75,411 of record JAVXUP010000591.1, read on the forward strand.
TGATATGGCTGGCCTTCTTTTGTGTGTGTTTTCTTTTTTATCTCTCTTTTCCCTGATGGTAAACTGGCTTCATTTGGTTCCTTTATCTTATTTTCTGCCACTGGGTGGGCAGCTTGTTGTTGTCGATTGATTTGTGGGATTCAATCTGTCCCTAAACTATGAAAGACGACTTTTTTTAGTCTCCCTCTCCCTCTAGTCCTGGTCAATCTAGGTTAAATGATTCCCTTCTTTTGTTATCAGAGTAATGGTATCTACATGATTCTTGAGCTAAGTTTATCAAAACTTTGTATATCCAGCAACTTTGTAGCAAATCTTCTATGGTTCTCTAGCCACACAGGGTAGCCATGTTTGCTTTGTGATCCTACGAGACTTTTAGACTTCAGTCATTGTTAGCACATGATATCTTCTGGTGAATAGTCAGTTCATTGTACATCAGAAGATACTGAAAAGTAATTCTAACATGGAATCAATGGGTCAAGAGCATCATTTTGGGAAGCTCTTGTTCATTGCAGTGCTCAAGCTTACAAGCAATTTATTTAGATAAAGTGACAGGATTGAGCTTCCTGCCCAAAGCGTGGCGCCATAAACCACATAAACCCAGGGTTCTACTTTATACCTACCTAAACTCATTTACGTTCCAACTTCAATGTCGATCGAGACCATGGCAAAATTTTCAATGCTATAGGACCTCAATTTGTCGTCAACAAAATTTATTTGAGCTAACTCTGTTTACGAAACAATTTTGACTTTTGTTAAAATAATGTTTGCTCTGAATTAGTTGTACCACCTGCTTTCAAAACTACATTGCTTGGGTAAAACACACGCATATATTTGGCATTTAGGCTGGCCTGTATTTGGAGAAGGATGGCCTTATTCAGAGACATGAATTGCCTTTCGCAAAAGCAACATTTGCTTGGAATGCTTGTATCTCCTAATATTGCTTTAGTTATATCTTACATACTTCGGTGGCATTAAGAAAATGTCTCATGCAGATTTAATGGCCAGGTGATAGACAAGTTTTATCAGTGTTGGATGCAAGTTCCCACGACATTGTCTTAGACTTGGAGTGAGAATATGCGTCGTGAAACTTTTGAGAGTATACAGATCAACTCAGCAGCTTATTCTCATGATTTGACGGACCCTTTGCATCACAAGTACCAATAGTCTTTAAGGCTACAAAATTGGGCGAAGCATCAAAATGCTTGCTTGATCAGGTGTCGGGGTTAAAGATGATTAATGTAGGACATAGCCCTATTTTATAAGATATTTGTTAGGCTTAAATGCGCTCTGACCCGTGCTTTCTTAAAAGTTGCTCCCAAAACCTCAACATCTGTTATTAGATAGCGAGAACATTAAGGCTTGTCATGTCTTACAATTTCTGAAATTTTCTAAGAGGGTCAATGAATAATTATTATGGGTATTTATGTTTATTTAAGTTCTTTTTAAGAAAAATTTCAACAAATTACTTTTGTCAACCATTTTTGACAAATGAGATCGAAGCACTTGTGATTACTAAGGTTAAAAATAAAGTTAGAATGGTCAATTTATTAACTCTCATTTTTAGGTTTCTCTTAGGTAGCGTTTGAAAATCATTTGGTTTTCAATTTTTTCTCCAATTTTGTAAATTGAAGAAAAAATTGTGTTTGATACACAGTTTTTGTTTTTTTCTTTTTCAGTTTGAAAAATCAGTTTTAAAACATGGCTGTTTTTTAAAACTATCATTTAGGAGCTTTGGGTTTTCAGTTTTGATTTTTGTTTTGAGACTACCACCACCACCTTCCCACCGCCACAGCCACCTCCGGTCGCCACTGGCCACCATATGACGTCAGCCACCGTAGCCCACCGTCCACCGTCACACCCCACCACCGCAATCACCACCAAAGAAAAAACTCAAAATAAAAATTGGGTAATCAAACACCCATTTGTTTTTGTAAAAATAAAAATTAAACTATTTTTTGAAAACAGAAAACCAAAACTGAAAGTGATTTCAAACGGACCCTTACTCTTTTTCTTTTCCTTTCTCTTTTCTTATCTCCTTCTTCTTCTCTAACTGCCGCCCACCTCCACCTCGATCCACCTCGCTAGGATTAGGTTGCTGCTTCGGCCGGAGTAACCTATCTCCTAATTTTTTAAGTTGTATAGTATTAAGTATGGGAGCCACCTAGGCAGGGGGGAGGATAGTGGTGTGTGTTTGTGTATATGTTGGTGTCTTGTGTATATGTTTGGGGGTGGGGTAAATGTTGCATCTGTGGGCTTTGGGTGTTTGTCTAGGGTGTGATAGGGACGGGGGTTGCGTAATGGTGGGAAGGTAGGAAGACTTGGCTTTGTGAAAGAGGGGGTCGGTGGCAACTGGTTATGTGTGTGTGTGCAGAGCTGAAAAGGAAGTGAAGGAGGGCGACGGGGTAATAAGGGAAAAATGGTGTTTTTCAGGGGTTAGGATAGTCATTTTCAACACATTTGACGTTTTTTGTCCGAAAAAATTGACAAATGATTACATATGACGCGGAATTTTATCACATGACTTATAACTCACTAAAAGAAAAAGAAGGGACGCGATCCACTGCCCGCGCTGGCAAACTAGTTTTCTTGCTAGCGCGATCTAATCATCTATCCGTGATTTATAGACGGTTTAGATTAAATCTTATCCTTCAATGGTGCTATATAAACCTAGTACTTTAACATATTTGCAATTTGACCCCAAAACTTTAGAAAAATATAATTTTATGCACCTTAATACTTCGTCACATACAATATAAATTGTAAGGTTATTTCAGGATATAATTGCTACTTACAGAGATGCTGCTCTTGGTCCTTGAATGTACGCCCGCCATGCTTTTCCTGTTATTTTTCGATATCCAAACTTTTCACCAAGTGGACATACAGCTCGTTGCCTTACGTTTTTCAGATTTGGCTAATGGCTATTATCAAATACTCTCAAGCTTCCAGGATATTGGTTTGAAAAATTGCAGTAGAAGACGTTGTACTAAAATCAATACCTCTTTATTTATACTGGAAATGAAATATTACATAAGAGCAATAGAAAGGAAAGGTTTCTTCTATTGTTGTACACTCTAAAACTTAGCACACTTCACACTCTTACACATTTCACACTCTCTCAGATTTCCTCTGCCTTCTAACTCTTACTTCGACCCATTTGATAGATGAAAGGATCATACACATATGATTCTTCAACAGTGAAAATCCTCTATTATTTTCTGTAGGGTCAATTTCTTTTTTATTATGGCAGACAACTTTATTCTCTTCTCCACTTGGCCTTGTCATTTTTCGCTAGCCATTATGTCCATTTCTATCATGGCTATCCTGTGGTCCCGCACCTTCTTGTACAGCTCAAAAGTTTGGCTAGGCAAATCAGGTTCTTCTTCTCCTTGGTTGTTGAACTGTTCATAGAGTTTGACTACCTGATCTTGACCCTGTTTGGAGGGCTCTATGGATGCTCTATTCCACTTTAGGATTACTATCATTCGTCCATCACAAAAACATGCTTCTAAGGGATCAGCTACCATGGTTTCAATGGTTGCATGAACACAATTGATTCTTTCGATCTTGTCTTTTTCCGGATCATACGTGTTCCATACAGAGGTGTCAAATGGGTCGGGCTTAGGCCGACCCGGCCCAAGCCCATCTGGCCTCCAGCAAAACGGGCCTGGGCTGGGCCAGAGGGGCTCCCAAACGGGCCTGCCGGGCCAGAATGGGGGGATATCTAGGCCCAGTCCAAGCCCAGGCCCAACATTTAGGGCCGGGCTTAGGCCTGGCCCGGGCCCGGGCCCGGGCCCAATTTTTTTTACTTGTTATTCAAAATAATATTATTATTTTACTACCTATTTTGTTATGATTATTTAATAATACAAATACTAGCTTTTTATATGTATTTTAACAGTTATTTTTTTTATGCACGGTGCCAATACTAATTTATATGTAAGAGGGTGGAATTAGTCGGTTTGGTATTTATTGACAAATAAGTTTGGCCCATCCAAGACCGCCACGGCCTCTTCAAGGAGGCTCATGATTTTTCACGGTTCGATTATAATCTTTGTAATCTAATTCTTATTTTATGTCAAACATATCTTTGATTATTGCACCAAGGAAGAACGATCATCATAATTCATGTTGAGATTCATTGCTCATTCGATTATTGTTGGACACGCACACTTATATATAATAATGTGTGTATACAATAATACTGGGCCAAAAGAGGGCATGTGTGTAGGGCAAAAAAAGGGGCCAGAAATAGGGCCAACCTTAGGGCCAAAAGGGGGCCATTTTTCGGGCCAAAAGGGCCGGGCCAAACCTGGGCCATTTTAGGTCTGGGCCAAAAACGGGCCATTTTAGGGCCGGGCCCGGGCCTATTTCTCTAAAAATTCGGCCTGACCCAAGCTTTAAGAGTTAGGGCCAGTCCGGGCTAAAAAGGGGCTGGGTCGGGCTAGCCCGCGGGCCGCCTGGCCCTTTTGACAACTCTAGTTCCATAGTTCATCCTTGTGTGGTCAGTAAAAATTTATTAGTGAATCGATAAATGAACCAAATCTGATATGGTTGGTAGAATTTGGTTTCACTTCTTTCTGCCACTGTTGACAATATTTGGACTGTGATAACTGTCGTCTAAATCCCATAACTCCAAGAGCATATCTAACTATTGCTGGGAGACTATCGATGAGTTGATAATCATCTAGATTTATTTCGAATGTGTCTACGATCCATGCTCAATCCATTTAGGATTAACCTTATCTGATGGTAATGTGAGGCTTGGCCATCCATAATCTCAATTCAGGAACACCTTTATTTTCTGGTTTGTGAAGGATCTCTTCGTGTTCATTCTCCTTCCTGGCTAGCTCCTTTATTTTTGTAGTGATATCAACCGAGAGCAATGATTCTAGTTATTCTAGCAATCGAATTCCTTCTTCCCTGTCTTGTAGGACTATCATTCCTTACTCATTGTTTATATTAAGTCTTTCTCTAAGTGCTTAACATAATCAGTTAATTGACTGAGGGTCCTTCGTAACTCTTTTCGATAATTTTTTCCTCAAATAATGCCAGACATTTCCAAAGAGTTTTTTACTCTCTTCACATAACCTTGGATCATAAAACATTTTTATTATCATTGGTTTGTGCTATGGTAGCATTTTGCTTTGAAGATTTTTCATCTTCGTGAGTTGCCACTTTCTTTTTAGATCCTTATTGTTAGAATAGTAATTTTTTATTTTCTTGCCCACTTGTTTAGGGCACCTTGCTGTTGAGGTTTTAGTCTTACTCTCTTTATTCTAAAACTTATGCATTGGTTTTGAATGCTTAGTTTTGTGTTGTCTTGTTTTAGGGCTCTTCTTCCGCTACTAGGGGAAGATTTGTGAATGACAAGGAACTGTTATCTTTCATTTTAGGGTAAACGATGTAGTAGTCGAATTTCCCTGATTGTTCTCCCAGTAAGCCAACTTCAGAATCTCCTGCTTCATACCTTTCCTTTAAGGCTTTTGAGTAGTCTTTTTTGGGATAACAACAACTCCCTGCATCATAAAACATAATTCTCTGGTTAGGCTATCTGCAAATGCATTTTTTGCTGATGAGATGTATTCTACATCAAAAGTATAATAACTGAACCATTGTTGCCATCGATAAAGCCTTGTTTGATTAATATCTCTTAGGTCTCTTTTAAGGAAAGCTTTAAAACACCTATTATTTGTTCTGATAAGAAATTGTTCTGAAACTAAAAATGTGTAAAAAAGATTTTATGACACGTTTTATAGCTAAAAACTCTTTTTCGTTTATGTGATACAAAGTTTTTGCATCTTTAAAGGTTCTACTCTAGTATCCACACAGCTGTTCTTCAGCTTGATCAGGGGATATTGCTTTTAATACTGCACCCCAACAATTTGTAGAAGTGTCAGTTTCTATAACTAACTTGTCTCCTTGTTTAGGCAGGCTTAATTTTGGCAGATTTTTAACCTGACCTTTTATCCACAGAACATTTTGGGTATCTTCATCTTCCCATATCCATTTTCCTTTTCTAAGCTTTTTACTTAAGGCTTATGTTAGGTTTGATAAATTTGGGATGAATTTTTTCGCGTAATTTAACAACCTAATAAATTTTTAAAGTTGTTTTACATCATTGATTTGTTCTGAAAATAACTTTATTTTTTCATTTATATGGTCTTGAAGGACAATTTTTCTACTGTCTTCTATTCTTAATCCTAGAAAGTTAATGGTGGTTTGTTCCCATTCACATTTATTTTTGTGATAGTACTAATCCATGGTCAATGAATTCTTGTGCTATCTTTTTTAGATGATTTTTATGTTCTTCTCTGATTTTTGAGAATACTAATATGTCATATATGTATACTACATAGTAATCTCCATCTTTCTTAAAATGTTATCTATCCTTCTTTGGAATAATAGTGGAGCATTTTTTAATCCGAATGGTAACGCTGTCCATTCATAGTGCCATTGTGGTGCACTAAAGGCAATTAATGGAATTGACGATTCTTCTATTTTGATTTGCCAATATCCGCCTTTTAAGTCAAACTTCGAGAAAAAGTTGGCTAGCTGAATTTTGTTTATCAGCATATCCTTATTTTGGAATTCTATAACCATCTTTGGTTGTTGTTGTATTTAAAGCTCTATAGTTTATGACTAATCTGGCTTTTCCTCTAGCTTGTTCTGCATGATTTTTTTACCATGAATGCTGGATTTGAATGAAAATTCTCACTGGGTCTTATTAACCCTTGTTTTAGTATTTCAGAAATTTGTCTCTCAAAATCCCGAACCATCTCAAGACTTTGTTGCATTGATTTTACGTTAACCACATAATCTTTATCCTTGAGGGTCAATGTAGCCCAAGGTTTATCCTTTTCCCATAATTTTAGTGGGTCTTCACTAAAATTATTTTCTAACATATTTTTTATACTATCAAGACTAGAAATTTATTTTCCTTGTTTACATTGATAATGTTGGTTTATTTTTTTAACCCAATTGTCATCTTCATTGGTTACTTGTTTTTTAGGTAACTCTTCCTGATTTACTTCTTCTTCAAGGAACATTTTTCATGATGAGTCTGTTTTAGTTTCTTCACCACGCTGGGCTGCATAGAGAGACTCACTCTGGATATGTTTTTGGATTTCTCCTAATTTTTCTGGATGAAAGCCAAATTTATATTTTTGAGCAGCATATTTTAACAACGGAATTTGTTTGACATTGTATCTCAATATGAAATTCTTTCTGAATAAATGGTCGATTTTTAGCTTTTTTGAGGAAAGCATTTCCTATTAAAAAAATCGCCGTCTAAGTTGTCGAATTGGATTAATCTCTCTATAATGAATTATTTTTCATTTATTATGACCGGAATAAGACATGGTTCATATTCTGATTCGAAATCATCGCCATGTGCCATTCGCATGCTCATAAATTGATCTGTTTTGATCCATTTTTCAGAAGGTAAAAGTCCTGGTTGTGCCAGGCAATAAGATGCTCCAGTATCTACTAAAGCATCTATTTTAAAAGGATAATAACCCTGAAAGTTGAAACTTAATTCTATATAAGAATTGTTTGGACTTACCGCCATCCGTTAATTATTCATTTTTTCGGACATTCGTTTCTTTTTTATAATACTCATAATGTCTTGAATATCTTTATCATGATCATCTCCTGTCAAGCCCTTTTCCTTAAGCTTTTTTTTTACAGTGTCATTTACCAATGTTGTGGTCATTACACGTATGGTTTTTACACGTGATGACATGCTTCGTCTGATTAGAATGATAATTGTGTTGTACCCTATGATGTCTTCTTTAGAACTGTCTTCTTCTTAAATAGCTTCTTCTACCATTTTTTTTCCTTTCTTCTGCCTTTTAGATTTGTATACGTGGAAGGTATTGAAGAGACAGAGTGTCTTCTTGGTTCTTCGAGGATAACCATACCTTTATTTTTCCTAATGTATTTGTTCTAGTTATTTACTAGCTAATCATTCTCCTGTCACCCATTTTTTAGGCCATGATAGTTGATTTGGATTTATCTTCCATGCTTTTATTGCTCGAACATTACTACGTTTTTTTTATTTCTTCACATATCTTTTTTCGTTTTCAAATCTTTTTTTCTCGAACTTTTTCTTTGTGAAGTTTGGCTTCTTTTCACATCCATAACTGTTTACCATGTTATCAACCTTAGAACAACAGTCATAACTCATATGTGCTTTTTTCATATCTTTTATTACCTGTCCTTCAGTACAATATTTCTTTAGAACTTCTTTTACAGCTGCAATCCTTCCTCTTAAAGAATCACAAAGCATTCCATCGTTTTGGAGTTTAGTAAATTCTTTTTCTGCTAACTCGTCCCATGGTTTAGGAAGTAATAAATTGTTTTTGCCAATGGAGGCTATCTCTGAGTTCTAACTTGTAAAAATATTTTTTAAATTCATAAGTGTAATTTTTAAAATAGCACATATTACATATTTGTAGTTTTGTCAAATTTGTGAAAGCACTTTTTTTTTTGAATACCTATGTTATTTATAGATATTCCGCAAAACTCTCGTTTGAGATTATCTGCATAAAACATTATCCATTCTTCAGAAATATTAAGCTTTCTTTGAGCTTCAATTATTATTTCATTATCTGCAATGTTATTCCAGAACTTAGCTGTGTTTCCTCGCAGAGTTGCTCGAACAAAATGTTTCATAGCACGCCTTTCTGTTAAATTACCACCTATTATAGCAATTCTTAAGCCTTGTGCCCAATTATCAATTATTTCTCCAGTATTTGAAATACAATTGATATCAAGATATATGCCATATTAATTTACGGGCTCATTTTTTTCACTTTTGGGGACAAATTCTTGTTTTAAATTTGTCCTTATAGGGGCGTTATTAAATTTAGAATTTCTTTCTAAATTTAATTCTGGATTCCACGCTCCTACATAGTTTGGATAGGTTTCTCCGTTCCATAAATTCATGTCAACAAACGCCTTATTTACTTCTGATATGACTCTTTTTTTCTTCTTGTTTATATTGCTGTTCTTTTAGAACAGTTGGGTCTATTTCATCAATCATTGATTTTTTCAATGATTTTTCTTTTTCTACTTTGTCTTAATAGTCGTTTATTATTTTTTTCTATTTTTTCTACACCTATTCTCTTTACGGAATCTTTAATGTCTTTTGAACCACTAGAAGAGGGTTTTCCTTTCACTACCACTGTATGCTATAACTTCTTCAAATACATATGAAGTTACGTTGCTATAGCATTTTTTGGTAACGTCATAACTTTCAAAGTTTGATAAGAAGTTATCTGAGTTTAAGACATGGTTTTCATTTTCTAATCCTTTAACTAAATTGTGTAATTCAGTTAATATCTGAAATGTTATCTTGTCTAGAGTTTTACAGATATTTAAAGTTTCATGAGATACGTCAATTATTTGATTTAATAAACCTGTTATCTCAATTTTTCTAACTCCATGGTTTAAGTATATAATTTATGGCATATGATTTAATAAACAAGGAATTTTTATGAGATTTTCGGTTGAATCTCGCATTTGATTAGGCTCTGATACCAATTTTGTATGATCAAATTCTTCTTTGCTCAGGAATGACATGTTATAAACTTGAGAGGGATAAATTTTAGTCTTTTGAGAAGGATGAGGTGTTTTAAGTGAACTACTTAGAAGTTGAGGGGTTAAAAATGATATTAACCGGAGAGCTAGCAACTTGCTAGTACTAGCATTTTATCATCTTCCGAAAAAGAAAAGAGACTTAGTGAATTAAAAATTTTAAATTAAAGGGCATACATAAAATTACCACTTCTTATAATACGTTAAACTGCAAAACAAAGAAATAAATTTGTTAACCCTTTATTAATGAAATGTTTTTACATGTAACGTCTACCAAACAACGAATAACTTTGCTAAAAAAAACCTGCAAGAAAGGAATGCTTTACTTTTAGGGCTAATTACACCTATATCCCTGATGTTTGGGGGTAATTACAGGCGAGGACACAAAGTTTCAAAGTATAACACTTATGTCCATTGACAAACGGAATACAAAAATACTTAACGGTTTTGACAAAAAGACTTGACTGCCCCTGACTTTAAAATAAATTACCCACTTAATTTACTGTTTATTCTTCCTCTCCCCACACCTAGCACCCACACCCCCTCGCCCCCCACCCCACCCCTACGCCGTCTGCCTCTTCCTCTCCCCACACCCAGCACCCACACCCCCCGCCCCCACCCCCGCCCCCACACCATCTGCCTTCCCCTTCCCCGTCACCCGCCCACCCCGTCATGCCCACAACCCCCTTCCCTGGCGGCAACCGAGTCAATGCCGTCACTAAACCCGAGGCAATCCATCTGCGCCACCCAGCGTCAGGAGGCCTGATCAACGTCAGCGCAGTAGCAGGCCCTCTGGCGAGGCACCGACGCCGCAAGATCGCGGTCTCACTCCTGATCTGCCTGTCGCCATACCGATCGCCACCTTTACTGCCGCGACCTACCTCCGTACCCCGCGCCGTCCGAGATCGCAAGCATCATCGAGCTACGTCGCGACACCGGCCTCCTCCTTCGAGATGCACGCCACCATGACCACCAGCAAGGAAGCGCCATCACCACCATAATGGGCTTGCACCATCGCGCCCACCGGTGCGATCGTCGTCGTTGCAATGGCCAGATATGTCTCCTTCCCATCCAGTCTTCCTCCCTCCCTCACCAAGGGCTCGTTGCGCGTGGTGGGGCAAGTCTGCCTGATGGTGGGGCGAGGGGGACTGCTGGCGGCGTGGGTTTGCCAAGGCGCTTGCCGGAGGCGTCTCGGCAGCTTGGGTTTGCCAAGGGGCTTGCCGGCGTGGTGGGGTAGTTCTGCAGGATGGTGAGGCGAGGGGGGCTGCTGGCGACATGGGGTGGCGGAGGGGGCTGCCGGCGGTGACTTCAGATTTAGGGTTTAAATTGTGGAGAGAGAAAATTAGGATATCAAATTATTTACGATATACTGTACAGGAGTATTATTGCTATTTTCAAAATACGTAATGACGAAAATTACACTTTTTGGAGGGAATACTGACGGTTGGATAAAAGTGTTACCTTTTTTAATGTTTTTGGTCAAGTATGTTATATTTTGAAACTTTGTATCTTCGCGTAATTACTTCCAAACTTCAGGGACATAAGTGTAATTAGCCCTTACTTTTACCATGTAACAAAATTAGAAAAGAAGAAAGAAAAATGTGCCTGGGGTCTACCGTCGCGTTTAACCTTCCTAAAGTGACGACACCTGTCAAACATAATTTTGGCGGGAAGATCATCTTCCCCGCCAAATAAAGCCCTCCTACTATTTATTTTCCCCTCCATTTTTCACCCCCTCATCTCCACACACCTCTCTCTCTATATCACACGCATTACGGTTCAAGGAAGAAGCCGGAGAAGAAACAAGAAAAGGAAGATGTTGGAGTTGAGGCTCGTGCAGGGGAGCCTGATAAAGAAAGTGATGGAGGCGGTCAAGGACCTGGTCAACGACGCCAACTTCGACTGCTCCGCCACCGGCTTCTCCCTCCAGGCCATGGACTCCAGCCACGTGGCGCTCGTGGCCCTCCTCCTCCGCTCCGAGGGCTTCGAGCACTACCGCTGCGATCGCAATTTGTCCATGGGCATGAACCTCGGCAACATGGCCAAGATGCTAAAATGCGCCGGTAATGACGACATTATTACCATCAAGGCCGATGATGGCAGCGACTCCGTCACCTTCATGTTCGAAAGTCCTAGTATGCTACTTTCCCACTTTCAATTCTTTGTTTTTGCTAATTATGTTGTCAGGATCCCTAGTCAATGATGTTTCATTTTTGCTGTAATTCCTTATGTTTTCTACAATTCTAACCTTCATTTTGAAAGCACTAGTATCGTATTTTTCCCCTTTAATTATTTGTTTTTGCTATCATATTTTTGTAGAGATTGGATTTGGGATATTTGTTTTTTAATTAGGGGAACCCTAGTTGGTTTTAGTGTTTCACTTTCTGTTGTAGTTTTTGGTGATTTCTATAATTATAGGTGATGAGAACTGTGGCAGCGATTCCCTGAGTTCCATGTTTGAAACCTCTCGTATGCTACGTTACACTATTGTTTCACAGTTTCTGGATTGGAATTTTACATTTTTATTTGTTGCAGATATTGGATAATGGGGTTTTTGTTTTTAGTGTTGGAAATTTAGGTGGTTTTGTGATTCATTGTTGCTGTACTTCTTGACGTTTTCTGTAATTATGGGTGGCGAGAGGTACGTTCTTGGAATCTGAGATCACGTAGTTATGGCAGGTTTTGGGTGTCTCCTAGTAATTTGGATGAAGCGACTTGGCAAAAGGGAGAGGCTTCATTTCACACCCTATATGCCGTTGAATAATGCTACTAGGGATGAAAGTTACAAGTTGGGTTCCATTTTATATGATGTGTTGTGACCTCGCGAGTTTTGCCGTTCCAATAAAACCCAAGTGTTGGCTACTATGAGAAAAAATCGAGATGAGAGATTATATGTATTGAATATTACTTATAAATCATTTGAATAAGGAAGATTTGGTAAGCTGATTTAAGCAGACGGTAGTATTGTAGAAGAAAATCAGTGAGGCCCTTTGCTTTTTGCCTCATTAGGAAGCTAGCTGAAGCTAAAACCAAATATCACAGTATCAATCAATTGAGTGCAAGATTTCTAGAATTATCTGAGTAGCAGGGACATGCTAGGGAAACTATAGAGTGGATTGTTGATGGAGAGTATTGAGAATTCAAAAGTACGAGTATCACATACTTTTCATTAGATGCTTTTGCTCTAATTCGATAGCAATAGCAAGGGCCCCTCTTATTCTGTTGCCCACTTTGTTGCCTTGACTTGAGGACAATTTGATTGACTTGTTCAGAATTAACTGTTTTTTTATTCGACAGCGCTGCTTAAATGTTTTATATGCTGTTTGGACATCCATTTAATTATATTTGTTTTCTGTTTCAGAAAGATTGCGTTGTTTGACTTTGTGTTATCTTGTATGGATAATTTCCCTTGTGAATTCACATGAAGTCCTTTCCTTGCATGATTTATTGCAATTTAGGCTGTATTTTAAGCCTTGTTCTTTTTAACTTGCATCTAGTGTTTTTTTCCAACTACAATGGTCTGGGAAGTTTAGATAACCACAAAATGTGCAATTTGGCAAATTCTCACACTTCTGATTATAGCTGGATGTAGCTTTTTCTTGTTGAACTCTAAAGTTTGTTTGTTGTTTCTTGGTTCAAATTCTTGAAATTAAGCTCAAGATAAGATTGCGGATTTTGAGATGAAGCTGATGGACATTGACAGTGAGCATCTTGGGATTCCTGAAGCAGAATATGAATCCATTGTTAGGATGCCAGCTTCCGAGTTTGCAAGGATTTGCAAAGATCTCAGTACCATCGGTGATACTGGTACATGTTTAATCTTTTTACTTCCCACCCAAGAAACATAATGGTGTCATTGGAAGTTCAACTTCTAATATTAGGATTTATTAATTGCTGCAGTTGTGATATCTGTGACAAAGGAAGGTGTCAAGTTTTCCACTAAAGGGGACATTGGTACAGCAAACATTGTTTGCAGGCAGAACACTTCCATAGACAAGGTTTGTGTTCCCAGTTTTTTTTTTTTCCCAATTATGACGAATGTTGGAGTATTCGCAACGCAAAACTCCTGAGTTGGCGTTTTATGTCTTGGTCATCATAAAGTGGATAATGGTGTACTATATCTACATCATTGTCCCACTACTGATGCTAAAGTGAGACTGAGTATGACATTATCACCATGTACTGATTGTCACATGGATCTTGCCTTTTTGGTTCCACTTTTTCAGCCAGAAGAAGCTACTATCATAGAGATGCAAGAGCCAGTCACACTGACCTTTGCACTGAGGTATATGAACTCTTTCACGAAGGCCACCCCATTGGCAAGCCAAGTCACTATCAGTCTGTCTTCAGATCTACCTGTTGTGGTCGAGTACAAAATTGTAGAGATGGGCTACCTTAGGTTTTATTTGGCCCCCAAGATAGAAGAAGATGAGGAGATGGGGGTTCATGCAGAGGCAGTGGAGACCAAGTCAAAGACAGAAGCTAAGCCTAAGAAGGAGATGAAAGCTAAAGCAGAATCAAAGCCTTCTGTTATGAAGACTGAGGATGAAGAGGAGTCCACAGAAAGCAAGCCTCTGCTAAAAAGCAAGCCTAAGTTGGAAATCAAGCCTGATAGAGAAACTAATGGTGAAGTTGAAGTTGAAGTTATGGATGTTGAGTAGTTACTCCTTACTGGATGATACTATTTAGTTGGTGGGTAGTTTGCTTTGAATTGTCTAGCTTGAAGCCGCGTATGAATGCTTAAGGTTGTAACTGTTTGTCAGTAATGGTTGTGCTGCACTTGGTGTGCTCGCCGCTGGAAATTTGAGGTAGGAAGCGAATCAGTTTGCAGAAGTTCGTGTATGAGCTTTGCTTTTGCCAATTCTAACTTTCTGTGGAAGTAGGTTTTCCTCGACCCTGAGTGCACTTGTAGATTTATCTTCCTCGATGCAGTGAAATTACCATAGAATGCAATCATCAGTAATTTTGGTAGAATAATAGAAAATGTATATACATATAATCACAACTGCAAGCAGTCAAGAGTTACAGGGCATGAAAAGTCACATAGTGATCGGCAGTTAAAATGCTTGGCAGCATTTAACTGTTTGCAAGTGCCAAATCTTTAAAAAAAACAAAAAAATCCTTGGTCTCTCTCTCTAGAGATGTCAAAAGGCCGGGTGGCCTGCGGCCCGGCCCTTTTTTGGGCTCAGGCTGGCCCGGCCCTTTTTTGGGCCCGGATTGGCCCTAACCCTTAGGGCTTGGGCCAGGCCAAATGATTTGAGAAACGGGCTTGAGCCGGCTCTAAAATGGTCTGTTTTTGGCCTGATTCTCTTGGGTATCTTACCTGTGAACTTTAATAAGAAATTTTTAATTAGATGAACGCTAAAAGCAGTGTACACTAAGAATAGAAAATCATTTCGAATAAGTAAGAAATTTAAGACAAGCATGCAATGCATTTTCATTCTACTCACGTCACTGACACTTTTCTTTTGCACCTGATTCCAAACATAAATAAATGGAGGAACAAAAGTAAGGGTAGGCAATCTTGGACTCATACTTGTACTAACCTTAGGTGTTTCTTTTTTTGTTATGATTGAATAGCGAACTAAAATGAAAAAAGAAAATAGAGGTGGGTAATCAATCATAGTACAACTCATGAGTGCACAACTGATCTACCTTCTTCTAGTAAGTAATGATATGTAGTAACAAGGAACACCAGAGGGGTGACACCCATGTCCACAAAAATATCTACTCAGCTAGCTATACAGCATTAAGCTGTCCAAAAACTAAAGATATGCTTCATTGCAGTAAGAAACTATTTTGAGAATCTAAATTGAAAAAAAAAAAGGAGGCAGAGACTTATAACTGAACAAACTCAATATCTCGTTGTTCTGTCGACCCTGTAAATATAAAAGGACAAAAACCCGTTTAAGATCTTTTGTAAAAACAATAATAGAACAATTTTCTTTTTAAAAATTAGTTGATAAAAAGCTTATGGAGATAAAAGGAGGGAGGGCCTATGAACAAATTTATCTTAAATTTAATTTTTTTCATAATATAAAACATGGATAAAAAGATTTTTTTTAAAAAATAAATTTTACTTCAGGCCCAGGCCTGGCCCAAGCCCGGCCCTAAAGTTAGGGCCTAGGGCTTAGGTTTGGACTGGGCCAGGATATCCTCAGATTGGGCCCGGCCCAGTTTGCAAGGCTCGAAGCCCGGTTTGGCCCTGGCCCTCTTCTGGCCCGCTGGGCCCAGGCTGGGCCGGCCCAAGCCCAACCCATTGACATCTCTATCTCTCATATCTTGACCATCTCGATGCGAGTTACGGATGGTCCCGTCATTGTAGTTGGCGGTTCTAAATGGCTTGATGGCGGTTGGTTAAGGTTGGGTGGTGACTGTAGCGACGGAAGTGGTGCTAGTGGATGAAGGGGCAAGCGGTCGCCGTCACGGTAGCTGGCGGTTCATCGCTGTCGCCGCCCGTTAATCGCCACTGATGCACGTTTTGCTGTTACCATCCGTGTCGCAGTGACGTTGAAGATTGGACTGACCATCGCCGTTCGTGACCAGCTGCAATCTCGGCCCCATCACCACATCCAAATCAGAACTCCATATCCTAAATCAGTCCTACCTGATGATTGCGTCAACTTGCCCCTCTATTATGAGTTTAAAGTTGCTTGAAGGATTTCACGAGACAAAGTTATGGTGGTGGTTTTTTATATGGGTTTAAGCATACAAACATGTCAATTGCTGGCAAGTGGTGATTATTTATATGGTTGTGCTTATGGTGGTATTTGTGGTGGAATGGTAGTTGTAGCTGTGGGAATGGTTGTAATTGTGGCATGAAAGTGGTGATTGTATGTGTGGCAGCAATTTCGAATGGTGGCACTGCTGTGGGTGGGGCTAGAGATGGTGGATGAAGATGGTTCTTTATTATACTGTATTCTTGGATGAATAATTGTACCATGTTCTTGTATAAAAAGACTAGTGTGTCTTTATTGGATTAGTGGGTGAAAGCAACCCACGTAATGGGATGACCCAATTAACCCATGAACAAATGGGACAATGACCCATTTATATCCAACCCATTTTACTTAGACCCAAACCTAACCCACCCATCCATCTTGCCACCCTTAATTACTGCTCTTACCCTCTTGGTCTACCGTTTCTGTTGGGTCAATTGCACTTGGCACCCCGAAGTTTTTACACGGTAGCGTTCTGCATCACAAAGTTTTTTTTAGCTATCTGCCACCCCAAAATCGCATAAGTATGGTGCCCAACACCCTCCATCTAAATTCAGGCCAAATTCCGGCAAAAAAAATTAATAAGCTGAACTTAGGAGGGCATTTTTGGAACATCACAGAAACCCTAATCTCTATCAGCCGTTTGCTCCGCCATCTCACGCTGGTGTCCCCCCTCCACTGGCAACACCCCTCCCTCTGTCGGCGACGCTGACCTCATCCCCTGCCTTCCTTCCTTCCTCTTCTCTCCCCCTCGCCCCTCCTTCGGTATCTCACGCTGGCAGTCTCTCTTCCCACCCCACGGTCGCAACAGCCTTGCGCCACTGTCCTTTGCCCCTCTTTCGCATCTTAGGCCGCACTCTCCGCTGACAGTCCCTCCCTCGTCGGCGATGTTGACCTCCCAACCAGTCCCTCCCTCGTCACGGAGTAATGCATATCAACAGCCAAGAATTCACGGCTGCAACAACCGCACTCTCCGTCGGCAACGTCCCTCCCCTTATCGGCGATGCCGAGCCCCTCTCTTCCTTTAGCTTTTCTCCCCCGCCCTCCATAGCGGCAACAGCCCCGCATCGCCGCCTGACAAACCCATTGCAATCTTCCCTCCCTTTCTTTAATCTTTCTGACCAAAATGCCCCCTTGTTTAAGTTAAATTACTTATCCAGTGAGGCTGTTGGCCAGAATTTGGACGGAGGGTGTTGGGTGCCACACTTATGCGATTTTGGGGTGGCAGACAACTTAAAAAAAAAACTTGTGGTGCAGCACGCTACCGCGTGAAAACTTCGGAGTGCCTAGTGCAATTGACCCGTTTCTGCTCCTACCCCCTTGGTGGGCGAGTTCCAACATAAACTTTTTTTTCCTTTTCGTACCTTTGTTATTTGTATCCATTAACACATGTTTCGCGTGTGCCAAAGACTCCTGTAACTTTTGATGGCAAGGTTCATGCTTGCCTATTTATATTTCACGGTTTACGTACATACAAAGGATTAAACTTTGTGTAGTTATGGCTTTTCAAGAAAAGATGGGAGCGAAGTAGGCAGCGGCAATAAGGAGTGAATGTTGTAGGCAGCGGTCCTAGATCTTCTTGAGTGTTGTGCTGCTGTCGTTGCCGGACAACCCCTAACTCATTGACCATATCGACTGGCTATTTCAACCATCGTCAGTCAATGATCGTCATCGATGTCGAATCTACCCACCAGAAATTCTGGCCGTAAAAAATTGATGATATATCAGAATTATCTATTTGCATTGATTTTTATTCTTTTTAAATCTGTCGAATCTTCTTGAAAGTACGCGAATGAACCTTAAATCTGCATACCATGAACAGTCTTACATTTTATGGTGTTAAGTATGTTAAAAGGCATAGTCGTACACACAGAAGAGTGAGTTGTCTCAAATTAAAAGCCCTTACGTTCTTGTTTTAAAAAAGGACAGGGAGAACACGTAACCATATCTCATGATAAAATGCAGCATTCAAAGGCAAATGCAAGACATTATAGTCGTGATATTTGGGATGCGGAATTTCTTGCAAATCCATGGGTGAATATTTGTAACCCATTGAACAATGACAAACTTTGAGTGGAAAAAAAATCTTAACACAACTAGCATGCACATGATAAAACTTAAAAATTAAGTCTTTTCTTGAAGGAAAGAAACATTTGGAAGAAACATTGCAATCGATTAATGATAAGAAAAAGGATTTCCTTGTTGTTAGAGGGGAATACATGTGCAATCATGTGATTCTTTGGCTGATCGATGAGGCTTTAGCTGATGATGTAAGCACTACCCCCACTCGTAAAGATGTCAATAGGCCGGGTTTGGGCTAGCCCAGTGAACCAGAAGAGAAAACAGGCTGGGTCCGGGCTTCAAGGGTTGGGAACTGGGTCGGGCCCACTTCGAGGATACCAAGGTCTGGTCCAAGCCCAAGCCCTCGAACTAGGGCCAGGCCCTAGCCTGAAAAAAAATATTTTTTTTGAAATTCTTTCTATTCATGTTTTTATGTTGTGAAAAAATTAAATTTTGAATAAATTTGTTCATATGTCCTCCTCCTTTTACTTAATTTTCAAGTCCATTTAAAAAATTCTTGCCTTTGTTCTAGTAAAATGCATGTTCCTTGTAACCAACTGTCCTTCTCAGATTCATCTCTGTCATGATTTTCATGTTCTAGTTTACTGTAGTGGACTCTGGAGTTAATAACTTGAAATAACACTGACAAAGAATTATCAGAGTAAGATGGATACATGCATAATAGCCTGTTTCTAGATCTTATAAGGACGATATAAGTTTATTTAAGAACAACTTACGGTTGGGTTTGACAAATAAAACTACCATATTATCCTAATTAATTACACAAACATTTAACATATGTTTGGATGCTAAATTATTGGTCATTTTGTAACATCAAAATTGTTTTTAGTACTTAAACGGGAGCATAAACATACATAAAAATGCTCGCGAACGACTCGTTAAGCATGAGATAGTTTTTATGTTAAAGTTGAACTGTTTGCATAATTGTCAAGAAAATTAGAAGACCTAAATCTAGATAACTTAAAAAATCAAGCCCAAATAACCTAAGCTCAAGATATTAATCACATGTCTCGGGCCTAAAGGTTATTCAAAACACCTAATAAACAAATACTAAACAACGTAAATATAAAAACACAAAGATTACAATGAGGAAGTCGACTAGAGCCATACGAAATGGAAGGTGTACTCGACATTCAATGGGATCACAACGCAAAGAATAAAGGCGTCAATCTTGCACGGTTACCAATAATTCTCCGGCATTTTCCTGCAACTCAGCAACTGTAAAAATCTAGCAGCAAATCAGCAAACACAATCAATACTAAGCAATCACAATCACTCCCTTGTATATGCATTTACCATCATTATTCCGTGCATATAAAGAAGTAACACATTTTTAAAAATAAAAACCGACCTCTACTCATAGTAGTTACCAAATTGCGACTTTTCAACCACCTCGCTTGCATACGGATGGATGTAATACTCCATCTGTGGGGAAGTCAAGCCAAAAAAATTAAATTTTTAGGCCAAAAATGAGCCTGGCCATTTTGGGCTTGGGTCGGGCCTGACCTGGGCCTTTTTAGGGCCGGGCCAGGTTGGGCTTTTTCTTCCAATTCTTTGGCCTAACCCTTGACCCTATGGATCAGGGCCGTTACTATTCATGTCTAGGGTCGGGTTGGCCCAGGCTGTTCTAGGGTCGGATCGGTCTGGCCGGTAGCGTGACCCGGCCTTTTTGACATCTCTACCCATTCCGACCACTCAAATGTAGCTTACGTCATCGACCATGGCAACATGGCAGTGAGACTAAAGGAATTTCTTCATTACTTCCTGTGTGCTTGAAAAGTTTTTTTTTTTCTTTTTCCCTCTAGTCGGTGTTCCTTTAGTTGACGATGGGTATTCAGGGCCTTCTTTTATTGTTGGGAGACTTTAACCAAGTTCTTACTCCCTAAGATAATTTGGGGCCGCCGCACACTTGATATTCCTTGGTATAATCTTCTCAAAGATTTTTTGTTTCACTTGAGGCTTATAGATATCTCTTGGGTTGGCTCTCTTTCACATGGACTAATGATAGAGATGGCGTAGCGTACACATTTAGAAAGAACGACACTGTTTCGATTATTTTGATTGGGCAACTTTGTTTCCATATATTTCCATCCATAATCAAGGTATACGGTGCTCTGATCATGCTCAAATCCTTCTCAAAGTTAGCATAAGTCATTCTCGTTGTAAAATATATTTTAGATGTGAAGCCACGTGGCTTAACAACCCTAATTGCCATTAGATCATTCAGAATATTTGGACAACCCCTATTAATGACTCACCTCTGTTTCAGACTATGGCTAGCGGCGATCCGTCAAACCTTTTGGAGATCTGGCTTCTCGTATTGAGATGATTAAAAGTTCAACGTTGTGAAGCGCACCTTTGGCTACTAGATCCTTCAACGCAACTCCATTTCTTCCAACTTTATAACAATTTAAATTGGCTGCTAGACTGTGATAAGCTACGCTAAACCCAAAATTACGAGAAAAATGGATGAATTATGGTGACCACAATGTAATTTTTTTTCCATGCCTTAACAATCATTACAATGGGGGTACAAATGACATATCAGACATTTACGATTAATTTAGTACCCTTTTCTCACAACGTGACCAAATATCTCTTAATTTTAGAAATCATTTCGCTATCCAGTCCAACCCAAACAATACTTCTCTAATCCCCAAGAAAAAATTTCTTTTGTTGGGCTTCAAGATATTTTCTTTCACCAGAACAACTAGCCCTTTTGGACCAGCCTCTCACAGTGCTAGAAATCAAGCAAGCCTTGTTCCAGTAACCTCCTTTTAAAACTTTGCGCCCTGATAGACTTCAAGCCATTGTGCAGCAAAGATATTGACCCATTGTAGTTTTCTTTCTTAAATACTGCATTTATGCTCAAAGAGAGCAACAATACTTTCATTGCTCTCATTTTAAAAGTTAAAAAGCCTGCAGTTCTAAGTGACTATAGACCCATTAACCTGTGCAAAACTACATACAAAATCATCGCTGCAAGTCCTTGTCAATCGCCTTAAAGGAGTCATTAGCTCTATCATTTCGCTCTTTCAAAATGCCTTCATTCCTGAAAACATCATGGACAATATATATATATATATATATATATATATATATATATATATATATATATATATATATATATATATCTTGATGGCTCAGGAGCTCGCCAACCATATCAGACCAAAGAACACGAGGCTTGAAAATCTTGGGGCACTAAAAATGGATAATAGACTAAAACATATGACTAGAGTAAATGGCACTTTCTCAGAGGGGCACTATATAAGTTTGAGTTTCTTGCTCACCTCACATCATTATGCAGTGTATCCCCAGTATTATTTGTAGTTGTAGTAAATAGGTCCCCGACTGACAGATTTGTTCTCTTGCCTGGACTCTGGTAAGGAGATCCTTTGTTTTCACATTTGTTCATTTTGTCTGTCCGTGTTATCTGCTAACCTCCTCAAAGCGCAAGAATTGGAAGGACTAATCGGAATCAAATCAGGTCCTACTGTCCCTATTAATGATTTCTTCTTTTTTCAGGGTTACTTATCTTGGGTGAGTGTGAACTCTTAAAGATACTCTGCATAGGTCTTGAGAAGATTCAGGTCAAAAAAGTCAATTTTAAGCATTGCTTTTGAGTCCGAATTTAGGTGGTACTTTAATGAAATATGCTATTAGCACTTCAAACTACGCTGCTACTACCATTTTAGGAATCCCGCGAGAGAATACGTTTGCCACTTACTTTGGGAATAAGCCTCGATGTGGCTATAAACAAAAAAGAATTCTTTGAAGACTTGACTAACAGGGTAAACTTTGTCGTGCGAAGATGGAAATATTTACTACTTTCTCCGTTCTACTTTAATTGATCAATTTTTTTTTTATGTCTCAAAATAAAATTGATCACTTTTCAGATTAGGAAAGATTCTGTAAGCGTTTTTCCATATTTATCGTTTTTATGCTTTTTAATTCTATTTCTCTCTCCATATTTAGGCATCCACCAACTCGTTCTTTCTCCTCTGACCCACTTCCTTTCCCCCGTTCTCTAGGGTATAATGAAAAGTAAACAAGACATGACTTATGTCCTTACCATGCGTGTCAAGTCAAAATAGAACAATTAAATTGAGATGTAAGGAGTATTAAACAGAGCAAGTTTTCTTATGATATGCAGGTGTTCACCATTTCAGTCTATGTCTGCAATCAATTACACAACATTTTTAGCAAGTTCCGTGGCCCGGATGCAAAGAGAGTCAATCGATTCCCTGGGTAAATTGCTTTGTACTTTGTGGTCTCAATCAAATGGTGACATGGGTTTCGAAGATTCAAACCTCTTTAATTAATTGTGCCCTTCTTTCCAAAACTAGTTGGGGGATTTTAAAAAACCTAAAAACAATTGTAAGCAAAGTTTCTAGAATTAAATATTGTTGCTTTCGGTCATTCTAAGTTCAGGCTAGCGATAATACTTCATGGGCTGAATTCAAGAGAAATTCTTAAAGGTCAAGAAACCCCGGAGCAAGGCTTGTGATGGCGAGTTGGAAATGACTTGCGGGAGGATTTCTGGTTGCCTAAAGTCTCACCTACGTTATTAAGAGATTATCGACTCCTAAATACTCCTGTTAGCTCACTGGCTGATTTCATCCAAGACTATTAGTGGAATTATCAACAACTATTTCCCGGTAACACTTACTTGCTCATTACTAGTATTTTATATCACCATCCGGACAAACTTTTGGAATGCCACACCTCTCTCTCGGTCATTTTTCGGTTGCATCAGCTTATAACGTTCTTTAAAAATCATGCATTATTGAAACCGTAAAACCCAACTTTAACCCTTGAAAGGATATTCCATCTAAAATTTGGAACTGTCTTTGAAAACTGAAACTCTTTTGCAAAATCCAATCATTCCTCGGTCAACTCTTTATCTATAGATTATCTACCAAGGCAACTCTTAATCAATATATTATCTAGTTAGGTTCAACATCATTAGTGATGACCAATGTGCTTTTTGAAAAATTACCGGCAACCTGCTCTTATTTACTCCTTCACTGCCCAGCTCTATGACTAGTGTGGTTTGAATTCAGGTATAAAGCCAATTTTTGAGTGAATTTCAGTGACTAATTGCATGGGTAACCAAAGAAAATGCTCATGCCTCTGTACAATCCAAAATCACAACTAGCATATTTCGAACCCTTTTAGTGTATTTGGCTGCATAGAAATGATATATGATTCCTTTCGGTGACACGTATTTCCTATGAACATTATCACAAAATCTCAACGTGTATCGTATGCAATCTGGAAAAATTGATGAAACAAATCATAACTAAAAACACCAACGGGGTCTCTCAAGCTGGTATTCAAGAGGAAAGAAGTGCGTCGAATGGTTATAGCTTTATTCAGTTGACCTTTTGCATTACAAGCATAGTGGATTTGGGATTCGGATCGTCTAGTTACAACAGACATGCTGCTGTCCGATCGGGATTGGTATATGAGACGACACCCAGATCAAGCCACGTCATTGAGTTATCTAAGTCCTCATAAATCCATTGACGGCTATCCCTCACGCCTAGACCTGGCAAAAACTAGAGATGTCAATGGGTAAGGCTTGGGCCAGCCCGGCCCGGGCCTCCAATGAATATGGGCCGGGGCAGGGCTAGAAATCTGGGGTATATAGGCCCAGTCCAAGCCCTGGCCCTAGGCCCAATATTTAGGGTCGGGCTTGGGCCGGGCCCGAGGCCTTTTTTTTCTTCTTTTTTCTGTTCCCAACTCCGTGTTATTCACTTGCGTCGATGGCCAACAAGAATACATCAAATTTGCCTATTATATAGTAATGCAGTTCATGAAACATATGCATAAAAGTTGCCTACCGCCTTTATTTCTATTTCTTACCATGTCTAATGTATGCTTGAATCTTCGGGTGAATCACTTATGTCTAGATTTTCAAGTTCTTTTCCTTTGTATTTTATGGTTAGACAACTGACTAAAGTAATGTCAACGGAGCAGCCTTGTGATTTGGCATACGAGTTTGGAGATGGATTGTTAAATCTCCATGACTATCCAAAAGGCTTCCCAAAACTAGGTGGGGAATTTTATTTAGTAACTCATGTGTTATGGTCAATGCTAGATTTTCATATCAAAGCTGTGATTACTTTTGAATCAAGTACCCTATCTCGTAAACTTATAATATATATATATATATATATATATATATATATATATATATATATATATATCTGCCATTGACCCCTTGTAGTTACTCTGTGTCTTTTGACTTGACTTTGCCATTTAAGCAAGTATTTGGGTGAACTAATGCAAATACATTCTTTCAAAAGATTGCGTGGTTCTTGGCTTATAAATCCGCCTATCGAGTTTGCTACTTGTTCGAATTGCTTAATTGGTATTAGTCCTTTTCACATGCAGCAAAACACCCAGATCAAGCCACGTCATTGAGTTATCTAAGTCCTTATAAATCCATTGACGCCTATCCCTCACGCCTAGACCTGGCAAACGGGTAAAACTAGAGATGTCAATGGGCAAGGCTTGGGCCGGCTTACCCGGCCCAACGGGCCTCCAATGAAAACCGGCCGAGGGCCGGGCCAGATGGATGGAAAACGGGCCGGGCCGAGCTAGGCCAGAAATCTGGGTATATAGGGCCAGTCCAAGCCCCGGCCTTAGGCCCAATATTTAGGGTCGGGCTTGGGCCGGGCCCGGGGCTCCTTTTTTTTTCTTTTTTCTGTTCCCAACTCCGTGTTATTCACCTGCGTCGATGGCCAACAAGAATACATCAAATTTGCCTATTATATAGTAATGCAGTTCATGAAGCATATGCATAAAAGTTGCCTACCGCTTCTTTATTTCTATTTCTTACCATGTCTAATGTATGCTTGAATCTTTAGGTAGATCACTTATGTCTGGATTTTCAAGTTCTTTTTCTTTGTATTTTGTGGTAAGACAACTGAGTAATGTCAACGGAGCAGCCTTGTGATTTGGCATACGAGTTTGGAGATAGATTGTTAAATCTCCATGACTATCCAAAAGGCTTCCCAAAACCAGGTGGAGAATTTTATTTAGTAACTCATGCGTTATGGTCAATGCTAGACTTTCATATCAAAGCTATGATTACTTTTGAATCAAGTACCCTATCTCGTAAACTTATAATATATATATATATATATATATATATATATATATATATATATATATATATATCCTGTCATTGACCCCTTGTAGTTACTCTGCGTCTTTTGACTTGACTTTGCCATTTAAGCAAGTATTTGGGTGAACTAATGCAAATATATTGTTCTAAAAGATTGCGTGGTTCTTGGCTTATAAATCCGCCTATCGAGTTAGCTACTTGTTTGAATTGCCTAATTGGTATTAGTCCTTTTCACATGCAGCAAAACACCCATGGCCTTTTAGTGATCAAGTTGTCATATACATTCGTCACGTTGGACCTAGGGTATTGGTGGCTGTTGGACCTGGGGTATTTGTGGGACAAGCATGGCAAGAAGGAGAAGCTTTGGAACAAATACCTAAAAAGTTATGTGGTCACCACATTGTGGTGAAATCCTGATGGTGAAAGATCATACTCTTTAGGCAAAGATCAGTAGAAGAGAGCCTCTTGTATTTCAACGTACTCTGCTGGCCTTGTTTTACCAACTGCACAAATAGCTATGTAATAAGGGAGTTTAATTTCTCAGCCACAGCTTGTATCTGTTAGAAATGACTATCTAGGAAATGAGTTTAATTTTTGTGTGTTTGGACCAGAACTGGACCTAAAAACAGGCCAAAATCGGGCCATTTTCGGGCTTTTTCTTGAAAACTCCGGCCTAGTTCAAGCCCAAGTCCAAAGCCCTATTTTTGTGGGCTGCTACTGTTCATAAGAGGGCTTGGCCTGGCCAGCCCGTGGGTTGCCTAGCCCTTTTGACATCTCTAGGTAAAACCGTCAGGTACGGGTAAAAGCAGGCTGGGTAAAATTTTTCTTATTTTTTCGGATAGTCTTTTTCAATACCCGTACCCTACCCCTCACGGGTCGGGTATTAACCGCGGATAAATGATTAAATTTTTACTTTTTTAATAAAGAAAATTTCTATCTACTTAGGCATTTTTTTTCTTTTTCTTTTTCAGCCAGTATTCTGCTAATATGTTGTTTATGCTTGATAATTGTTAGAATTATTTTTAATTTCAGAAAATTAGAAACTACGAACCACAAAATATATCAAATAACATGTAAAAAAATAAATACCATAACCCATTCCCCACCCACAATCTAAAATAAAATAACGAAATTTTAAAAAATTACAATCCCTTTCCCCACAAACAATCAATCAATACAAAATAGAACAATTAAAGATTGACGGCAGATTTGTGGAGTAGTTCGTCAGATCCGTTGTGGCTTTGAAGCTTGAGGGGTCTATGTGGCAGTTGACGATGGCGAGGAGATCGAAGCAAGGCGCATCAGACCCTGTCGCTTCGTCTGTGGCTGTCGGCGGCTTGCGGGGGTGATATTTGAGGCCCGCGGTGGCGTGTCAGTTTTGTGGTGGTGGGTTTTGAAAACAGTGTCAGATTTCCGTGATGGCAGTGGTCGGTTTCTGCGAGGTGGAGGGCTCAGTTAGGCTCGAGATGCGGTAAACCGATGACTGCAAGAGATGAGATGGACAGATCAAGCGGGTAGCTGAGAGACTTCTGTTGCGGGGGAGGGAGAGAGGGAGAGGAGTTGTGGGGAGGCGGCTGAGGAGAAATGGAGAAAGAGAATTGGATGTGAAACCCTACCATAAACTTGTATATATAGTAGGTCATCGGGTAAACCATGGGTAACCCGCACCCGCCCGAACGGGCTCTCTCAAAATGGTCCGGTCCGGTTTGAGTACGAGTTAATTTTTTTACAAGTAGTCATTTCTGCTATCTATACTCGCGTTTTAGACAGTGAACCGGGTCTACTCGTGGGTGCGAGTAAAATTTTGCCAGGTCTACTCATGCCAAAGCCAATCTTCTCTCTCTGAGACCTCAAAATCCATTTGCCTTGTGCTGGTGACGACAATACTCTGCCTCCTCCATCTCTCGTCTACAACAAGTATCAGCGTCGAGTGTGCGCCGCGTGTGGCATTGGTACATGTCCATCATTTTTGTTTTATTTTATTTTTTTTATTTTATTTTTTTTATTGTACCAAAAAAAAAGCTTATAAAACATAAATGATAATAAGAGGCAGAGCCTCACATGTGAAGAGCGGGGAGATTGAGAGAGAGAGCAGCGGCGGCAGTAGCCCCGACCTGACCACCGGTGACCACCACCTTCCAGCGACGACGACGGGCCCTCACCTCCGACAAGTCTGTGAAGAGGAGAGAGCCTTAGAGAGAGAGCGGCGGCGGCAGTAGCTCGAGTGTGACCAATCGCGACCACCGGCGACGACCTCCGGCAGCATTTATCGAAAGGTGTCTTCCTTTCTCTTTCCTCTACGCCTCTACCTTCTACATGTTGTAGGATATTTTGCACCAATTTTTTCTGTTGTGACTTGTAGTTGGAGCTATGAATCAAAACCAAATTCCCCCACTTCCACCTCCACCCAATCACGTTTCAGTGTTTCATATTTCAATCAAAACCAATTTTTTTCTGTGTCATTTTTTTGAGGCTCGAGCAGTTTCAGTGTTTTATGTTTTTGAGGCTTTGTGTTAACTATTTGTTTTAATATCTCCTTTTACTGTGAAATATGTCAACCGCGGATAGTGCTGCTACTCCTGCTTCTGGTGTTGGTGATGATGCGACAAAACCATTATGGAAGTATGTGTCTAGGCTTGAAAAAGATGGTAAAGGGGGTGGAAAATTAGATCGCAGTGCCGAATTTGAGTTGTATAAGTATGGTCTTTATTCTAACTATATGAGTTGTATAAAGATTCAAATGGTCCCTGTTTTAATTCTTAAGTGTGAAAAAACATATACAAAATTTGCCTTATCCCTGCCGCACCCATATCCTAAAGTTTTCCAAAGTGCTGTATCTGCGTATCCGCACCCGTACCCTTTTCGTGCTTCATCGGTTACTAGGGTAAGTTCACCCATAGTGTAGACATTATTTGCTGCATTTTCACATGCTACTACTACCTTCATGCACCACAGGTCATTGCTCAGAGGTGCCATGATCAAAGCATATTATGAGGATGTTTCATAACAATCTTGAGCATTCATGTTTCCATATATGCGCGGAGCGAGTTTCACAATGAAGTTGCATTGTTTTGATAAGAAATTCTTCAATTCCTCACCCCTTCTGGTCCCTGTACAGCCTCCATCTCGAACGTAAGATTTCTTGTACTATTCAGGTTCTTTCTTTTCGTTCATCATCATATATTATGTTTGGACAACTATAGGTACGTTGGGATGCATTCTTTTTTATATATGACTTGTCAGTAAACGTTTCCAAGAATTTGATTGAGATCATCACGTTTCTAATGTTTAGGGAAACCCACTTTTGGTATGTTTTACCCGATGAAGTGAAGAGTGAAGCCCTTCTAAGAAAATATCGAGAACTTTTACCCCAATGTGAGGAAAAAAAGGTTGATAGCATGCGCGGAGACGAGCTTAGGAAAGGAGCTCTTCTAGCCCGTGCCCTAGTTCGCACTACCATTGCAAGATGTGAGACCCTCTATCCACATTTATCTTCTTTAACATTTTCAAAAGTTGTTCTTTTTGTGTCAGAATGTGGACTACATATGAGTATGAGTAATATAAATGTGGGTTAAATACAGATTAGTACCCTGAAACTATCCCGAAATCTCACCCGAAGGTCCAGAAGTTTATTTTTTACACAAAAGGGCCTGTAGTTTCAAATTCAAAATAAATAAGAACTTCCGTCCAAATTCCTAACGATGTCGTCAAAACCATCAGGGGCAATTTTGTCGACTCGGGTTTGTTTTTGAGTTAAATACACTTTAGTACCTTGAAACTACCTCAAAATCTCACATGAGAGTCCAAAAGTATATTTATTTTACACAAAAGGGCCTGTAGTTTCAAATTTTTTCCTCTTTTCTTCTTCAAATTTTCGGGTAGGGTAAAAATTTTCAACCAACGTATTTATTATCAAGTTAGATTCATCTTTGCATTTATTAAGGTTGACAATCCAATTGAAACTAACTTATTACCCATCATAACTTTGTTTTGTTTTATACGTAAGTTCACAATAAAATTCTACAATAGCTTCTTTGTGTAATACATCGTCGATGATATATTTAATGGAAAATAAAGTTTACAAGCACTATATATTCAATTCAAAAGTGTCCCTCAAGGTAAATGCTATATCTTGGATGTAATCCTTATCTCTAGATTAATTATTTTTATATTACTTAGCCTTATATAATTTTAAAACTCGTTCTAATCAATATACTAATCTATAAAAACTCATTTTGACAATCATTTTGACAATTAGATGCGTGTGTGTGTGATTACACACACACACACATAGTAGTAAAATAAGGGCACCATAGGAAAGAGTTTGGTATAAATTTTCTTTCCAACAAAGTTTATTTAATTCAACTCATGCTTTATCTACTATATTATGTAGAATCGTTGTAAATTAACAGTGTTAGATTTATGAGAGCATCTATCAATTTTCTCCCGTGTGCTTATCTACGCTTCATACCTATTTCTTGGCTAAGAGATAAACAAAATTCTGCTATTGCCTTTTTTATGTCAGACTACGATGTATAAGAAAACCTTTCTAGATTTGTTTCCAAACTTATAAGGTTTTAATATTACTTCCTATGAAGCACGGGTGCTTCAAAAGGGGAGGAGTATCGGGGTGGGGTGCGCATCGGACACGGGTGCGCCTCGGGTGCGCCTCGGGTGCGTGTCAGGTGCGCACCCATTATTTTCCATTTATTTTTTTATTTTCCGAAATTCGGGTGCGGCTCGGGTGCGGTTCGGGTGCGGATCCGACACTTCGGGGGCTGAAACATAATTTGTAGAAGATATTTCGGGGTTGAAACATAAAACTTAATTTTTGTGGGGGGGTGGGTGAAAACATAAAATAACTTAACTAACCCCAAATTAGGGCACACGACTCACAGAGAAAGAGAGATCGCAGCAGCTGCGACTTCCCTCCACACCGGCGATCTCCCTCGACGTCGGCAACCTCCCTCGACACCGGCGACTTCCCGCGACACCCATCGAACATCTGCGACCACCCACGACCTCACCGAACAGCCGCGACTACCGAAAACCATCGGGGACCTCCGGCGACCACCGAAAACCATCGGGGGACCTCCGGCGACCACCGAAAACCATCAGGGACCTCCGGCGACCACCCTACTCACCTCCGACAGCATTGCTTCGAAGGTATGTCTCTGACTTCTTTCTGTCTTCGTTTCCCGTCAATTTTTTTTTTATTTTGGTTTCTTGCTGAGTCTCGAATGTGGATTGTTTGGTGGTTTTAAGTAATTATAGTTTCACTTCTCACATGTTTTTTGATTTTGCTGTGACTATTTTTTTTTTACTGTGACAGTGTGTTCTTTTTTTGTGTTAAAGGTTTAAAGGCTTAAATTAAAGCCAAATATGTCAACTTCAGATAGTATTGCTGCCCCTAGTTCTGGTGTTGGTGATGATGAGACAAAACCATTGTGGAAGTATGTGACTAGGCGTACATAGTAAAATATATATATAATATTTGCCGTATCCCCGCCGCACCCGTATCCTAAAATTTTCAAAAATGCCGTATCCGCGTATCCGCACCCGTGTCGTATCCGCACACGCACCCGTACCCGTGCTTCTTAGATTACTTCTATTATATAAGTAATTACAAAATTTATTCTTATATTATGAATCTCATGTGTGTGTGTTTTTTTTTTCTTTATGTTAAATATGTAGGTTTCTATTTTCATGTTATCCAGATTATTATATTGGATTGACTATACTTTAAAATGTTAACAAATGATAAAATTTTCAACCGGAGTGGGGTGAAAATTTGAAGAAGAAGAAAAGTGGAAAAATTTTGAACTACAGGCCCTTTGTGTAAAATAAATATACTTTTGGATCCTCAAGTGAGATTTAGGGATAGTTTCAGGTTACTAAAATGTATTTAACTAAAAAAAACCTGAGTTGACAAAATTATCCCTGACGATTTTGATGAGATCGTTAGGAATTTAGACAGAAGTCCTTATTTATTTCGAATTTGAAACTACAGGACCTTTGTGTAAAAAATAAACTTCTGGACCCTCATGTGAGATTTTGGGCTAGTTTTAGGGTACTAATCTGTATTTGACCCTATAAATATTCTTATCTATTTGTACATGTTAATATGCTTTGACAAACTAAGTAACTTTCTTCTGTGTCTCGTCCACTAAATTTTTGCTTATATACCAAAGGATGTTCATCAATCAATCTGCAAAGGGAGAGAGATACAATACACATCATAAGTCATAAATAGATCACCCGGTACACATGTATATATATATATATATGTATGTGCTTGTGCGCATGCGGGGTGTGTGTATATCTTTATACAGGAATTGAAGAGATACTAGTTTAAATTGATTTGTCACTTGGCCTATATTGCTAGGGAACGCACCACTAAGCTTAGTTCGAGATATTTAACAGTCAATGAGATTGCAAATAGTAGTGGTTGCAAATACCACTTTTTCACAAAGAATATAGAAAAAGGCAGACTGGCAGCATTATGTGAGGTTCGAGAATCTTTTTTAGTTGAGTGTCCTGAAAAAACTGATCAAACTTGCTGCTTTATTATGTTATCTCTTTTGATATGCATTCTTTTGCTTTGTCGTCGTTGTAGAAACAATTGTAAAATGTTGACTGCTTAAACTTGTTCACTAATAGATCAGATAAACACTCAAGTCAGTCCAAGGTCTTTGGAGTTTACAACGAACATCCATGGGAAGCCTGAGGTTAGTTTGTTTTCTTTCATAAGAGTGGCTGGTGGACTAGCCAGCTGTCTGCTCTTCTATCTTACCTTTTTTACTTGATGTTTATGCAGTAATTTTATATGCTTAAGATTTATGTGGATATGTTGATAGGTACGGTGGCATCACAGCGATGATTGGCTACCTCCACCATTACATTTCAATATCTCACACACTTCATCTCTGGTGGCTTGCGGAGTGACTATGGATTCTCCAGTAACTTTTTAACTTTTAGCTTTCCTTTACTTGTTGCATGTACTTAATTGAAACTATTGTCTTTTGCCTTTCCGATTGTAGATTGGCATTGATGTAGAAGAAAAACAAAGGGCAATAAAAAACAATGTCTTGTCTTTTGTTCGGCGGTACTTTTCCAGGCACGAGGTGGAGTTCTTAAGTTCAATTTTAGACCCTGCAGTTCAGCGTCAGGAGTTTTTAAAATTATGGACACTCAAGGTGCGAACATGGATTCAAACTCTTGACACATGTATCAATTTGAAAAAAATCTTGTACACTTGAATTTATTTTGGCTTGCTCTGCTAGAAACACATGATAGATCCAGAACTTGGTTACTGTTGTATGGAGAAAGCGTTTTTGAAAGCTCGGTTTCACGAAGCAAGAATTGGGGGATTGAGCAAGAATGAAGGCAAATAGAACAAAGATGTCTAGTCTGTGGTTGGAGCGGCTTCAATAAAAAAACTATCGCGTGTACGCCTACACATGTTTGTGCAGCATTCAAGTTCTGTTCTGCACTTGTTACTCTTGAGGTTGAAATGACTATTATTGCCAAACCGCTTCCTTTCTTTAGCGGATTCTCTTACGAACTCTCGCTCCTCGAAAATTGGAAGTTCGAAGTAAGAGAAATCAGTTATGGATATTCAGAACTGAATGCCAGGCTCTTTAAAGTAGACTCAGTGAAATACTAGGAGAAGTTGGGTTGGTGTGATGTGAGCTCCCGGGAATCTCATTGATTTGTGGCCCTAGGACAAAATTCCAGCAACTAAGGTTGAACGTTTAGGTACTAAACTCATCTTCATACTTGCTAATAATTAGAGTAAAACATCGTTTGAGTGGGAGGCTTTATTAACTCTCCAAGGCAATCTGGCCATCACGTTATAAGAATAGTGAAAGAAACCAATGGGAAAAGAAACTGCAAGATAAATATCATATTTGTCAGACACTTATATAGAAAAGAAGGAAGTTCTACCTTATATTGTTTTATTTAGAAGATTTATGCATTTCAGAGCGCAAAATCTAAATAAGTACCCTACTTGCGCAAAACTGGAAGTTGGTTTTATATGCAATTTACATGCTGCACACTCAAAGAACTGAAATACATGGGGCAGTTTTTCACCGCATTCCACTGGTTTAATTTATAGAAATGAAATCTAAATGTATGCTTTTAGGCCTTCTTTCTAAAAGGTAATCCACTTACAGGAGGCATACGTTAAAGCACTGGGAAGGGGCTTCTCTGCTTCACCTTTCAACACCTTTGCTATTCGGTTTGGGCCAGCTAAAGAAGGAAGCTTTCATCTTTCCGGGAACTCAAATTCTGAGGTACGCTGTTGAAACCAATCAATCAAACACTTGTATGGCTTAGACAAAAACTTGATTGTTTTTGTCTGGGTTATCAAACACTTGTATGTTTTTCCAGTAATAATATGTATGTTCCATTTACCCCTTGTGTTGTATGGCTTAGACATCCAATCATCTAACAATATTGGTTTCCGTTTGAAATGAGATTCTAAACAATAAAAATAGTAGGCCATGTTAAAGTTGGGGCAAGGAAGTCAGTGAGGTGGGTGTGATTTTGAAGGTAGATGTGGGTTTGCAAGACCCTCTTTTCCCTCATTTAAGAAACCTGAGATTAGAAGTGAAAATTGTCCCTTACTAAGGCAAGATAGTCTCACTATAACATGCATATAATCTATACTACTTACAAAGAGAACGCCCCTTTGGGATTAACACCTCTTTTGGTGTTACATGAGTACCTATCTAAAGTTATGACACTTGGCATTTTAAGAAATTTTTTAAAAAGTGACATAGTAAAAAATTTCAAATGAGAAATAACTACCTATAAGGATATGTTTGGTTTTCATAATTTAAAGTTTTATCAGAAAATGTAGCTAAAATAAATTTCAAAGGCCAAGGTTGATATTATCATAGTGCTAACTTCATTCATCGCGTGTGCCATGGTAACTAGTGTCAATAATGCCAACATTTATGGTTTTCTCCTTCTGTGTTGAAACTTTATCCTTGAGCTCCTAAATATAAGTATTTCATGGTTAAACTACATTCTTTCAAGTCTTTTATATTTGAGAATACATTAAAACTCAACCTATATGTTCCAAACGCAAATGGTGGTTTTTTTTCCTAATATCATTACAAAGAAGCAGCAGCCAACGGTAGATTAGGTTTCGTCAGATGTACGCTTACACTTTATATTGGCTTTCCAAACTTCGGGAGGGTTTTTTATGTCTTTTGTCCTTGCCAAAAAGGAGATAGAACTTAATTTACTTGTGTTGTTTCAAGTTTGGAATCAGTGGTATATGTTGACTCATTTTGCATTATTTGAAACTAATTTATGATGTTCTACTTCTGAGTTCTTTGAGCTGGGAGCCTCTTAATTTGGTTACAAAAAAATTCTCCTCTGGATATGATCCCAGATTTCAACTCCATTTTATGAGTATAAGATTGATATAACTTATTACGTTCTCCTTTTTTCACTTCACATATTTTCTTTTGGCAAATCATAAGTCCATTGCTTTTCTAAATATTTGATCACTTTCTAATAGCTCAGGCATGCTGCAAGGAATCTGAGATACTTGTTGAATCATTGGATAGTTCCACCCACGATACAAGCACTTGGCAGTTTGCACTCTTGGAATTGGCTGGTTCTCACTATGCTTCCATTTGCAGGAGAAAGGATATTGCTCCTGAAGGTTAGACTCTTTTTAGCTGCAAATTATCGGATACTTTGAAGGCACTTTTAACTGTTAGAATTGTTACTTGTAGGCAAAGCGAGTGTACCAATGAAATTGAAAGTGTGGAAGACAATACCACTCGTTGAAGATAAAATAGTGTCTGGGACTGATTCAGCTGTAATAATTGGTGGCTTGAGTTAATGAGTTGGTATCAAAGTTTGGTGATAATCTAACTCTTACCGATTCTTCGTCTGCTAAGAAGAAACCGGCCTTGAGAAATGGAGGGAGCTCATAGCTCAAGAAGGGCAAGGCCTCTACTCTATTCGCATTCAGAAAAGAGTTTCGCGGGAATTGTCTTGATCCTTGGATGAAATAATACTCGATAGTCATTGTACCATGTTCAAGCAACAGAGTTTTGGCTTCCATGCTTTGGATAAAGATTAGTTCAACATTGGTCGTCCAGCAGTTAAGATCGTTCAACGGTATGCTCTTCCTGCAAACTTCTTGATTTGCAGTTCGGGTGAAGGTTGTATGCCGTCAAGCTTTTCCAATCCAAATTTTTTGCTTTTTCCTTAGGTTGCTAAGCTAACATATACTGGACTTAAAACCCCCTTTTCTTAGAAATATTATTTGACGCTAAACCTTCAGAGACCACGCACAAAGCATATTTGTAAAAGATTTGTGACCACTAGGTCTAACTGTGCAAGTCAGATGGCAAGATCCTAGTTTATAAGGCAGAGGTCCCAAATTCAAGTCGGATCTCTCGTCCTAAGAAAATGCTAGTAGGTTGCTCCTTTTACTTGCAGTTTCACATCGTGTATTCATGTCGTGTTAAATACACGTTTGTACCCTGAAAGTACTTCGAAGTTTCACTTGAGAGTCCCAAAGTTTATTTTTTTACTCATAAGGGTTTGTAATTTCAAATTTGTAATAAGTAAGGACTTCTGTCCAAATTCTTTATGATCTAGCTCTTTTCGTCATGGACAATTTCGTCAAGCCAACTTTGTTTTTTTCAAACCCTACAATCACTACCTCATTAGTTTTCATAAAAACAATCAGCTAGAGCATGTTTGTTTTTTCCAAACCCTACCATCAGTACCTCGTTACCGCCGTCCACTCCTCGACCTCCCCCTATTCCTCCTCTTCAGCACTTGCTGCCTACGACCTCCCTTCCCGCTACCACCTCTTCCTCAACCTTCCTCCACGAGCCCAACGCCACCGACTCCGCCGCAGGCGTCAACAACGTCGTTGTCAACTTCTTTGGCAACACCTGTCACCAAGATTCAATTGGGCTATTCTTTTCAATCAATAGCGCCTGAGGAGAACAAGATTCAATAGGGCTAAAATCTCGTTGAATCTGACAACACCAAATTGCGTCAAACCCTAATCCCAATTGACTCTTGACTCAAATCAAAACCCCAAAAAACACCAAAGATCTTTAAGTGGTCCACGCCTCCGCCTGCCACTTCAACGGCGTTTGGAAAACCCAGATCTGGTCCAAACTTCGAATCGGGTATGATTCAGGACCCACATCCATCGAAGACATGTCTATGCCAATGGGTCAGATAGGGGAGATGCGGTTGATCTGGTGGTCCACGACGATGATGCTGCACTGATTGTTGACCGTGACTATGTTGTTGCCCCTGCAATGGTTGTGGTTTTGGCGCCAATGACGATGTTGGCGACAGCACTGGTGGCGATGTTAATGCTGGCTGTGATTGTCGGTTGACGAAAATGTTGGAGCCGGACAGGTGGCGATGTTGATGCCAACATTGCGGCATGGTGGTGGTTCGGCAGTGGTGACGCCAATTTGGGTGATTTGGTATCTTTGTGTATTGGCTAGTTTGTTGGTGGGATCGGGTAAGGGGTGGGCTAGGTGGGGAGGAGAGGGGTGAAAATTTAAAAAATAAAAAGAGAAAAAAAATTAAAGAAGAAGAGAAGAGAAAAATTGAAAAAGAAAAGAGAAAGAAATTAAACATGTTCATGCATTTTTGCTCCTGACGGAAAGGGCTAGATTGTTAGAAATTTGGGCGAAAGTTCTTATTTATTGTTAATTTAAAATTACAGATCCTTATGTGTTAAAAAAAAATTGGGACCCTTAAGTGAGACTTCGAGGTACTTTCAGCGTACTAACGTGTATTTAAGTCTCATGTCTTTTTCGCAACGGGTAAAGACACTTTTCTCCTTGATTTTAAGGGTAAGATATAGTCGAGGATTGTATGTTTTGTCATAATAAAATTGAACTATCGTAGCACACGCGATGCATGTGCAAACACGAAATTCATTTTTTATATATATAATTTTAAGTTTGACCTTTAGCAAATAATTTGTCTATATTTTTTAATGAATCTTAATTTATGAAGAGC
The DNA here is from genome assembly GCA_033070095.1 of Escallonia herrerae. Lineage (NCBI taxonomy): Eukaryota > Viridiplantae > Streptophyta > Magnoliopsida > Escalloniales > Escalloniaceae > Escallonia > Escallonia herrerae. The sequence goes on from JAVXUP010000591.1 coordinate 112,974, forward strand.
AAAAATAAAGTTATTAAATTAATATTTGTTGAAAAATCAAGTATGATATATGATTATTTTAAAATGTGAAAAATTATGTTTATCCTTAATGAGTCATCGTGACACACGCGATGCGTGCGCAAAAATAAAGTTGATAATATCAATATTATTAAAAAAAAATTAAGTATTATGTATAAGTGTTTATTGTCACATTTGATAAAATGTATATTAAATTGTAGAAAGATAAATTAGTCATGTGTGTGGCAAAAAAAATTAGCAAAATATTATCATCATGTGAACCTTAGATTTCATTTTAACTATAGTTTTTTTTAATAAATTTGAAATTGTTAAAACTAAACATGTGTAAAGATAAAGTGAGCAATTTGATATTTTTGTAATATTAAGTTTGAGTTTTATAATTTATTTTAACTATATTTTTAATGAATTTTAAATGATAAAAACCAAACATCTCTTTGAAGGTGGTTATTTAACATTTAAGATTTGTATCTTGTGTTATTTTTTAAAAATTTCTTTGAATGCCACTTGTTACCATTCTATACAGGTTGTTAGTAACACCAAAGAGATGTTACACCAAAAGAGTTTCCCTTTATATATAGTATAAATAAATAGTATAAATGCCTATGAAAAGACATAATTGCCCTTTAGCCGCCTCCGCCGCAGCCACTGTATCTTGTCTTCTCGATGCTTTTTTTTTCTTCCTTCCTTTCGTATTGAGATCACCACCATCTTATCCTAGACCACTAATAAGTCGTACCCCATTTCTTTTTGGATTTGCTCAAGCTCAACACCACTAACCAAAACCACAGCAATACAACCAACCACAATCACGACACCACCAACCACCATGACACCACCACAAATCGCGCGTGCACACGCACACACATACACACGCACTTCAACACCACCACCAATCATCACCAACCAAAACCACAACACCACCCGAACACCATTTACCACAACCACAACACCATTACTATCAATCTGCACAGGGCACATGTGCGCACATAAACACACACAACGGAACGCAGATATAATGTTTGTGTGCATTTATGCGTGTACGTGTGCATGCGCAAGTGTTTCTGCAGATCCGCTTGTTTGAATGTGTGCATGCGCATGTGGAAGATTGTAAGTAAGTGGAGGGAAGATAGGACAATCAAGTATTATGCCTAAAGTTATACGTATTACATATTGAAGGTAATAGTGGTATTTTAATAAAACAAAACGTCCAAATCAGTCAAAATTGTCAATTAGTGTCAAGAATCTTTAGCGCCGGAAAAAACAGATATTATGGGCCCATACTTTTATCATTTTTATTTCCTTTTTTTTTTTGCGATGATGATACAAAAAGATTTATTTTTTGTGTACTATCATTTTCTGTTTTCATTTTGGATAAAATTAATCTAACAGTGACAAAAATCTGAAAACACCTCAAAGGTGTTTTCAGATTTTTCTATCCAAACTTAACCCAAAGTCAAAAAAAGGTAGCTAATTTTTTTTTTGGTGAAAATGATAAAAGTACATGAACTTATTTTCTAACTGAATACGAAAATCATGAAAATAAAAATGCTAAACATACAGCCCCTATCAGGGCGAATGGGCGAAGGCCTCTCTCCATGCCTGTTTAAGTTTTTATCGGAGTGGCAAGCTCATCAGGCAGTAGTTACTTGTAGAGGGAGAGCATTCTTTCATGGAGGCGAAGGCCTCTCCCTGTACCCCTTTAAGGTTTTATCAGAGTGGCAAGCTCATCAGGAATTAGTCACATTCAAAGGGTTCTTCCTTTCATCGAGAACGGCCGCCGGCACAAAGTGGGCAAGTCTCAATCAGTAACACCCAAGTGAAATTGATCAGGAGTACGATATCACCGTGAATCAAAGCTAGCTATAACCTTCGTGTATCTTCTTTTGCCCTCAGTCTACGCAGTATCATCAAGAAACCTCATCTGTCTTGTCTTTTCCTTGCACCAAACCTTGTTTTGACTCATCAACGATGACATGCAAAAACTTGCTCAATGTTTCCTTTCACGTAGCTCCGACTTTCTTATTGCTTGTCGGAGAGTTTTCCAGGTTCTCCAATGTAGATCGGATCCCCAAATCTGCTGAGGCTAGACTTTTGGCTCTTGTTTGCCTTCCTCTTCGAATCATTGGCATCAAACACCTGAAAGGTGATCAGCAATAACCAAGCAAGATATCTCCAGGAGGCAGGAAGAACCTTCTACGGAATCATGTTTCCTTTCTCATTCCTCACCAGCATTGTTTGGTTCGGGCATGCATGTTCATCAACTTTCGATTCCAGGCAACTTCACCAATAGTCGTTGCAAGAGCAGACTCCACTCTTAAAATGGTGGAAACAAGTTGCATCCCTAACAACAAATTGAACGTCCACAATCTTGCTAACCAACTTTATAAACAAGTGACAATCTCCACACACCCTCAAGTTCTTTATCACAAGAATCTCCTTCCCAACGCCGTTTAAGAGTGCAAATGCAATTGCCAACTTCTCACTGTGCACCCCCATGTGACTGATAAGCTCTTCATTTCTTCTCTCTATCTCATGCCTCGTAGGCCTACCAAGTGCTACTATTAGATCTTCCAACTTGTCAAGCATTTTATATATCTCAGCAGTTTGAGGGTGACTCTTATCTCCAGCCACAAAGAGGTGAGTCTTCCCTTTGTACTCAACATAGCTACACCCAGGATCCTTTTTCAGCTTCCTATCTTTGATCATGACTCGCATCCTTGATACACCCCAAATATTATTTGCTTCAGAGTAAATATTGGATAGTAAGACATAATAACCAGTATTTGTAGGTTCAAGCTCAATAACTCGATCAAAAGCTAATTCAGCTAGTTCAACGTCTTTGTGTATCTTGCAAGCACCCAAAAGGGCCCCCCATACAGCACCATCAGGTTCCACAGACATGGACTCGATGAGCTTTCGAGCTTCCTCAAGTCGACCTACCCGACCTAAAAGATCTACAACGCAACAGTAATGCTCCGCACCTGGCAGCAACCCGTAATTCCTCTCCATCATATAGAAGTAATCCAAGCCCTTATCAGTCAGTCCAGTATGGCTACAAGCAGACAAAATACAGACAAAAGCTGTTCCATCCGGTCGAATACCAGTCTTAATCATCTCATCAAAAAGTTGCACAGCAATTTCTCCTTGCCCATGCATTCCGTACCCACCTATTATCGCTGTCCATGAAACCAAGTTTTTATCTCGCATGCCATTAAAAATAGCACAAGCTCTCACCAAATTGCCGCACCAAGAGTACATATTAATCAGCCCATTTTTCAAAAATGAGTTGCACACGACACCATTGCGCTCAATTTTCTGTTCTACCTCGCGACCAACCTTCTGAGCGCCAAGGTTAGCACAACACGAGAGAACCCCAACTAGCGTCACAGCGTCAGGACCTATCCCGGACGATTCCATCTCACGATAGAGGTCCAAAACGTGAGTGGCAAGCCCACTTTGCGCATACCCGGAAATCATAGCATTCCAAGTAATCAACCCCTTCTCAGGCATGCCATCAAAGCACCTCCTAGCAAGTTCAACCGATCCACACCGTACGTACATCGTAAGCAAACAATTCTGAGCAGACAAATCACTGGCCAGACCAGACTTGACATTACAACAATGCAACGACATCCCAAAAACCAAATGCATAGGAATAGTACAACCCGGTATCAAACCCAACATTGTAACCGAATTAAATGCCACACCTGCCAACCTCATTTGACAAAACAACGCAACGGCATTCGAGAACTGAGAATTCTGAGTGTACCCAGATATCAAAGCATTGTAACAAACAGTGAGCTGTTTTGACTGAGGACTTTCGTCGAACAGCTTACGTGCATTCCCAACCAAGCAGCATTTGCAATACATGGAAATCAAGGCTGTTTGGACGAAGGGCTCGTCGTGGCAGCCGGTCTTGATGACGTGGCAGTGGAGCTGTTCGCCAGAGGTGGGCAGCGAGAGGGCGGCGGAGGACTTGAGGGCGAAGGGGAAGGTGAAGGCGTTTGGGGCGGCGGGAGAGTGGAGCATTTGGCGGTAGAGATGGAGGCCTTGTTCGTATTGGCCTTGTCTGGCCAGCTCTCTCAACTGGGTGTTCCACGAACTGCTGCTGGTGGTACTACTTCTGTTAATCTGAAGGTATAGCGACAGTCTGTTGGAGACGAAGAAAATATTTAATGATCTCGGACTTGGCATTTATGACGACTTATTATAAGTTTGTCAGGTCTTTTCCTATCGGTCAAAATAAGAAACACCACAAAATGAAGTAAGGTTGACTGTTGTTGAAAATTATGTTGGAAATTGCGCTAAATGCCCGCCCGTACGCTTACGAATTTTTTTTTTCTGCATTCTGTTTTTATTTTTTAGATTTTAGTATTCAGTTCTAAAATTAAATTTTGTACTTTTAGTTTTTTCTATATCTACTTTTTCAAATTTTCTTGTACGTTTATCGTTCTCATTCTCATTTTTACTAACTTTTTTGGATCAATTCTTGTATGTTTTTAGTATTTTCTACAATATTTCTTCTGTGGGCCCGGCCTTCTTCCCCTTCCGTTTCCCCTTCACGAGTTCCCTTTCCTCTTCCCCTTCCCCTTCCCCTTCCATGTTCCCACCTCTGTGTCCCCCTTTCCCTTCCCCTTCGTTACTCTCACCGTAATCCCATCAAATACCCCACAAGTCCCTCTCCACTGTCGACCACAGCAAGGCGACAATCCAGCCACTGCCACACCACCACCACATCAAGTCCGTAGCTGCGCCAGCACCACAGCTCAACCATTGTTCTGCTGCCGCCACATCATCACAGCCACAACCCCACCAGCACCACATCACGACCATAACCCCGCGCTGACCCAACAACCCACCACCACAACCAATCGCCCCTTCCACCACCACCATGAACCAACTACCCACCACAATCGCCACAATCAATCACCCATTCCATCAAACTGTGAACTCAAAGAAAATGGCAGATTGGTCAAATTTCAAAGAGAAACACACCTACAATCACACATAAATCTGGAAAGTGTGCGTGTGTGTATTGGGATGAGGTGAGGGAGGGGAGGACGCGTTGTGTGTGTCTGTGCAACGATGAAGGTGGTCGTGGGTTTAGGTTTAGGTATGCTGATCACTGCAACGGCGTCGTTAGGGAGTCCCCATCGAAGTCCATCTCTGATGCCGATCACTGCAACGACGTCTGCTTTATACTCCTACTCCAGCTTCCCTGTTATTCATTGGAAAAATGGAGAGAGAGAGAGAGAGAGAGAGAGAGAGAGAGAGCTAGGCGGCAGGTCAGAGAACGTGAATAGTGGAGACAGGATTTGTATTCTCTGACACAGAGAATTCAAATCTTGAGAAAAGGTGAAAACACCCTTTAGGTGTTTTCACCTTTTTTACTACTATTTGGATATTTTACTCAATACGAATACAGAAAAAGATAAAAGTACGTAAAAAAAAAGACATATTTTCCATCATCATTACAAAAACGAAAACAAAATTTTGTAAACGTACGGGCCCCAATTTCTTATAGTGACACTGTAGAGTTATAGCATTTCAAATTTCCGGACTATTCTTTTCTGTATGACTAGCACAGTGCCTTGTTGCTATATTCGGAAGTTCTAATGTCATTGTCGACTTTGCAGCCTCGCTGAGAGTAATCAACGCGGGAAGGCAGCATGACCTTGAGAAGAGTTGATGTCTTGCAAGCAACCCAGATCATAACTAGGTCAAGCTTTTAGGCTGCGTTGCTCCAGCACAAGAAGTCATCTAAAAAGAACTCAGAGCTGGGGAAAAATGTCCCACGCCAGAATCCGGGGGGGCACCAGCCCAAGTGGATCCAAGAAGAAGACAATCTGTTGTACCTTCTACTCTGAATCTTTTCCGGCAATAATCAATGCAGTTGAAGTATGCCCTCTGAAGTACAAGCACAAAACATTCTGCCCAAAAATAAGATTTCCAACAATATCAAGAACCTATACGAATCTTTTATTAATTAATTGATGTAATAAATATTGATGACATGTGTAAGATGAATCCTACAACCCTTTCCGTAAGAATAATGAGAGAAGATGATGGGTGGGGGGAATCGGGGTTGCGAAAGGGCTTCCTCCATAATACTAGGCTGAAGACTAATCAGTCGTTTATTAGGACATTCTACTCTAGCTAATCTGATATTTTGTTGCTGATACAGATGGAAATCTACAGATTTCCAGTCAAAAAAATGTAATATTGGGGGCAAAATCCACCACACCAGCTGCAAGACATGATCCAAGCTTTGCCTCAAGAAGGTGGCTCCTGTCCTCACATTAAGAAAACAAAATTTATGTTAAGTTCCAAGAATGCTAATCATGATGAATCTATCATTTGCTGCGCTTCTTGGCTTCGCTGTAGAGGATCACTCCAAATACTGTCAAGGTGTAGCCAAGCATCCCAGTAACTGACACGGGATTTCTGAAAATCAAAATCGAGACCACCACAGCAACAGCCCCTTTTGCATTTCCAAGGACCTGTAAGAGCCGACGGCTATATGTTACCAAGCAGCAAGCAATTCACGATATTCTGGGAAAAACAAAGAACAGAAGGCAGCATGAATAGGTGAAGGCAGCATGGCTAGGTGAAGATGTAGTCATATTTATACATTCACGTGCTCAGTAAATGCATCACGTCCCTGAATACGATGATATTTTTCTATCCACATTTTTTATGCCATCAAACTAAACGAGAATACCCTATCTAAGCATTTACTTTAAAAACCTAGGACCACCTTAGTAAGGCAATAGTATCAAATCAGTGTGTTAATAGGAGATGATTTTTAAGTGAGAACCCTCAAAGAGTGACACTCTATTTATACCAACTTAAACCTTTAGTACCCACAAGACCTACACAAAGAAATGGCGAAGAAGATTTTGCTAGATCAATAAGGAACTAACACGCTCCGCACAGGGAGCTCGTCAAAGCTTTTCCAAAAAGTCCAAGTTCTAAATTCCACGTGCCAGAAATAGGACCATAACGTACCTAATCTCATTGCCCATGTAACTAAAGCCTTGGTTTAGTTGATGCAGAATAAGAAATCAGGAAGTGCCAAAAGCTAAGGTTTAAATTGCGCAGGTTTCTATGGAATCTGTTTGACAGAAACAAGTCTTACACTTCACCAACCGTTTCCTTGGTAAAAATGTATAAAGGTTCAAGGTACGATCTGAAAAATAGTTGCAAAAGGTAATAAAGATGTTATCATTTATATCCTTGTGCTTTACAGCTCAAAGACTATCATTATTTCAATACTCTCCAAATTCAATTTCTCTACTCCATAACCAAGAAGACATAATAAATTTTTTGACTCAAGGGGAGAAAAACTTGACACCAAAAGGGAAATGTACCTGGAGCGTAAGAGCACTGGTGTGTTTCGTGACCAAAAAATTGGTCAAATTCACAAAGTATGCAAGCGAGGAGTTAAATAACAGTAACCAGACGATCCTGAAATCATCTCTAGCAAGTGCTATTGTGATACCAACCACATCGTCCTCCATTATGAGCGTTGCGGGAAGTAGTACTACAACAGCTATAGGAGCCATGTAAAGGAGGAGATTCATAGAATTAAGCTTTTCCCTTAAAACACAAAAAAGGCGAGGAACAACAGGAAATCAGTTGCATTTCCAATTCAAGAGCTGAACCAAATGCAGAACAAAAAACTGGTTCCCTTAGCTTCAACAATCAAAATACTCATTACCCCTCAGAAGAAAGCAAAATCCCTTGCAGCACTGATTTGAGTGCTCTTGCAGCCGTAGCACCAACACACATTATAAATCCAAATAGATGGAAACTTGGCTCACCCTAAGACCATAAAAGAGCAAAAAGTAAGACTTGGAATCATAATCATATTCCCAAATTACATCAACGGCAACAAATTCAAACCACTGCTGGTTTCTTAGCCAACAATAACAGAAATGCAAGAGATCTGACCCAATAATTGTTTTAAGTGACTAGATGTTTCCTCAAGACCACCAACTAAACAAAACTTTAAATTCAAAGTCATAAAGGTATTCAAAGTCATAAAGGTCATCAAAACATCACAGCCTACTATAATGCATAATCTCACCAACTACCAATAAGTCTAATAAACCAAAATACCAATAAGTCTAATAAACCAAAATAACCCTACTTTTTAGTCACAATGTGACACAGTCCTGCCGACAATTGTCCAACAAAGAAAATAACAAGATATTCTACTATCTTGTTTCCCAGACAAACAAACCACCAAATCGAAACCGATATAACTGTAGTTGTCTCTTTCGAGCTCAACCTTCCATTTTCTTGACGAAAAAATGGCAATCACTTGAAATCACAACATCATCAATATTTCTATAAGCTGGTTCCGGTGGGCCTTTGTGGCTTTTACCTAGTTTTTCCCTTTTCGGCTAATAAAGTCTAAAGCTTTCATTTTTTTCTGAAATCAAAGCCACGACAATGCGATTGCAACAAACATTTGCCAAAAGAAAATGAAAACTTAGCGTGAAAAAGGTTATTCGTACCCCGCTCGCGATAATAACACCAGTAACAACGGGAATGAGCGTAACGTAAGTGAGCCACGCCTCCCTCTTCAAGGTCATCAGGTACGCAAAGACCGCCGTGAAAAACGGCGTCGTGGCCCCAATCGCCTGGTTGAACGACACGGGCAGGTATCTCAACGAGATGTTGCCGCTGACCACGGAGGCGCAGAAGATCAAGCTGAGGGCGGCGATCTTGGTGAACTGGACGCTAGATCGGACCGTCTGCATGGGGACCACCTTCATCCACGCGATCGCCACGTAGCTGAACAGGGCGCACGCCGTCATGTGGCACATCGTCAAGAAGATCGGGTAGCGGAACCCGTAGTTGCTCAGCAGGTACTTGTTGAGGAGCAACACGCCGATGTTCGACGAGTACCACGAAGCCACGAGCCCAACGTTGAAGAACCGCCCCGTGCCCGTGCCCGTGCCTGCGCCCCCTTTCATCGCCGACATTGGGAATCGAAACGGCGTCGCGTCGGTTGGGATCCGCTTCCTCAAATTAGGGTCTGGAGGTGCATTTGCGACGACCAGTGATTCAGCGACAAATCTACGGAGGATGCAAAAAATGAGTGTGTGAAATTTGAGGGTGGGGGACGCGATTTGAGGGGGAACGGGGAAGGCGAATTTGCAGGGGTTCTGCAAGTAGGCAGAGGCGTGTATGGAATTTAGACAGAAGGTGAGTGAGTTACAATTGATTTATAACTACTCATTTATTCTGCCTCTTTTTCTTGGTATTAGTTAATTTTCGTTTTTTACCTCCCATCTTGTTTCGAAACATCTTCCGTGCACCATTTCTGCCGTAACAGTTTAGGAATATAAAGTCAACACTAAATAAAAAATTTCTTGATGTTATTGCAACTCGTAGCGACAATTTTTTACTGCTAAAATTATTCCACAGATATTATTCAGTTATAGTTAATGTGTACCACAACAGATTACAGTCCAGTCACTTTAACAAAAAGATTACAAAATGAGTGTTATTTTTGTCTTTCGCTATATGCTTTAATTCTTTATCTTTTTTTTTTATTTTTAAAATGTTTCTTAGCGACAATAGTAAACGGTTGAATGAGAAATAAAGAGGTCAAGTAGTATATTAGGAGGTGAAAACAAGACTTTGGTTTCCTTATTCGGTCATAATAACTATGGAAGTATGAAGTCGTGGGGATTCATGTTTTAATAGCAAAAACAGTCGGTATTTATTGCGTAATTAATTGGGCTCAATTGCATGAATTTGAACATGTGGATTTGTAACCAAAAAAGTCCTGGCAACCAAACCTTTTAAGGAAGGTATTTCATATCCTCCCCAAGAAATGGAAAGTGTAATGCATGAAATAAATCCTCCAATGGTATGAATGTGACTTTCTTTCTTCTTTTTGATCCTTTCATTTTCTCTCGGTAAATAAAAAGTTATTGCCTTTATTCGTTAAGCTGACGCATCACAATTATCTATTTTTACGTGAAAGAGTATCAGATGGTCTCGAATTAAAGACGATATGGTATATATTTATGCCCCCAGCATTGGAACGGTTGTCACGTGATAGTTGGGAACATCATGAATGAATTTACTGGTCATTCTGATGATTTTTTTTTTTTGTTTTTGAGAGGATAAACAATAAAGAGAATCCTGATTCAGCAACCAAATTTGATTCACTTGACCTACAATTTTAAGGAAAACAAACAATTCCTAGTTATTGCATGTTTTCCATTTTTAATGTCAGTTTAAGAAGAAGAAAAAAAAGTGTCCAAACAAGTCCACTGCTTAAGAATCTTGTATGGTCGTTCATTGGACTTTGCCATGTGAACTATTCAAGCCTTCACGACTAATTAGATAATATATTATTATATGTATATTATATAGAAAAAGGCAGTGAATTAACATACAATCGACACGTTGGAAAAAGACTGCTGGTTATGAGTTGAAACATTCATTCTTGGTTCTGACTTTCTAGTAATTAAACAAATTATTATTATTATTATTATCCAAAATCTGTCTTTTTTTTTTTAATCATACGTGCATTGATATCAAAATGAAAAGGTTCACAAGCGTTTGAGAAATAAGATTGCATCATTATTGCCCTATGATGCTATGTACAAAGCTCAAAATAAGACGGTAAAGTGTAAAAAAGAGTTTCACGTGGTCAGATTGCGCAGCCCGACAAGTCCCACGGTGCAATAAAAATCTCTTCTTGTTGACCTGTATATTGCCTTTCAAAAGAAAATAGCTAGGAGACTTGGTGTTGTACCAGATAAAGTAAATCAAGTGTGATGTTTGTTAAACGGCCTAACAAAAGTTATGGTGCAATTTGCAAGTCAAGCCCCCCTTTTAATTTGTTCACCCCAAACTTTACTCAAGTGTTGCCCCAGCCTTCAGCATTTCCTTCATTTATGGAAACATTTATTGCGTCTCAAGTTGTAGCAACGCGTAAAGTTGTCTGTGAACATGCTAATGTATGATGCGAGATACTCAACGATTATACATGAGGTTGGCAGTAGCCACAGTTGGATATTACTTTACTAACAGATAATCTCAGACCAGCGAGTAAATCGTATCGCTAGCATCTTTAAAGCCGGTCATCAATTAGTTGTATCGTGCATGGTAAAGCGCCAAAAAAATTGTATCGCACGGGATCAAATGGACCTGCAGGTGCCATGAAAGAAAAAAAGAAGAATGTAGCCGCACGTGAGTTTCCTTTTATTGTTGAGCAAGGAATGATGAGCAGATTAGGGGCATGGCCTCCAAAGAATTGCACCATTCCACATGCATTTGGGTTGTTACCTACTTATTTATTATATCGTATAAAAGCATTTGTTGTAGTTCCAACTGTTGTGCAACTTTCAAGAATATGTATGGTTTTCTTTTGAATGTCAAAACTAGGCATCAAAGTGGGTTGGCTTAACCTTTCCATCTGGTCAAAAGCTTGAAATCAACACTATCATTCTGGAATGGTTAACTTTTCCACGAAACTGGAGTACCTGGGAGGCATGAACAAACCACATGGGATGCGAGCAATTAGGTTTCTTTGAAAGGTCAGTACTCTTGCTTGGATCTTTTTATTCCAAGTGTCCAAACCTGCATTTACCATTGAAAAAACTTTCTAAACTCACACTGGGTGACCATGTTAAATACAGTATGAACAAACTTTGACTGTTACTCCGGTTATAGGAATTTTCCTCCAATCTCATATATAATGACAATTAATAGTCGTTAAATGTCTTTAATAATTTTTCTGTTAACACTTTCAGTAACAACTCTTAACAGCACTTTTTTAGCGTCACTAAATAAAAGTCATTAAAAACATTTAGTAACCATCAATTATCGTTACATGGGGGGAGGAAGATTCCTTCAACCCGGGTAGCAGCCAAATTTTTTCCATACAGTATTACTCACGTCTTTTGACCGGAGTGAATAAATACAGTCCATTCCAATGTAATGACTATTTTACCCTCCGTTCATTTGTGTTTTTCTTCTTGTGTGTGACTTGGATGTAGAGTATCTTACCCTTGTACGTACTGTTCCTCTCCGATCCTAACAGCACCCGGACCACCCTTTTTGGAGCACCACCACCAAACATATCTGCCACCACAACCCGTTACCACCGCGCCCTAAGCTACTGCTATGTCTAGCCCAGAGCTGCACATCTCCCCGTCATTGATGTCCTCTTTTCTGTTAACCCTTCCATTGCCATTAACCCTCCTCCTTTCTGCTTCTTGGTGGCATCCCACTGACCCCCGCCCACGAAATAGAGACCCTTAAATTCCGATATATCGCCTTTGTAAGCCACCCCACCATTAGCCTCGAAAATATACAATTAATAGACCAAACTTCAACCACCAACATGGTGATAGACATATTCGATTTGGCAGCTGCTGCATCGTCTCAAAGAAGACCCCTGTGTGACTCGAATCATGAGCCGTAGACATCAATCTCAAAACATCTTTCGAAGCTATTGCCCTCATACTTGAATATTATGGCTAATTAACATTCCTTAAGGCTAGTTCTCTGGCAATTACAAAGAAAAACGCTCAGTGAGCTAAAAAGAAAAAGAAAAATTGCCTTGTGCCGTTTTCTTGGTGGTATATGTTAGTATAGTTTCGCGACCGAAAGAAAATTGGTTTCGAGGCACGTTTTAACGCTTTTCTTAAGTTTATATTTGTCCCTACCAGAAACGGTGTACAGTAGGAAACCGATAAATATCTTCCAAGGTACAATGAAGCGTAATATTGAACACAAATGATATTGACCCCACAAAAAAGTGTATAGAAATTAGATAATATTTTCTACAAGAAAGAGTTTTATAGAAATTCCTTGTTATAAAAAATCTGCAGAAAGGACGAAAATGAAGAGAGAGAGAGATGGCTGCTCACCAAGGGTCGCCCCTTTCACTATGCACCCATTCAATCTAGACCGTTGGATCAAACACTGTCAAGATTAACGATCTAGATTGTGGACCATTAACTAATTAACCAGCTCCCAATAGGTGCAACCATTCGGGCATAACCCAAACCAGTACAAGTGTAACGTACCAGCTACCAACAGTGGGAACTGATCAGACCCATCCACATCGACAGTCCAAATTCAATCAGTGCAAAATGCACCATCATAGCATCACATTGCGCCACACAGCTTACTCCTCCGTTCACGCGCGCGCGTGATTCTTTCTCGTATGATGCAAATACCATACAAAGCGCGCGTGATTCTTTCTCGTATGATGCAAATACCATACAAATTCGGCGTACATGCATATACCTTAGCATACTACTTAAGTAGTAACATAAGTAGAGCTTTTTACTATATACCCACTTACTTTTTCAATTCCCTTTTATGTGTGATTCTTCCTTCTTTGTCTCTTTACCTTCTGTAACACCCAGAAAATTTTCTTCTTCTAATGTGAAATTATTATTTTTGAATAAATATTGTGATCTTTTGTTAAAATTAAGAAAATGAATTGGGATTGTTTTTTAAATTTTCGATCAAATGAAAGTGGTTTCGTTCGATCAAAATGAAGGAAAATAGTGTTTTGGAGTTTCTAAAGTTTTTAGCCGACTAAAAAGTATTTTCGGTCAAATGAAAATAGTTTAGTTTCGAATGAAAATGAGTTTCGCTTCGAATGAAGAGATTTTTGTGTGTAAAATGTGCTACTGAAGTTTTTGGTTGAATTAAAAGTTTTAATTCAACTAAAAACTAGTTTTCGGTCGAATGCAAGTCTCTGAAGTTTTTAGTTGATGAACAATAACTTTTAGTCGAATGAATAGTACTTTTAGTCGACTTAAAACTATTTTCGGTCGACTCAAAATTGTTTTCGGTCGAATTAAAAGTGTTTTCATTAAAAGTACTTTCGGTTGACTTAAAAGTATTTTTGGTGGAATTAAAGGTGTTTTCGATCTACTTAAAGGTGTTTTCGATCTACTTAAAGTTGTTTCGGTCAAATGAAAAGTGTTTTTAATCGAGAGAAGAAACGACTGAAGGATTAAGTTGAATTAAACTTGTATTGCTTTTAATGAATAGTGTAATTTTTCACCTCTGTTGGATTCGATCGATTGAAAACTATTTTTGGTCGACTGAAAACTATTTCGGTCGAATAGAAACTTAAAATTTTTTGTCTCCTATAAATAGACCTCTTATTTCCTCTCTAGCCTCTTTTTTTGGGTTCTCTTCTTCTTCTTCTTCTTCTTCTGCGATTAAGAAAGAGAGCGAAAGAGAGAGAAGAAGACTTGAAAAGTTTGAGAGTTCTAAAGTGGAGCTTAAGGAGTGTAATTCTCAAAAGCTTGGCTAATGTAAGGGTTTAATCTTTGAAGTTCAAATCAGCGATGGACCAATCACTCATGTAAGTCTTTAGATTCTTTTGAAATTCGAACTTCTTCAAATGGAGATAAGTGATTCTTCCTCTCCTTTTTGTTTTGAACTTTGTTAAGAATGACTTGTTGTCAATTCTATGATTTGTGAAAAATCAAATTTCGTCGAATTTGTTTGACCTTAAAATTTGACATATTGATATCGCTCGCTTCAGTGATTTATGATTATCATTATTTCGTAAACTTTACTTATTGTTTGACAAGTCCGTAATTTGATAATGTTATTTTGAAACCGTTGAATATGATTTGAAATGTCCAATATTTTATAACGGTTATTTTGAGATTTTGTTTTGGTGACTTTATGAGCCATGTCACAGTGTATGTGATTTATTTCTGACTTACCCACGTGAATTGAAACGTGGGCTAGCTCAGGAGAGTTGAGCTAGATATCGTGATCGTACTTTCTGAACCGACCTCATATGTCAGGAATGACGTATGTGACCACTTTCTGAATGGCTTTCTAGTGTCTATTTCCGTACTCAGTTATATTTTGGGCATTTGATATTTGGTCTGACATCTCTACTGTTTGTCTCTGTACTCAGATATATTTTGATATTTGGTTTGATCTCTGTTCAGTTGAAACTGGTGTGCCTTTAAAATTTTGTTATTTAGATATAATTTGACATTTGAAATCTAGTTGATTACCCGTTCCGTTGAAAAAAATTTGTGCTTTCGAAATTTCGTTTCTCAGATATTTTTGTTTTGTTTGATTGGTCCTTTGAGTGACCTTACTAGGCATTTGGCTCGTTCCGTTATGGTTTTTCCTTTCAGGCGATTAGTAGGTGAGATTTTGGATTTGAAAGGCTAGATGTGTGACCAAGAGTTAGCTGTCTTATTTTGCAGAGTTAGTATTGACATTTAAGTGTAATAATTAAGACAAGTTAGTGTTACTTAGGTTTTGTATTTAAACTCTGTGTTGGAAAAATTTTGGATTGCATTAAAACTTTGGGCCCCCTATGTTAAATATTAATGTATTTTGGAAATTATTAGTATATCCGTTTGGAAGATTTGTGATATATAAAAAAAATAAAGATTTTCTGACTCTATTTTTTTTTATATTTTAAGGTTTTGTGAATTACTATTTTAAAGTCTTATGATAATTATAGGATTTTATCTGATCTCTGTGTATTTTTGGCATTAACGCACCGAAAATAAATCCGGGGGCATTACACCTTCCTTTCATCATTTTAACACACAAAACAAACCCCAAAAATTGACACAATATTTTGAAAAACACTTAACACGCTTGATTCGAAATTTCAAGCCATTAGCATGTTCCCCGTCACGCGAGCCATTTTCATGCTCTCCACAGCCCAACTTGGGTTCATGCTTCTTCCTCCGACCATGAGGTATCAGCAGGTGGAACTGGGCTCGGACAAATCTCCCTTGCTTTGCACTTGATAATGCGCCACTTGCACTCCACCATTTATCGTACCTCGGCTTCATTGGGGAGTCTTTTCTTCTAAATTAAGGGGAGTAATAATACTGATGAGCCTGTGCAAGAGTAATTGCGAGGATCACCACCAGGCATTGAAGGAAACTTGCAAGCCACGCAGTTTCGAGCATAATCCAACATTATACATCTCGTGTTTGCAAAAATGAACGAGTTTTCATCGGGTAGTAGGTGTGCACAAATGGGTACAAATTTCTCTGTGCCCATTTCTCTAAAAAAAAAATTAAACCAGTAGGAACTCGAGGGAGAAGACTCTTCACATTTTCTTAGAAATTAGTTTGAATGACCGGGTTAATTGATACGTTACTTTGGAGGTCGACGGCTTGTAGTGCAGCCATTGCTTCTGCTTATTCCGGATCATTAGCTGGGCAGTGCTCCACCTCCGCCGCACATATTATTCCAGTCGGTATCTGAACCTTCATTAGGGGAATTATGAAGTGGTCGCACGCCATCGTGGAGGCAAACCAGATGAGTCAGGTTATACTACACGCGAAGAGAAGATGAGACATTGTCTCTACTTGGGGGTTTCTCAGAGGGTGCTAAGGTTGTTTGTGTCGAAGAAAAGACGGGTAGGAGTAAAATGTTCACTAATTAGCAGTGGTGGTATCAGCTAGTACTATTCTAGGTATCTTCTTTATGAAGAAGCATGCGAGCATTCTCTGCTGGCTGAGCTTATCTAGAAGTATTGAATAGTCCAACGGAGGACGTAAAAATGCCGTGCAAATGGGATTTCTGCTAGGTAAGCCAGCTGCGTCCATCCTCGTCTCCTACTAGACAGGAAAATTTTGGTTCCTACTTGACTTGTCGTTCAACACTATACCAAAAAAATCACTAAAAACACGTAACAATCAATGATTGTCGCTATATGAGAAGTTGGAAGAAAATTTTTACAATTCGGGGTGGCAGTCAATTTGTTCTACTCGACAATCTCTATTAATGCATTGCCCAGAGTGGAATACATCCTATACTTCCTGATATAAGCACCTTTGAAATCAAACTCTTACTACGCATCTGCCAAACAAGTAGTAGCTAGATTCACAGCAAGAAATGATAATTGGGGTTAATAACAAAAATATTCCCTGATCTATATGCTGCTTTGTTCATAAACCCTCATAATTTCAACAATATATTCCCCCTTCTATTTTGACATTCCATTGCATGCCTTATCATTTTGGAGCATCAAGTATGCATGTAAGGGCACGTACCCCCTTTCCATGGTCAAATCACTACAACCCTTTCCAGACATACCAGATATAACCAACAAAGACCCTGGGAGAAATGGGGCTGGTATCGCTGGTGATTTAGATGATTTTGCATGAATCTGGGGTAGTGGTGTAGCGTTGCTGGAAGATTTACCCCGTGGGGAAGACAGCACATGCAACGCCCGAAAACAAACATGCATTAGGTTTTGAAAAAATTTGCAATGGTTTCTGAAATCGAAGGGGCAGTTGTCCAAGTTAAAATTACAAGGACTGAGTCGCGAAACAGTGTATAGTTGATTGGCCAGTTTTGTGGTCAACCCTAACAAATTTTAGTTGCACTTAAGGAACTAAATCTTTCATAACTAAGATGCTGATTAACTGCAGTGGATAGTATAAAAACCAGTTCCCAGCTTTCCACCGAAAGAACAGAACGGAGAAAATTCTGATGCTCAAAAATTAGTCACATTTGAACTGGTGTTTTACTCTTTAATACTCAACAAAACCATGCTCCAGAAAATACATTAACTCCAGCAAACAGATATGAAGTAAAGCAAGTCCCCTAAATCACTAAGTAACCTCAAAATGGTAGTCCAACCTTTTGATGACAATAATGAGAAGCATCTTGCTTCCTCCTGATGCAGAAAAACAGGAAAAAGCACATGAGAAAGGACATTACTAATAAGAACCATCTCAAACATTGTCAATAGAACTTGATAAGAACAAAAAAAAACCAGTTGAACTTTTTATCTTTCACAGATTCCATCAGAAGTAACTACAAAAAAGCACAACCCTCAAACTTTTTATCTTTCACCAAAGTTCCCCCTTATGAAAACACAAAAAGTTCTCAGAACCACCTAAAGAACTTGGTAGATTAATTATGTGGGAACTTAAAAAACATTATTATGCATCCCACTCTCTACTTTGAACAGGTTACTCATTCGACCATGAAAGAATAAGATGCTCACAGAAGAAGTACCGAAAGTGTCCCCTAGTGTAACTACTTAGGTCTGTACTCTGAGACATAGACCAGACAAAATCAAGTAGTAGGATATGGCTCTGCTTGAGCTTAACTCCAGAAACTACCACTCCATCACCCAAATGAAGAGCAAGTATGCTTAAAAAGTAACTTTGTATGAAATAATTCCTTAGAAAATGTTTCATCTCCACTATTCAGCAACTGCTCAAAAGAGAGTAGCCAAGAAAAGTCAAGAGAGATAATTGTTGTGAGTCCATTAGCATTCAAAGCTGATCATTACCCTTACGGAGCTCTTCGGCTTTGCCAAGATGGACTGGCTTTGTACTATAAAATTACTACCCTCAAGAACCAGTAAAACAGAACAGAAGAGTAGTGCTATACACTTCCACTTCAGACAGTTCAAAATAACAATCAAATTTCTAGGTCATTTCAATTACAGCAAATTGATATATAGACACCCAGCTCCTGCACGCCATAAACCTTTTCTTCTGTACAACAATCCCGTTGATATAGGAAATCAGTTTCCTTATTAAATCACTTCACAGCAAAAATATTTTCTAGTGCAATAAAACCCTAGTGCAAAAATTTCATGTTTCCTCTCCAATATTTAGAGTCTGCCCAGAAAGGAGAGGCGCAGACAAGTTAAGAGAGATATTTGCTATGAGTCCATTAGCATTCAAAGCTGATCATTACTCTGTTAGAGCTCATCCGCTTTGCCAAGATGGACTACAATTTGTATGATAAAATGACCAACAAAGAAAATGTCATTTCCAACTAGGTCAAAGCTCAGAGTGTGAACTTGTTGATATTGATAAGTATACTGGAAGCAATTAAATTAAAACAAATAAAATGGCTATATTATTTTCCATCAATATCATTTGATACTTCATCCAGAACCCACATCACGCATGTCATGAAGTTCATTTTGAAAGACACATTGTTGCATTAGTTCTAAACATACTTTTAACATTCATCAATCATCCAAGGCACGATAGAAATACCAAAACAGCATAAGATGTGTGGATTTTTGCTTAGCCATTTCCATAGAGCCAAAATCGAATATACAACATTACGACACACATCATATCAAACTCCTAAAGAACTAAAGAACCCATTTTAAATATTGTGTACAAATTTGTAACAACAATTTTCACACTCAAGAACAGGAGCATAAGAGATAATTACCTCAAATGTTGCTCGGGTACATCATAACCCTAACTCGAGATCCCTACAAACACAAAAAATATTTCCCGGAATCAAACACCCAAAACAGAAAGAAGAAAAAGCATACATAAAGCCAGCATGGAGTCAGCCAAAACCTATCTCACCATGGACTTAGGAGGCAGATTAGACTTGAACTTAGCACGAACGACACCGCTGTTACCATGGGGCCTAATCACCTTCCCCCAGATGCACCGGTAGTGGGACCCGTTCTTCTTCACCTTGGCCTTGTAGATGTACGCCATGCGCTTGCCCTGGTACCACGTCACCTCCTCCTTAGTGTTCACTCCCTCGATCTGGATCAGCGAGGTGTTTGGGTACTGGTTCGACTTTGACCTGGCCACAGATTAACAAAACACCTAAACCCCTAATAACCCCAAATACACATTACACAAAATTTCCCTCTAATCGTGTGAGTCTGTTCTTCTGTGTTACCTTTTGTAGCCGAGGATGGTGCCTCTGACATAGAGCCTGTCAGAAATACCCAGACGGATTAGTGTAAGACATGCGTGGGTGTGTGGAAGATGGGGTTTAAGGGAGATCTGGGTTTACCTGATGCGTTCACCTTGGCGACCCTTCACCATTTTCGCTGACGGCTGTGGAGCGTGGCTCGCAGTGTGACCTAAAAAGGATGAAGATGATTAAACCCTAAATGGGGGCGGATGTGGAGATGAGGTATATATAAAGGGGGAGTGGGTGGGCTTTTTAGGTTTCGGAAGGTTGATAAATGGACTAGTTAGACTTGATATGGGCTGGAGAGTCCAGTAATTGAATGTGGGCTGGGCTCATAAACTTTTATATGTCGCCAAGTAGTAGTCTTCAAATTTCGATATGTCAAATTTTAACCTTACGGATAACTAGTTCGCGCAAAAATGTTAAGATTATTAATTTTTAGTCAATTTTTTTAAAATTTGATTTTTTTTTTTTTATTAGCAGCGGAAGCTTATTAACCGGAATTGACCATTACTTTCCAAACATGGGCCAATGACGGAAAAACTACTGGGACAGAGTGTTATGAGCCGGTGAGTCCAGCCAGGTAAATAAACTTTTTATACGCTAAACAGTCTTAGAGGTTGTTTGAGATTGATTCTAAATTGATCAAACTTGAATAAATCAGTTCTGAAGTGTTTGACAAAAAAAAGTAAACTGATTAAATTTATAATTCTCATTTTCTTGGATTAAGATTTAATCAGTTTTGGAGAATCAGATTTGACCAAGAGATTTACCAAAATATCCTTACTTTTAAAAAGACGTTAAATACTCAATTTCAGTTTGAACACACTATATGGTAATTTTACTACCCTAAACCTACTTTAATCTCTTTTTACCCAAACACCTTCAATAACTTTTAATATATTATGCTTAAAATGAATTAAAGTTGATTTTAGAAACTGATTTCGATTTAATAAAAAATGTACTTTTAAAAATCAATCTGAAACGGCCCCTTAATGTGGTTCCTTGACAAAACTTAACCATACGAATAAAAATACTATGCAAAAATAAACAAAAATACTAATCTTTATATTTAAAAGGCTCTTGCTTTGCGAGAGGACAAAGTTAGCGATTATGTTCATTATTTGACAAATTTGCCATCCAAACGCTTGGATTTTGTCAAATGATTTTTTGGTAAATAGAAGAGGAACTTTTCCTATAAAAATTATTGTTGTGGCGCCAAGTACGTGCCAGATGTGAAGTTACCGTGCTCCTAATCGATGCCTTGTCAATGGTTTCCGCACCTAAACGACAAAATTACTTGAGATCATTTCATGTGTTTGTAACTTTCAATATCAATAAGATCTAATGTCTCAATTGTGTTTTCCTTTTCAATATGCATAATCAAAAACTAGTTTGACCGGTGCTATGACACATCATGTGGTGATGGCAAGAAATATATCGAGGGTTAAATGCGCGTATGACAAAAATTTACAAAATAATATTGTTGTAGCGATTATCGTCAATCCATTGAAATTACGTGTAATATTCATACCCTTAGATATTCTTCCAAATCTCAATAAACTCGCGGTAGTGTATGCGGTTATTACATACGTTGTTTCTTAAATATTAATGCCAGTAAATTTATAACTATACTCCGTGAAATGTTCCTAGGAAAGCTTGTTAACTTAACACGACACACACGGATCAAGATAATCTACTTTACAGCTCTGTAATAATAGGTGTAGTGGTAATTTTTTGTTACTAAATTACATCCAACGATATATTGCTATTACGGTCGAGAATGCTAGTCTCAGGCAAGCACACACAACCCATATAGGACTAGTGCTTCCCCTTGTAACAAGGAGCCATCACACACAAAAAAGACCATAGAAAGATGGAAGTGGGGATATCACGTAGACAAACAACAGCATGGGAAAAAACCGTCACCCTCCAACCTTCATTTCTGTCTTCCCATGTCACCCTCTTTCTTCTCTCCTCTCTTCATCGCCAACCTCCCTCTCTACAGCCCCTCCATAACATGTTTTCCGGTGGAGAGAAGTCTCTCCCCGTCACCGCCACCGCCACCAGGCGTAGAGCGGTAGATTTTGTAGAAATCGCAGAAGAAGATGGTGCCGGACACAACCACCCCCAACAACAACAACACCACGTCTCGGCCGGGCCGGCGGTGGGTAGTTGCGGGATGTTACGCAGGAAAATGAATGCCATGCTTAGAGTATTGAGACCAGGGAGGAACCTGAGCCGTTGGGTACTCAAAGCTTTGATGATGCTGGTGATATCCACCTTGTTTGTGAAGTTAATGCTCATGAGTAGGTTTCTAGAATTCCATGCTAATTATAAGGTGATGAACCACAACAGCTATTTCCTGATACGACCGGTGCTTGCAAACCATTCCTATATGGTGCAAAGAGTTGTAAGGGAAAAGAACGGTGTTGGCCATGAGCTTGAGCATGAACAGGTAATCACCAATAACCAGGCAATTTGAAGGCTAATTTAAAAATACATGCACGTATTGTTTAACTTTAGGACAAAGTTAGGTTCAATTGCCTGGTTTCATCATAAGCTGTTAAGAGCTAGGTCCAACAAGTTTTCAGTTGTTTATATGGAAGTAAAGCTCAGCTCAAATCTAAGAACCTTTGATGTTTGCAGTTGTGGAGGAGCCCGAGGAGCGACAACTACCATAAATGCATTGATCGATCAAGCAAGGAAACAAGTATGCCTAAGAGCCTCACCCCATCTTTGTTAGCTTGTATAGTTCCACTACTTCCTGCCATCATCATAATTTCTTTCTTTCTTTCAGGAAGTAAAACTACCACAAATGGCTATATTCTGGTTCATGCAAACGGCGGATTGAATCAAATGAAAACTGGTGTAAGGCTTTTGGTCACATAAGTGTATGTAGGCACATAAACTTCACCTTTCACTTCTCTTACTTACGATCTAACGTTGTCTTCTGCATTCTGAAATTCCATGCAGATAAGCGATATGGTTGCGATAGCAAAAATCATGGATGCAACATTGGTTCTTCCTTCCTTAGATCATAAGTCCTTTTGGACCGACCCAAGGTGTGGATTCTAGTAGTTACATTCAACATGATGTATTGCAACCAATATAGGATAACAGAGCTTTGAAACTAGTAAGTTTCTTTCAGTGACTTCAAAGAGATATTTGATTGGAAGCACTTCAAAAGAGCTCTAGAAGACGATATTGAAGTAGTAGAATCTCTTCCACCAGAATTTGCAGCCGTGAAGCCCCTCAGAAAGGCCCCAGTTTCTTGGTCAAAGGCATGCACATAGCTAACAACCCGTACGTAATGAGGTTTCAGGAGTGAGTTCAACTCTAACACGGGTGTTTTATGTGCAGCCCAGTTATTATGGAGGAGAGATGCTTGGGATATTAAGGCGGCAGAAAGTGATCGAGTTTACACACAGCGACTCCCGCCTTGCTAACAACGGCGTCCCAGCTTCAATCCAAAGGATCAGGTGTCGTGCAATGTATGAGGCACTTCGATACACAAAGGAGATCAAAGAACTTGGGAAGAAGCTAGTAAACAGGCTTAGGAGCAACGAAGAGCCATACCTTGCTCTCCATTTGAGGTATTTACCTGAAAAGTGGTCTTTTATGGCAGCTTGAAATTATTTTTCTTTGATAAGTTTTGATTCGTGATTTTTTGGTTAACGCATAAAAGTGCTTCTGAGCTGCTCAAAAGCAAGAGCAGTTTCATGTTAAACATGTCAAGCAACTATTTTCATTCCCAGAAGCCCTCTTAGGCCTCTATGCTAAACATGTCAAGCAACTATTTTCATTCCCAGAAGGCCTTTTAGGCCTCTATGCGTCTTTGCTGGTTGGGGTGTTTTGAGTTTTTCTGACTAGACAAATCCATTGTAGATACGAAAAGGACATGCTAGCTTTTACTGGCTGCACTCAGAGTCTTAAGTCAAAGGAGGCTCACGAGCTTCGCAAGTTGAGGTACAAAGTAAGGCATTGGAAGGAGAAACGGATCAACAGCACAGAACGGCGACTCCAAGGGAGGTGCCCGATGACCCCCAGGGAGGCGGCAGTGTTTCTAGAGGCACTTGGGTATCCTTCTGCAACCAAAATCTACATAGTTGCAGGAGAAATATACGGGCAAAACGGCCTTAATGATCTTGTGAACAAGTATCCGAATATACATTCTCATTCCTCTTTAGCAACAGAAGAGGAACTACAACCTTTTAAGCAGCTACAAAATCAGCTTGCAGCCTTGGACTACATTGTTGCACTCGAGAGTGATGTTTTTGTATACACTTACGATGGTAATATGGCTAAGGCGGTGCGTGGTCATCGCATATTTGAAGGATTTCGGAAAACCATTGATCCAGACAAGTACGCACCGCTTGACCAATATATAGCTCAACTAAATCTCAGGATGGTTGAGGTTAACTCAAACGCTTGATATGTTGATGTTTTTGCAGAGAAAATTTTGTGAGGCTAATCGAGGAAATGGACGAGGGTAAGCTAACTTGGGAGAATTTTTCGGCACAGATACAGAGCTTGCATGCAAATAGGACCGGAGCGCCACATCCTAGACTAGCTGGAGATTCGCAAAGACTTGAGGAGAGTTTCTATGCAAATCCTTTTCCTGGTTGCATCTGTCTCAAGCCCTAAGGTAAAGCAAGACACGGAACAAAGAAGATTGGTTGGTCAGATAGATATCGAAATTGCGGTGAAACATAAGGCAGCTGCGCCACAAGTACAGAATTTTCACTATTCTTTGCCTGGCAGATTGAAGCAGCAGTTTTAAGGCTAGAACAACTGCCAAAATACACGTATACAGGTTCCTGACTTTTCTGTGGAGTAGAGAGGAACAATACTAACATACAAAACTTATGGCTTAATAGGGTTTCATTTTAAGGATGTTTTCTTTTTTCTTTTTCTTTTAATTTCTTCATCCATTTAGTTTTGGCCCAATTTTTATACCTGTAAAAATGAATCTCTAATCTCAAATGCTGTAGTTCCATTTCATTTTACAGGTTTTTTTTTTTTTTTCTAATTTGTTTCAAAAATAAAGATGGGTCCCCCATTCCCCAATGAGAAAACCCCGATGCAAATAAGGAACACGGTTCTAGTTTTCAAGATCCATACAGATGTCAACCTACTAGAGTTGTTCCTGGTAATTTGGCATACTTTCAGCACATAGCAAGAAGAGACAGATATGCTTTTGTACCTAGTCCTAGAAAATGGACGAGCAAGCAAGGAAGCTAAGTCACCAGTAGTCAGGCAGGAGCCCGAGCTTAGCATTAAATCAGGCATAGTTAACGCGTACTCGGTAGTATGCGCAGAAGAGGCTAGAAGTGAAGGAGCAACCTCCAAGGTGGGAAGCCTGGTATCCTAGCCATAGGTCAAACCAAAAGAAAAAGATGCTTTGTCCATTTTGCTGCTGTAAGTGCAGATGTTTCTTTTCCCCTTTCTCTCTTTTCCTATTTCAAGATTCTACGCTTTTTGTTTGGCTCTATTTAATTTCACACTCGGAAGAAACAGCAAAGGAAAATCATCTACCAACAAGGAAATAAAATTGATGAACACAATAACCTATACTCGGAAATGGAAGCACAAAAGAAAAAAAGGAAAGCAGACAGGAAAATGATTAAAGCAATAAATGAAAAACGAAAATGATCCTCGTAGCAAATAGATAGAAGAAGAAAAAGAATGATCAACAAGTAACATATGAATTTAATCCACCTATATTCATCCATCGGATTTAACTATACCAATCAAGGAAAAGGATTGAAAAAGTAAGTACAAACAGGAAAAGCAAAAGGAACGTTCTACTGCTGCTATTTCGTTGAATGGCTTGGGATAGTTCTTTGTTACCAAGCTCCACGTTTGTTGTTGCTTCGACTGCCTATTAAGTGCAAAGGTGTAGTTAGAAACTAATCACAAACCTCATCAATGTGGCTAACTAATTACAAAACCTCATCAAACTGGCGAAGAGCCACGAAGAAGACGACCTCTATTGACTAATATTCAGCTGCCGTTTTGTTAGTCAAGTAGTAAAGGTTGTAGTAGAAAACTTATGCTCCAATACACAGACCAGTGTTTAAGAAGAAATGTCAATCTGACTACGGATGGAAGTGTGTGTACCAAAACAAAGGCAAATGGGCAGGCTAAGCCCAGAAGAGCAGGTCGAGTGGATATAACCACCCACCTAGAACCCCCACCCTTTACGCCAGGGGGGCCCAAAGGCTACCATTTTGTTTGTATGCTCACTAAGGTTTATTGAAAAAGCAAAAGAAGGATATAATCAATCTATGACTAACAGTAAATCCTGACAGTACCTAGTTTGGCATTGGTTTAGTTGCCAGTATAAAATAGTTTGGCGTTGGTTTCAACCATGAATAGGAATAACTGCGTGTTTGATCTCCTATTTTCTGATCTCTCAAACTTGAAGCAAATTCTACTTGCCCACCACTGCATCTTTGGCATGTTATGAGCTTCATAGTTACGCCATCAAGTTGCCTCTGCATTTCCCAACCCCACCTTAAAAAAAGAGAAAAATTGCTACATATAGGCTGGTTTTATGTGATAAACCAATTGTGATGGAAACGCTGGAAAAACAAAACTTGTTGATGAGGTTGCTGATCTGTGTATGACGCATGGACTAGAGGTATGTTAAGAGAAGCATGTCATTACCTGCTCATATAGAAGCTCTATTTGTTTTGCCTGTTGTAACACATGTGTAGACATAAGATGATTCAATGCGGACATTTCCACCATCTTTGTTTCAGTCTCTTGAACAGCATCTAAAAGACTTGTTAACTCTACCTGCATCCACCAGCAAGCAACTTTTACTAGAACACAATTGTATGAACCAGGATTGAAGGTTGCCAGAGATACAACTATGAAGAAAACGGAAGTCCTCAAGGATCATATATGATGATTACCTGAAGGGCACGTGTTTCATCATCCAAAAGTTGTTCCTGGACTCTTATAGGCTCTGGTCGAACTTCATCAAACTCCCTAACCTCGGAAGTGTTAGTGATTCTTGGCTCTAACTTTTTAGTGTTGGAGATTTCCATGGAATTTGATGAAGAGAGTGTCTTTAGTTTTCTTCGTGGGGTAGCCCGGTTAATAGCATCTTGGAAGCGTATTGCTCTCATCTGATCAAACTTTGATGTGACTGAATGAAGCCTTTCACTTAAGATCAAAACCTACATTGCAGAAAAAAGAATCATATCATCCACGTACCAGAGAATGTTAACATACACTCACATTGAGGGGGAAGGGGATGGGAGAATTCTCATCTACATGCGTCTAAGTTAACATGGGAGAGACCAGATTGGAAATGCTTGGTTTTTACTTTTTCCAAGCTTAAAGAGACTTAACTGGTTGCATATTTACATGTACAACGCCAAGAAACGCCACACATTTCATGCCAAAAGCATTACAACAGTATAATGCTTAAGATATGAATCTCTTTATTCTGTCATAGAGTATTTATACTCTCCTTTTCTTCCTGAAGCGAGTCAATCCGAGATTGCGGGGAAAAGGAAAACATCATAATAATTGAAAATATGTTTCCAAAGCTCTATTTCCTTTTATGAAAGAACCAAAGTACAGTTTTACAAGATAATATATAAGCTAGTCAACCTTCAAAAGCAAAAGCAGTATGTACAAATGCAAGATTTGACTCTAGGAATCAGGTAGAATTATCATGTGAAATATACACTAAAAAGGTCGTAATACCACTCCATGTTTGTGTGCTATTGTATCAGCATTTGATTTGTCACTCCGAATAGCAAGCCAACCCTTTGCAGTCGCTTCTTCGTCGTTTATACTGGTTTTAAGAACATCTATCTGTTCTTGGCATGCTTTGATAAAAACTGTAACCTGCAGATTGATCATATAAAAACATTACAGGCAAGCCTATGCAAAACCCGAAACAAATAATTAACATCTAAAGTAAAGAGAACTCTGCAAATAACAATCCTTCCTTCTCCCTCTCCCCCTCCCCCTCTCCTCAAGAAAAAAAATCGGAACCAAGTAACTTAAATGGGAGAGAAGTTGCAGAACAAGGCCTCTTGTACCGAATAGGGACATATTCATTCCCGTCTTGAGAACTATTTGCAATATTTACTTTATCATGAATTTTCTAAAAAGAGAAAAGAAGTACAGCACATGAAGAACTGAGGGTTAACCAACGTACCATAATCTTCAATATGAGACAGAATATTTTCTCTTGTTAACTAAGTGTAGAATGAGGTTATCAAAAGCACCATTGTATGGCAGGATCCATTTTCTGAACTCTGAAATTAGCCGTTGTCTTATTGACCAGGGCACCTAGTAATCACACAGCTACTGGCTAAATACATATAGATACTACGGACCTGCTCGGACTACACATCATCTTAGACAATTGTCACTCTTAGTACTTTCTGTCTTTGTTTTCTATAGAATCTCAAAACTACAGAATGCCTCAACTCAGCTCAATCAAGCCTTATCCAGCCTTCTTGGCATAAGCTCTCTAACGTTGAAAATCCCAGTCCTCTTCACTACTTCTACTCATTTATATTTGGTCTACCTCTCTTAACCCCATCAACTAGGCGCAATCACTTCTTCTAACTAGGGCATCAAAAGGCCAAGCTGAATAAGTCCAAACCATCTGAGCATTCTTTCTCTGAGTTTTCTCACTTCTTATTATATCCAACTTAGTAAGGCATCTTATGCGCATGGGCTGCATCTTAAAGGCCTAACAGTGAAATGTGAGCTGCTTGATGACCTCCTTAAAAAGGGATTCAATCATTATTGCTCCATTTGCTTACCTTTTTCTCTGTTTTCAGTTTCTCCAAACTCATTTTCTCTTGTTTGGCACAAGCATAAGCGTTGAGAAATGGTAATCAAACAACACAGAGTCGTTTTCATACTTTTTAAAGAGTGTTTAATTATATTAATCTGAAAATGGTATCCAAACAAGGTAATACATGTTTTCTTTTTTTCCTCAAAAGACATATTTTTCACATTTTTATGAACATAAAATGAAAAAGAAAAATGGTAATTACACAGGGCATCATCCATACAACAGCCAATTCATGAAATACATTCATAACTAAGTAATAATGAATGAAAGCTGTTCACATCTATGTATCCGACAGATGGGACCAGACTGTGCAGTTCAGGCGTTGATCGCAGATAGGGTCTGAGGCAGTAAGTCCATAAAATGTTCCACTCAACATTCATCGAAGCTTCAACAAGCTTTTTTACTCTTAATCCTCATTATAGAAAAAACTTTTCTGAAATATACCCACTAATTCCAACAAAATTATTCGCGTAGAACTGATTGCGCCTCAACAGCTTTACAATTGGCTTCTGTTAGGATTATAAAGCGAGTCAATTAAATTACCCCCATGCTCGAACATCACTGGGGCAGCTAATTTTGCTAACACAAAATTGTACTAAAACATTAATGCTGTACAGGATAATAATTGTCATTTGAAGAACTGAATAGCCAAATTAAGCGTAGTGCTCTTATGATATGTTATCACATCCCAATTATACTTTCAGCTCTAATTT
Source organism: Escallonia herrerae (assembly GCA_033070095.1). Classification (NCBI taxonomy): domain Eukaryota; kingdom Viridiplantae; phylum Streptophyta; class Magnoliopsida; order Escalloniales; family Escalloniaceae; genus Escallonia; species Escallonia herrerae. The sequence continues at coordinate 142,239 of JAVXUP010000591.1, forward strand.
TCAGCTGTGTCGCTTTTTCGTGTTAACTAAACCTAGTAACATGATGCATTTTCCACATTAGTTATAACTAGGAATGCTTCACTTTGATCTTTAAATCAGAACGTGAAAATACATTTTCAAGAAGCGTATAATACATCAACGGAAAAACACTTCGATAAACTTACAACTACGTAATAATTCCATAAGAAGAACAAAGCCCATTGGTGAAGTAAAAGAAAGCACTTTGTAAGTCTAACATCTTACTTCATGCTCGATGCTATCCCTTTCCTGTTCAGTCGTACGGTGCAGATCTACATAATCCTTCCTATGCTTCAATAAGAATTGTTCCAATGCTCCAATGCTTTCAAGCTGGCAAATGATGACAAAAAAATTTAAACAAAATTTTGCTAAAGGGAAAAAAGTAAAGCCTCAAAATGCTCCTCTCAATAGTACAGTCTTGGAACGAAATTCAAAATCAAGCACCATATCACTTAGAAGAAATAATACATGCATGGTCATCATAATGTGCTTACTGTCTTCAGTGCAGCTTTGGTGAATGGTGATCTTTGCCGAGGTTTGTGCATAATGAATGATGCCAATATCGCCGCCATTTTGGACTGTCAATATGATCACGTCAGAGAGCGAAACTTTAATCAAACATTCCAACATATCAGGATCTTAACCTCAGAGCTCACACACAGAATTTTACACGTGAACACCGAGATTCATGGACTAATAAATGAAAATGCAATCCATTCCGCTCGTGGATCAAATATAAGTGCTTATTTTCGCAATAGTCGTGCCAATTCTGATTTTGGATTCCTAACAGCTCTGCAATATGAAGATCAGCAGGACAGATCTATACAATATCGAAAATAACCACTTATTTTAGCGTGCTTTTCGATTGCTGACAATTCTACAATTTTACGATCATCAAGACAAGCCTACAGTATTGACTTTTCCCGTCTAATCGATAGCACAGATAGAAAATTAGGGTTATGGGCAAAGTAAATTCAAATCGGAAACATGATGTCGCGTGTGTATCAGTAATTAAACTCGGATCTCCGCAAAAAAAAAAAAAATGCGAAGAGTCAACTAACCTCGTTGTAATCCAGAGACAAAGCCACGCGCTGTACAGCATCTTTGAAGTCCTCAGTTCTGTCTCTGAATTTTGCCATTTTTATTACTTTCCAATAACCATCAGGATCAAGAGAATTTCGCCGAGTTGATAAATTATGAATTAGTTCAAGTCAGTGCCAATTCGCGAATCATCGGCTCCAGCTTCACTCGTCAATGTCTGTGGAAAGAAGTGAAAATTCTGGTGCTTTTTTCTTGGATTTGCTCCTCGTCTTCCAATTTTCGTGATTCTAACGCTAGTTTGGGTGAATTACACAGGCCACCACTATATTGAGTTAATGACGACAAAGGTAGGGTGCGTTTCGTGACGCAATTAAACACTTAAAATATTTTTAATAATTTTTAATTAAGTACGTTTGATAACGCTAAACATTCTATCACTTAAAAAATTTATTATTATAAAAAATAGACTAAAATGTTAGGGTGAACTTACTTAATGCTGATCCTTGCTTAACTTTTTCAGCACTTAAATTTCAGTTTTATCAACTAACCCCGTACTTTCACAATTTTAGACTCACGCGCACTATATTTAGGTGATAACTTACACCGTAAACCGACTAAACATTTTAATTAAAAGTGTAAGGATATAAGTTTGATAACGCAATCAAACACTTAAAACTTAAAGTTTTTAATGACTTTTAATTACGTTTGTTTGATAACGCTAAACCGTGTATCACTTAAAAAATTAAAAATTAATTCCTACTAAAAATAGATTAAAATTTTAAGTCAGGGTTAATGCTAATCACTTAATTTGAAATGGTCAAAAGTTATTTAACATATTTTTACATAAAAAAAATTCCACCACGATGTCTCCTCAATTAATTTAATTTACTGATAACACCGCCTCTACCACAATATAACCACCACCACAACTATTATTTCCTTTTATTACCACCATCACAATTATCACTACCTAGCCACTATCACCACCACCACCAATATTACCACAAGGACGCCGCCAATTTCACAATATCGTCACTGTTGTCAACGCGTCTATTTTTACCAAAATCATCTAAAGATCCATCACACTATAGCCACTATCATAACCGTCATCTTGCCACCTATCGTTATTATCATAATTACCAACATCACGTCTTCACGCATCATTACTACCACCATTGACACATTTTCGCTACCACCACCACTACTATTATTACTCCATCGTCATTACCACTACGATTTTAACCCCCCCCCCCCCCCCCAAAGTTATTAAGTACATAAATAAATGCATAAATTTGATAAAATGGATAAATTTATAAATAAATAGTTTTCAAACATCTGCTTTTGGTTTATCAAACAAGTTAACTTATTTTTCAGTAAAAATTCAGTCCCTTAAAGTTTTCAGTTTTACAAATTCAGCGTTTAACTTTTTAGCACTTAAATTTTAGTTTTATCAAATAGCCCGTAACTTTGACTATTAAAAAGCCAAAATTTTAACTTTGACTATTAACTTTGACTATTGGTGTTTGGGGTATTTCTGGCTTTTCGATCTCCTTACCCTTTTTCAAATTTTCCACCCTCATCACCACTTACTTCCTCACCTCCAGCCTAGCATCCTCTAGTCTCTACCTCCTCACCGCTCTATCGCTAGGAATGACAATGGGGCTGGTCGAATGCAGATTTTACAAGATCCATACTCGCCCGCTAGCATAAATTTGTGACTCCGCCTGCCATCGGGTCAAGGGATAGGAATACCATCCCCGATCGGATGGACTTTAAAACAACCTGCCCCCGCTCTGATCCGCCCCAAAGCGACGAAAATTGACAATTTAGGCAATGTTTGACTTAGACGTAGGATTGTGGATTCGGCATCGCATAGCAAGCCTGCTTGAGCGGTGAGATGGAGGACGCGAGTGAAAGGCACAATATCGAAGAGCTTCGCGAGCAAATTTGGTCGTTGATGTCGGCATTGATGAAATCTCGTGCTTTTGCAAGAGATTATGGCGGGCGTGTTTTAAGTAGGGGGTCACATAAGTTAAAGTTGTCGAGGCCGAGAACGCCGTTGTTGCGCTCCGTGAAGGTGAGGGAGCAGTGGGCACAACGAAGTCGGCAGCGTCGGTTACGAGGACGGAAAAGCCGTTTGGACGGCGCGAGGTGAAAGTGGTGGACTTGCTGCTCCCAGGCAACGGCGTTGCCGTAAAAGGCAGAGGAGGAGAAGTGGGCGGTGGTGTGGAGGTCGTGGGAATTGCCGGAGATTAGAGGTAGTTTATGGTGAGAAGAGAGAAGAAAAGAAAGGGGAAATGGGTATTAGGGTTTTGCCCGCACTGTTTTATATAAGTGGAGATGAACGGCAAGGATTGCACAAAATTATATGTATGGTTAGGATCAAAGCTACTATATAATATGTTGTGCGGGTACGGGTCGGATACCGGGACGAGTTAGCCCAAATACCAAATCTGACTCGCACCTGCCACGAGTTTAAAATTTTACTACCATATCTGCACTTGCTGCGGATTTAAAATTTTATTACCGTATCCGCCTTACGACCTGGTCAAAGTCAAAAAAATTTACTCTTACAAAACAGGAGCAGGACGGATATCCGACGGGTGCATATCAAATTATCATTCCTGTCTGCCACCACCTACTCCTCCCTCCCATACATCACGGCAACAACAACCAACAGCACAACCATGATCATACTTAAAAAAACCACCATTAGTATCACTGCCACATGTCAATCCTTTATGCCCACCCCAAGGCCACCTTTATGCCCACCCCAAGGCCACCTGCACGTCACCCACCACAGCTTAACAGCCCCTTCATTTCTCAATTCCTCCGTAATTTCAAATATACAAATCACATGTGGCACCATAATCTAAACAGTAGCAGCTAATACACACACAGTAGCAACACCACGATATACTCCTTGAGTAATGCACCTTAACCGAGGTGGGGCTCCACTTCGGGTGTGCCACCTTGAGCAGCCCCCTGAGACTAAAGGATAAGGAGTGGTGGTAAAGGAGAGGCTCGTTGATCGCGGTGGGGTTCCATTTCTGGTGCGTCGCCTTAAAGAGTGCTGCGTGACAAGAGGTTAGGGAAGGGAGGTAGAGGAGCACCATCGGTTATGTAGAGGCCTGCCTTGATCGCGATAGTGGGCCATCTGAAGCAGCGCTGGGAGATCGGAGGAGAAGGAGCTGCGGTTAGGGAGGGGCGAGCGTCAACGACAAGAGAGAGACTCCTCTGGCCGGAGTAGCAAACATTCGTGGATCGAGGTGGAGGCGGGCTGTGGTTAGGGAAGGAGCAGGACAAGAAGAAAGAGAAAGAAAGAAATGACCATCTTATGTTCCTTTGCCTTGATCTCATCCGACGAAATTGGTTAAAAAAAAATGAATTGCTGAAAAAAATACAAAATAACATAGAAGACATAAGTATCCTTCAAAATTAACGGAATCGTTGACTTCTCTCAGTGAAATCCGTCGGTCGCAAAACATAACAAAGCTTGGAGTTTTGATTGCCTAATAGTAAACTTTGGAATTTTGGTTACAGCATTTAACCAAGGTCAAAACACTTTATCACTTCAGTAGATTTGTTGTTTCAAAATTACCGGTGCAAAAATGATTTTTGATCCAATTTTTTAGACTCGTAGTGAAGAAAAAAAAAATACAACTTTTAATACAAAGGTTAAAGAGCTCTATGGTTGCTTGACTCATCACATTTGTCATCTAAGCTAGTACTTATTTTAAAGCTCCTTTATGGTGAGTTTTGAATTTTCCTCGCAAAATACTTTCATGTCATTTGTATTTTGATTATTATAGTGACAAATTAAAAACATGAGATTGCATTATATTTACTAGACTTGGCAAAAAAGGAACTGGACCGGCGGGTCAATCCGTACCTTGCCAAAAAACCCAGGTACGGATACTGATTTTGAAGATCCGCTAAAAACAGACCCGTACCCAAAACGATCCGTAATTTTCAGGTAATTTACGATCGGTTACGGGTTACCCGGACTACCCGTATTTTTTGACTATATAAGCAAGTGCTAGGGTTTCTTCCTCTCACTAATTCTTCTCACACCTTTTCGTGCGCCGCTCTTCCCCTTCTCTGAACTCTCTCGCGACTCTCTCTTTCTCACGACGATCAACGGTACTCTCTCTCTCTCACGACGGTCAACGATGCACGACGGTACCCGTAAGGGTAGGGTACGGTTCTAGAAAAATTCTATCCCAAAAAATTCGGATAAATTATACCGATCCGCTTTTACCCGTACCCGACCGGGTTTTATCGTACTCGTGCGAGTATATCCGTTTGCTAGGTCTAATATTTACTCGCATATTCTGAGTGTGCATGCGTGTGTTTATAGACTCTTTATCACCTCTTTTTTTAGAAGTAGCCACTTGACATCTTCAATCGTAAAGTCATCATTCATAATCACCATCTTTTGAGGGATCCAGTTCTCCCATCCAATCGAAGACCATGTCTTCTGTCTCCCTCTCTCAGTCTCTCTCTCTGGTGCAAGAACTTGTTTATTAAGGCACTTCCGTCTTTGTATGATGAGTTGCAAGCATTAAAGTCAGTCTATATTGCACAAGTGGTTTGAAATCTCCACTGCATCTATTCCAAGAGTTCTAAAAAGGAAAATTACTCCATGTTCTATCCATTTTGCCTTACATATGCAATAATGTCTTGTTGCAAGAATGCATGGTCCGACAAGACATGTCGAACAAAATTACCATCCACAACACTTATTGCAAGGTTATTTTGCTCAAAAAGTTTGATTAATGTTAAATCTATTTGCCTTTGAATATATCTTTTCTTGTATAGAAAGACGTACTTCGTAAAGTTTTATTGAATACATGTGTTAAGGGTCCTTTTGATCATATTGCAAGAATTTAACCGGTAAGGTTGTAATTTGCCAATGTTATGACACATGAATGTACGGCCCTAGTGATACTCGAGAAAGGGGTGGAAACCACGTCCAAGTAGACACTATAGGGGTCGGGGGATCCGAGTCATGGCAAGAGGCTCAAGTTCTGTGTGCTTGCGTCTAGTGAGTAGGGAGTTGCACAGAGTTTTGGCACTATTGCAATAAAACAAATATATCATCCTAAGAGTTTGCTTGTACATTCCACTTAAACCATGATCTAAAAGTTTTGGCTAATTGAACCGTAGCCTATTACTTTTTCCTAACTGCAACCATTTGGGGCTATTTTGAATATTCACAAAATTAGTGCATTGAACGGGATAATTCGGGGTACAAAAAGCAATATGTCACTATTTTCTTTTACATCATAACGCCACCGTATACCTGTCTTAGTACTCCCTCGGGTTGCAAATCACACCACTCTAACTCGATTGCCCTCACCCTTTATGAAAAAACCGTTGGAGTTCAATTGGCCAACAAAATTAAAATTGGAGTTTAAGTAAAATATGCCAGCAAACCTCAGGGTTCAAATAGTACTCAATCGCCTTTTTGCAATATATCTCCTCCTTTTTCTCTTGCGAATAAAATGTGTTTATACTAGTTGAAAAAAGGGGAGGAAAGGTTGCGTGCCTGTGGAGATTAGTGACAACAAGGGCTTGTTGTCATTACTTTATTTCACAGGAGTCGACTAGTAAAGAATGGTCCCCACAGAGGTAGAATCCAATTTTTATTTTATTTTTTGAGAAAAGTCAGGAATATATACTTGAATATTTTTGAGACCGAATATACATGAAGTAGCCAAAAGGTAGAAGACAAATAAAATGGATGACATCCCCATCCAAGTGAGCAACCAAAAGAAAAACAAGATAAACAACAAGGTAAATTAACCGGCTAATACAACAAGACAAATACCACCTAACTAACTCTTAACTAAAACAAGAAAAAAAAACTAACTAAGAAAATCATATAACTATTAAAACTAAAGAGATAAAGACTAACAAAAGTAACCAATTAAAAGACACCATCAATCTGTCAACTGCAAGCCAAACTCCGGACACATGCCCCGACGCAGCAACCTGCCCTGATTGTCGCGCATACACTTTGGCACCGAAATCGCCACCTTTTCATCACGCTGCTGTCTGGGGACACCAAAACAACACCATATCGGAATCACCAACCATCGACCAAGATGCAATCAACCATCACCGATCGATCATCATCCGAAAAACCAACCCTTGCCTCTCACAACCGTCGACCGGTATTCAATAACCGTTTTCAATCAAAAAAGGCGTCACTGGCAATTTAAATTCCCCTCACCATCGGAAACGAACAAAAACCAGCCTAAATCACATCCATCAAACCTTTCTAGGGGAAGGGGAACAATTAGGGGGAAGGGGACAAAGTTAAGCCTAGAAGAAAACCTAACCCTAAACTGACCTACCCATCTCGAACCCGAGGCAGCATCGTCACACACAAATGCTGGCAATGAAGAATAAAACCCCACCTGAAGACCACCATAACCCACTCATGACAGCTTAGCAATCCCCGACATCGAAAAATAAGGACAACTCACCTAACCAATTGCAAGCCATCTAAATATCGTCAGCCGTTTGGCTCACCTAATCCACCCACATCTCACATGAAAACCCTAGCAGAGCGAGCGATCTAAACTACCACATGCCCGAAACCCCCGCAATGGTGACTGACAGAAAGGAAAAAGGAGAGAAAAAGATTTAGTAGCACGGGCGGAGCCCAAGCATGACCCGCAGGGGGGGGGGGGGCATAGCATCCCCAAAATTTGAGAAATTTTATTTATTTGTTTTAAATAATAGGTAGTTATGTTTAAAATATTTACTAAAATGTCACTATTTCAATGTATTAATTTTCATTTTGTAATGTTTTTTTACTTTTTGTGCCACCCGCCATCGTAGTCTTTATCCTTCTCATTCCCTTGTCCATTTTCATTCTTTCAAATTCTAAATCTCTAAATTTTAAAGTAAACGCTAATATATCAAGGTTAGTTCTTTTTTTTCTTTTTTAATTTAAATTTTTATAATTTGTTAACTTATACGTAACTATTGTCATTATACAATTGATAATCGTACTAATAATACATATATACAATAAGAGTAAAGTTTCTTTCATACAAGATTAATAGTTTGTTGTTGACTAACTTTACAAGTGAAATAAATCACTATAAATGGTGAAATTATATGATTATTAGTCAAATTGAACAATCTATTTTATATTTAACATATTCAATCGTGACGTGAATTCTTTTATGTTAGCTACTAATTTTTTTTTTTTGTAGATATTTTTGATCCATCCTAATTAGACCTCCTGGATCCGCCCCTGTTTAGTAGAGAAAGGTTATCGTTGGTATGTCCTCTCTCAGAGGCATTTTTTATTATGGAAGGAGAGAGGTTCTCTTACAGAAAAACATGGTAGAATCCAATTAGGGCCTTTCCCTTTGACCTACGAAGTAGATACCACGCGCCAACAAAGGGATGGTAGAACATTTTTCTTTTTTTTTTGGCTGTTAAAGGATTTCATCTTATGTTATAGAACCATTAATAGTTAGTGGACCACTGTCACACTTTATGGTTCCATTTATTTTGGCACTTATCCCCCTGGTCATGCAGGGCCTCAGCTTTAAGTATCAAAGTTAATTTTGTATCTTGCCGGCACGAGATCTTGCCTTTTTTACTCATGGACGGGCTAAGAAAGATTACAGAGTTAAAGCTCGAGGGTCAATGCTGCCTCAGGGCTGCTGCCTCTCAAGGGATGAGTCCTTTTAACAATTCTCTTAAGTCTTGTCTTTTTTTTTTTTTCCGCAGGCTCTAACTTTAGTCAATTTTGAGGGTTGACATGTTGACTAGAGTGGCTCAATTAGCTTGCCCTCTTTGACTTTAGACTAATTTCGGGAGGACACGCGACCAACGCTACAAAGTACAAGATGTAAATTTCGTGTTCTAATGCTCTAGGTAAATTATGCAATCTGGCATTTTATGTCAAGATACATGTCGTATCATAGTTGTTGTATTAATTGCCTTCCAGCAAAATGAAGCCCCAAATTAAGAAGTTCAAAAATGCCTTAAACCAAAAGTTAAGCAAGAGCTTTTTTATACATAAAATAAATTACAAAATTGAAAAAAAATAAAAAGAAGTTCGAAATGCATGGAGTCAAAGTACAAATTTTCAAACTTATTTCGGGGGTTATGTGTAATAATTGACAATTTTGGAGCTCTTTTAGTAATAAACTTTAAGGAGCCCTAACTAGATCGACCCATTATCGTTGTCTTCCGACTCTTCTTTTTCTGGCGTCAAGAGAAGAGAACGAAGCAGACGACCCACTCAAACTGGTCGCCGGAGGATCTCGCCTTCGTATCGCGCCGCCGTCGCCGAATTCCAGCAACAGGTACCTTCGTCTTTCTCTCTCATCTATATCGTTTTTACTTTCCTTCTTTCTCTCTCATCTCTCTCTCGTTTCGGTAAATTCGAAGATGACGCTATTGATGTAGATTGAGCCGTTGGTCGAAGGAAAGAGATAATAGTTGTGTGACTTTGTAAGAGTTAAGTAGTGACGCAGTTTCTTATGACTTTGCTAGAGTTCCCTGTTTCTGTTTTTGTTTGGGCGGTGCAGAAGAGGGCGCTTTCCCTGTTTCTATTACCTGTTTGCATGACTTAGTAAGAGTTTGAGTAGTGAAGTACTTTATGTTATGTACCATGTTTTTTGTTACTATTTTGCATTTAAATTTTAAGTATGACTTTTATTTGAGTTGCTTGTTTTTTGGTTATTGATTATTGTTTACTATTTTGGATGTAGAATGTATTTGATATTTAATGACTATAAATATACATAATAAAAATAAATAAAAAAATCGGCGGTGTCCAAAATCTGATTTTTTTGGAAATTACGGTGTCCGGTGTCCCGGTCGGTGTCGGACGCGGTGTCCATGTTCGTGCTAGTTAGGATATCAGAGCTGGTCGACCATGCCCAGGAGACAATTCATTTTTACTTCCTCACCGTCACCTAGTCAATTTCTCCACATAGTAGGCTCACATAAAAATCAATTGGGCCAAATGTGAGGGGGAGTATTGAAAGATATAAATCCCACCTCGGGTAAATAACAAATAATACTTCAATATATAAGCCTTGTAAGCCTCTCCTGTCATTGCCAATTAGTTTTGACTTAGATGCTTTCACAGCGGGAATATATTCGTGTAGTTATACGAGCTCTAGCTTAGGCGTACATTCATTATGTGTGTGTGTGTGTTTGGTTAGCGAATCATGACGAGAGCCCACGTTCCGATCCACCAAACAGCCCTATATCGAATATGTTGGCCCGCAAAGAATTAAAAGCATTCCCTTTCCATGTTCTCCAAAGCCGATATTTTAAAATGCGCCGAAGTTCAGATGTACAGGACTCGTACTACACCCCGAACGAAAGCCTGTCGAGAGCAGCCTGATTGACCCGCACATCGGCCCTACAAGCAAGTGGGGGTACTGCACAGCCTGCCACTAGAGTTACGAGGACTGCTGGGGACATGTGGTTGTTTCAGGCTCGCGCTTCCGGTTTTCAATGCGGGATATTTGGGGACCATTATTGATATTTAGAATTACATTTGCAAGTCGTGCGCCCGTGTTATCTTGGTGGAGAAAGTGTGCGTGGAGCTTTTGAGGAAGATGCGGAACCCTAAGCTCGAGCATTTCAGTAAGAGCAACATTGGGAAAAAGGTAGTGAAGCGGTGCACTGCTATGACGCGTAGTAAGAGGGCAGTGAAAGCATTCCAGAGGCAGTTACATAAATGGCATGGTGAAGAAGGCTATCGGTGCCCTGGGAGTTATGCACGATCGTGCGAGGGTGAGCGCTCATAGTTTGAAAGAATTTCGTTTAGCTCTCTTTCACACAAATGATTAATGCGATGCCTTTAGTAAACCCTGACAAAATTCTTTCCCTTTTCAAGCAGATGGTTGACAAGGACCGTGAATTGCTTAATCTAGGTGATAGACCGGAGAAACTCATTTTGACAACCATTGCTGTGCCTCTAGTTGCTATTCGTCCCCTTCTTTCCTGCGGGCTGGTGAAGCTCTGAGCAATGAGGATGCATCTTCGAGAGGTTAAAGCTAGTTGTTCAAAAAAATGATATTGTTCAGCATTACTTATCACATGATAAAAAAGCTAGTCGTCAAGATAAGATATCAGAAAGAAACTCCGAAACAGCCTGGCTGTTTGGACTGATTTGCAGATGGAGGTTGTGCAGTACATATGTATATGGAGTGCCACTTTATATGCCAGCTTCGAAGCCATTGAGTGGTGTTGTTCAGCACCTCAAGGGAAAGCAGGGACGTTTCCACTGAAGTTTGTCGGGGGAGCGTGTCGAATATACTGGCAGGACTGTCATATCCCTGGATCCTAATCTAAAGATTACAGAGGTTACTGGCAGGACGCTTTATGATCGTGCTTATTTTTCACTCATGTGTTCAAATTTGGGGGATGGGATAAATCGTGTTGATTTGCCAGCGCCAGCATTGCTTAAGCCAGTAGAGCTTTGGGCTGGCAAACAACTGTTTAGTTTTCTATTGCGCCCACGTACTTGTATGAAGGTTTTTTTGAACCTTATAGTGACAGAAAAGAACTACAAGAGTCCGCTGGGGACAATGTGTCCACATATGATTGTTTTGTTTATTTCTGCAGTGGTTTAGCTTGTTTGTAGCCAAGTTGGGAAGGCTACTTTAGGGATTGGGGACAAGGATGGTCTTTATTCTGTTTGGTCTTTACTCTGTTCTTGTAAGGGACTACAACACACATGCCTCTGCTGCTTGCATGAATCGTTTAGCAAAACTGAATGCTCGGTGAATAGGGAATCATGAATCACGATATGAATCGACGATGTACAACCTGGGGGTCGCTTGAATGGTGAGGAAATAGCTAAAATATCTGAAGGTCATAAAATATGTGATCATAAGCTACATGACTATCAAAACGAAAAGCTCAAACTGCAAGCTGGTTATGGTATGCAGATTTCTAGAAGCTTACATCACCAATGTCTTAGATGGAATTCGAAAGGAGTGTGCAGATGTTTGTATGCAAGAACTACTTTGGAGAAATAGCCCCCTAATAGTGTCATAGTGTGGTTCCAAAAGATCTTCCATCAATATCAGTCAGATGATCACACGTGTTGGTCAACAAATAGTTGGAGGTCGAAGTGCTCCAAATGGTTTTATAGACCGAACCCTTCATCAATTTCCTAGAAGGTCGGAGAGCTATGATGCTAGGGGATTCATTCAGAATTCCTTTTATAGTGGTCCAAGTGCTACTGAGTTTTTCTTCCATACCATGGCGGCGCGAGAGAGACTTTTGGATACGGCTGTTAAAACAGCTGAGACGGGGTACATGTCTCACAGACTGATTAAAGCTCTGAGGACTTGTCCGTTCAGCATGAGAATGCAGTAAGAACCGCTAGTGGATTTATTGTGCAACTTATCTGTGGTGATGATGGCATGGATTTGTCACAAATGGAAGGCAAAAGCGGTTTTCCACTGAGTTATTACAGGTTATTATTGAAAGCCGTTGCTATACGCTCTGTTGGAGAAGATTCTGGTATGTCTGACGAAGAAATCCTCAAAGCAGTGAAAGAAAGACTGTCGCGACCTGATATGACTTCTGAAGGGGGTTGCTCTACATCTTTCTACGATTCAGTATTGACGTTTTCTGAAGCAGGCATCAAAACATAAAAAAAGAGAATAAATTGAGTGGAACTTCAAATGAAGATAAAAAATTCTCAAAATTTTACTTTAAATATTACTGGAATTCTCCCAAACAGCTAGAAGATTTCTTTAGTACTTGCATCACTCGTTTTCGCTCAAAGAAAATTGAAGCCGAAACTGCAGTTGGTGCATTTGGAGCCTAGGGTATTGGAGAGCCAGGGACGCAGATGATATTAAAAACTTTCAACTTTGCCGGTGTTGGTAGCATGAATGTTACACTGGGAGTTCCTCGTCTCAAGGAAATTATAGATGCATCCAACAAAATGAGCACACCCGAGTAATGTGGAGCTTGAATGTTTTGGTAACCTTATAATGGCAAGAATGGTGAAGGTTGCATTGAGGAAATAATTGTGCGACAGGTTGCCAAGAGTATAAAGATTGTTATGACATCTATAAGAGTATGCATAGTTGTCACGCTTGACATGGAAATTATTCAAGCTTCTCAACTCTGTATTGATGCTCGTATATAAAACTATCAATTATGCAGACTCCAAAAATTTAGCTGAAGGAGCAGGATATTGAGGTTTCCAGTGATGTTAGAAAGCTGGAAGTTTATCCTTCAATAGCTGACAAGTGTAAGCTTCATTTTGAACTCAACTGGCTAAAAGTATGCTTTGTACTCTTGTTGTAAGGGAATCAGCTCAGTTGGCCTTGCTTTAATAGAGAACCAAAATGACAGTGAGGTCTACAGGGTGATTGTAGAAGGTACAGGCCTCCTAGCAGTTATGAGCATCTAAGGAGTTGATGGAAGTAGAAAAAAGAGTAGCCATGTTATAGAAGTACAGCAAAAACTCGGAACCGAAGCTGCAAGAAACACAATAGTTGAAGAGATTCAGTATTTATTACTGTAAAGTATGTAATAAGCATAGACGTCAGACATATGATGCTTTTAGCAGATGTGACGAGGACGGGAAATCTTCTTTTCAATTCTTCAGTAAGTGGCAGGGATGACAGAATTGAAGGAGTGAGTGCATCAAAATGGGTGTACCTATGCAGATAGGAACAGGAATACTTAAAGTCAGGCAAAGAGTTCATCATGTTGAGCTGGGCTGCCAACTAGATCTAATTATATCTTGAGCTGATGATGACGGTAAACCAAGTTGTAAAGAATTTTTTTTTTTGGTTGCGAAGTTAGTATACTGTGGAATTAAGATGGTTTAGACTGGTCCTGGTTGACATACATACATCAAAAGGAAGCTTAATATCCTCATAGGTTTGTGCCCTCTTCTGGGTTACTGCTTTTGAGGATCCTTTATCGTCCATATGTTGCTCTCAAAGATAGAACTCATGAAGTATCAGATCAAAGATAACTTGGATTATTAGATGGAGGACCTTAGATGTAAGTAATGGAATTACACCTTCATTTTTTTGTTTTTAAGCTTGGTTTCTTGTAACCCTGTGCCTGATACTTAGAATTAGGAACTTCGATTAGTATTTTAAAAACAGTTAGCACGGCAGTATGAGGGGACCATAGGCTTGTATGTGCGAGATAAGAGCTCCGGATAGGAGGAGAATAATCCTATCGGGCGTTTGGCCACGCATTTAAGGGGTGGATAACTAATCCGTTGTACCATTTTTTTTTGGGGGGAAGGGTGGGGTGATTGGTGGTTTTATTTTCATTATGGGCCGTTATAGAAGAAGAGGAGCACCACCACCCGCTGTCGGTTGAGCACCCGCCTCCACGGAACCCATCGCCGGCATCTGTTTAGTCTTTCTAGACCGTCATCTTTTCTCCTTAGAGGTCAGCGTGGAGGCAATTGGTGGTGGTGTATCAAGGATGTGCAGCGTCGGCGTCGTGTTGCCTGCTGCCTTTTCTCAATTGCTGCCCCTGGTTCATCTTCGCTGGGTAGATCGTCGTCAGCTTCTGTTTAATTTTGAGTTTGATTTACAGGGAGATTTGCAATTTAGATCTAAGATGATATGTCACTGGTGGGTCATGGTGGATGATGGAGGTTGGTGGTGGTCGATATGTAGTTGTGGCGATTGGTGGTGGGTGATAGAGGTTGGTTGCGGTGGTGTGTTAAAATTCTGGGATCTATTGGCTTGGTGGCGGTGGGCAGTGATGGTGGTTTTGCGTTTGCAATTGGCGATGAGGTGGTTACGTGCTTGTTGATACCGGTTGTTGTTGCAGCTGGTGTGGTGGTGGTGTTGCTGGTAGGTTTGAATGGGTGGTTGCTCGTATGGATGGTAGTCGTTGCTGTGTTGGTGGTGAGCATGTTGATGTGGTGGTGTTGTTGGTGTTATGATGGTGGTTGCTACCGGTGGTGTAGGTGGCAAGATAATCCTATCCGTTACGATGCCAAATGCGGGACAAGATTTATACCTAATCCGCCCTTATCCTACTGGATATTTTACCGTGGCTTATCTGACCATATCATGTTCCATCCCACTGAAAAATCCTGCGCGTCAAATGCAGCCATAGTGAGTCCAACAACTTAGCATAGTATAATTGATATTTTGACTTTTGATTGCTATCCTGCGCATGATGATTGCTTAGTTGATTTTATGTGTGTCCAGATGTACGTGAAAACATGTCTGTGCACATCTATATGCGTGTGCACATTTTGGTGTGTACTGCGTGTTGGTTATGTGTTTGTCCGTTTGTAACTTATCCATGTCGTCATTGGTGTCCAATATGAAGATTCAATGCAAATAATTCCCTCAACTTAACTTATACTAAAAGTTCCCCCTCAAGCTATTGTGTCAATAGAGTTTTGGAGTGCGTTTGGAGTTTTTGGCTGCTGGTGTTGGGGATGGTGGTGTGGCTGCGGAGTAAGGTGGTGGTGGGCTGCGGTGAGAGGAGGTGGCGGCGAGAGGGGCAGGTGGCTGACAATATGCACAAATATTGAATTGATATTAACAGGCCAAGAGTAATTTACGAACTTCTTTTAATTTTAGGGAAAAAGGGAACATATAATTTATGCTTTATTTTGTGAAACCATACCAAAGTATTGAAAGGTCTCAAAACAAAAGGTGTTACCAATATTTTGGAGTTTAAGTGATGCCTTCAAACAGGTATAACGTAGCAACTAATGCTATAGTTTGAGAGGGGATTCTGCAATTTTTTACTTGGTAATTAATTCTGCTAGTAACCAAGTACGCCAAATATGAATGATGTAATGAAGATGCCTGCAACCAGTATTTTTGTTATCAACGAGGCTTTATAATCTGTCAAAACATTGAAATTTTGGTTTGTAGTTATCTGTATCAATTCTTAGTGTGTTGACTACGTGATTTTTTTTCTTTTTGCTATAATTATTAGCTTATATGCCAGGCGCTTTTGTTAAATCTTGTGGCAGAGGTATCTTTTGGATGGTTCTTTTGGCACGGCATTGCCTTAGAATAGGCTGGCTAGGGTTCTTTCTTTCATTGAAGACGCTGTTTCCAAATACGCGTGATGTTCGGACTGTGGTAATGAGATCGAGGCAAATAGCTTCGATCTGAGCACATTTTGGCAGAAGGCATCAGAACCCTACTTTTTTCTTTAATTTTTTTCGAGTTTTTTTTTTTGGTTGTTGGTGGGGAGGCAAGGAGGGCAAGGGAGAGGGAGAGACAGATTGGGAGGGGGAGTGGAATGTATAATAATATATACATTAACCTTCCTTCTGCTTTTTATAGCAGTTATACAGACAAGTCCATATTTAGAGTAACCGTGCCATGTGAATATGGTTGAAAGTTTGCCAAATCATGCAGGTAATGGGTTTGTGGTCACTTTTGGAGGGCTGTTTGCTTCTTGCGAATGCACTGGCGATACTAAATGAGGACCGCTTTCTTGCACCTAGAGGGTGGAGCTTCCAGGAATTCTCAGGGGTCAAGAGAAATTCATTCAAAGGGCAACTCATCGGTCTCATTTATGCAACCCAGTACTTGAGGGTTCTGCTTATACTCTTGAACTCCATCTGCATTGTTGTAAAGCTTGTATCTGGGTGATCTTGCTTGGAGTCTGTCTGCGTCCGAGGATTCGCCTCTCCTTTACATGTTAGGATGTGTTTGTGAAGTTGATTTGTTTGAAAGCAACTTCTACAGTCCTTTGAATTAGCGAAATGACAATTGCCTATATTATTTCACATTTGATGGAGGAACAAGTAGTTTGCCTCCCTCCCCGCCTCCCAGTAGATGTTTTGATTTCATCAGTAGTGCTTGAAAGTCAGCTTGAACTTGTTTGACGTAAGTACAACCTGAATATGGGGTTAGACCAGCGACGGTCATATAGGACTTGGCAAATTTTGTAAATTCTGAAAATAACATTGTATTTTGGTTGTTCTTGCAAATTTTAATACTTTATGCTTCTCCAGGGGCCGCAAGGGCTCTCAAGTCTCAAGATTGGTTTGGCATGGTATGACATGGTGTCAGCGACAAAAAGAAAAACACTTCTTCATGAATCATTGAATGACCAAAGAATCTTCTCCTTCAAAGAAAGCTTATAACTTTCAGTCTACTTGTGATGCTAAGGGAACGTTCCATGGCCTTATTGGTGGTTCAGGTGGCAGCCATTTCAAGGGAGAGAACCTAGCACTGACTAAAACCACCGGAAAATGTAACACAACATGTACATACCGGAATCTAGGCCTTACCTCACAAAACACCACCTCTACTAGGACCTCTGGCATCACAATTCCCGCAAACATTCCCCAAAGACCAACAAGCCTACAGAGAAAATGCTCCACAGAACATCATACTCCCCTGGCATCGATTTCTTCAAACCGTAAAACTTTCAAACCTTACTCCTGTTCTTAGAGAAACGTTTTCCTAAATTCCCAAATTCTTTCCCTTATCTGTACCATGTTTGGTCATATCCCAAATACTCCATAAGCGCCTTCCTTGCTAATGCACGCGAATCAGAAACAAACTGATGCAAAGCCTCCCTGTTAACACCAGTACATAACGTTCCTTCCTTAACCGCCACAACTGAAGCTAGCAGCTCCTCTTTATCAGATCCATCAAAGGAACAGTCAATAAGGAAACCTTCCCTTAACCACTGACATCGTTCGCCAGTCTCGGTTCCTTAAGTAAACTATCTTTCCCCCACCTCGAGAGATGGTTGACAATGAACTAACCCGCGATACTCTGTTTTCTGCAAAACTACCAGGGACTCCTTTTCCTTTTATTTTTGGTCCTAGAATCCTCACGAAGTGTATCGGCCATCCCAGTACTGCTTTACCAGCCCCGCTCATATCCGCTGCCAGGAGGATTAGGTTGTCCTCATCCTTGGAAGAGAATAGGATGCCCTGTCAGAGGGTGAGTTCCAACATTCATCGAGTATGAAGGCCTCTGGTCAGCCTTCCTCAGCGATATGCAGTCATGTGAACCATAAAACATGTACAGTGAAAGAGATCGGATATAAATAATAGGAAAGAGATTATCAAAGGACACGAGCTTTTGTCAACTAAGCTAAAAAGAAGCTTGAAAATAATGTCGAACAATATACAATAATGTGAATTCACCTAAAGAATTGAGCCAGAAACAGAACTTGATCACAAATCAGCAAAAACATCGTAAGTTTTAGAGTCTACTGCGATAAGTCTCAAGGCAGCAATTGCTGCTGCAATGGACATGAAGCCAAAGAAACAGACATTGAGCCAGTGCCAGAGCTTTTGTAAGGAAACGAGCTTGTTTCCCTTAGCGACTAGGTACATGTGGTTTGCAAGGATAAATGTAAGCGGAAACGTGCTGATAGCCCCTGTAAGACTCATGAAGTCCCCCAGGAATGGTAGTAGAGCGGCCAATAATGTTGTCAAAGTTAGGTAACCGCCTCTCACCACTACTCTGAAAGATAAGTTACGCAATGCCAGCGTGCTTCCTTTGATGCCATACTTCGTATCCAAATACTCGTACATTGGACTTGCAAATATCTACAAACAAACAAGATGAGATGAAGAAACATACACAGCACATTTTTGACCATGAAGACTATGAGACAATCTTCATGAGGAAATATGACCAATCATGGGATCTCATATAATGAGCAAACTGTTGGGTTGCAGAGATAATGCATAGTAGCAGAGTAAGAAGTCGAAAATTACATGCAAGGCAATGACAGTTTGTAAGAAGGCAGCAATATTGGCGGTCGTCTTCACCCAAACAGGACCACTAACGCTGTTGAGCAAATAGGACGATGCACTCGATCCATAAGCCCAGTACCCCATGAAGACAACGGCATATAATGGCACAACTCCTACAGTGAATTGAAAGTAAAGACCTTTCATCATGTTCTTGACAGCAGGCTGCTTTACAGTCGCCTGTTCAATAAGACAAGAAATTATGAGCATCACATATATGGACAACAAATAGAGAACTGAACAATTAGTGTTTTTGACATTTTTCAGTAATGAATGGTCCACGACTTCCTTTTGAAAAGCAGAATTTAGCATTTTAGGCACACAGATGGACATTCTATATCAGCTGACTGTAAAGATGCAGGAGATGAAAACCCAAAAAACGGTAACCTGGTGTTAATCTCTCTCAGATAGCCTTTGACACAGAAAGTCCCCCAATTTGGGAAGGTGACAAAATTGCAGACTGCTCGTTACTGTGGCAGAGGGGCAGCCACATAGTGATTTTTACAGGAAGCAGATCCTTGTCAGTAGAAGCTATTGGGTGGTCCGGACCAATGGTCCCGACCATCTAGGATCATTGGATATAATGTAAATTAATCCCCTGCCTCCCTTAGTCCGTCCTCCTATCACATCAGCCCCCCTGATCCAACGGTCCTAAATCGTCGTCTGGGAGCATGCACCATGTACAAGAAACCAAAAGTATCGCAATGCCTTTTTCGCTATGAAACACTATGCACATTTGATTTACAAGAACGCTCCAACATGAAAAGCAATTCAGACATTCTTTGAAACACTACATCAAGGTAATGATTTGTTCAAAACCAGCAATAACGTTTGCAACATGAATATTATGTCGGGGCAATCCAGCAAATGCGAAAAGATTATGCACGTTATTCATTAAAAAAGCATCAGGTGCTGTTTAAAATATTAGCTTAACAAGAGCGGTGATCAAGAGAAATTCATGGAGTTCAGGCATACCTGTATCTCTGGAAGCATTCCAGTATTAAATGCAAAAACAAGATTTGCCGATGCACCAATAGTCGTGAAGATCCTGCCTACTGTTGTTCCTGGAATGCCATAGTCTCTGGCAGGATCTTTGATTCCTGTAAAAATAAAAATATCGCTGATTGAGAGAGAGATCTTAGAAAATTTATATTTAGGCTCTTTCTTATATTTGTTTCCCTGCATCGAGCATGTGTGAAGTCGTCATAAATGGACAAGACAGCCCAGCCCCCTTCATTTTCCAAGTCCTAGTTATGTGAAGTTCAGCCACTTTAAAGCTTTCTCAAGGACCATCTATCACACTAAAGAAATTGCAATGCACTCCCGATAATAACTCGGTACACATTCCAACAAATCCTTAAGAACAGGTTAGACAACCAGGTGCATCAATGCACTTGTCTGTGCCAAACTTGATGACACTCCCCCATTCATGCTGTCACACAAGGCACCAAGGCGCATCCCACGCCCTTGCTTGTGCTGCTGAGCACAAACAGGATTACGACGCCCCAATCCGACACACTGTAGATGTGGGTACCCGGGGGGTGGGCTTCAGTTTGGGGCACTGCTTTACATCAAAATACAAATGGTCATTTGAGGGCACTTCCTCAACGTGCTAAAATAAAGAGAAGTACATAACTGAAAATCAGTTCCACAATTTGTGCTAATGCAAAAAAAAAACAAAAAGAAGAAGAAGATCAAACTATACATGTTAGTGATGGTGCAAAAGTATAGGAGAAAGCCATTTAAGGGGAGAACTAGATCTCTCTCCATCTGTTCTGACATTCAATAATTTTCAGGGGAAGATTGTATGTGAATTGAAGCACGCACCCACACACACACACAAGGACACACGATGAAAAGCAAGAAGAGAGATGATGCCGCTCTTTAGGAAACGAACTACCAACAAGTAACATCAACATCTAGTCATCAATGAAATTTAAAAAGAGAGTGCAAAGCGTTTAGAACAATCAAGAATAGCAGGTGGCCATACCATCTCGAAGTGACAGAACGAATGCTATCACAATATATACTAGACTGAAGAATGTTGAGAATCCCAGCCAAACTCTTAAAGCAGACAAGTGAGGGATCCCAATGGCAAAGATACCACATGCAAACCCAGCTATTGCAATAAAGTATGGTAGCTTCATTTCGTTGTCATCCCTAAAAAGAATATAGATAGCCTGCATATCAAGTGAACAAAATTAAGGAACTGAGAAAAAACTTTCAACATGTCGTTACAATATCTTCCCATTTTAATCTACAGAACAAAAATCTAAACAATTGAGCACAAAGAGAGCCGTTGAGAGCTTTTGACAGTTCACATTCTAAGAAGTAAGCTTATGGAGTTACCCAATGCACAATCCTTAATTAAAAAAAAAACAGAACGAAAAAAGAAGTGAACAAAATAGAAAGACATCAAGTTAACCTTTTATTATTTTGTGTCACTTAAATCTTCATCTTACCTTTAGAGCCTGACCAGCCAAAATGACATATCCAACGTTAATCATAAACAGATTCACATATTGCAACGTCCATGTAAGAGCATAAGCTTTGCGACCTGCAAAGGTAGAATCCACATCATAGTGTGAGACACGAGGCTAGCAACATGGAAGGAGACTGACATGAAGAACAAGGATAAGATTTCCCTTTTGTTATCACTTTCTTTGTTTGCTCATACCATATATAAACCCTGCAAGGTCTCTGTACCGGATATGCCTCTTCCCCCCAAATTCGTGCAGCTTAGCAATAAGAGCATTTGCATACAGTGATATGGCTGTGGCCGCAATTAGGCCCACCACACCTCCAACCCAACCAAGAGGAACCATGACCGCAGCAGAGTATCCCAGCACATAAGCACTGTTGATACCGGTCGTAAGAACAAATCCCACTTGAAACCATGAATCTAAATACAAAATCAAATGAGCTCAAATTAGAAAAACATTCCAATGTCATGTAAAAATACCTAAAATAAAATATAAAAAAAAACCTTTTTACTTTCATAATTAAGCGATGTGTGAGCAAACAGTGGATGCAAAATGTCTTTAAAATAACTCAAACATTGATGGAAACTAAGCCCAATTGAAGAAGAAGGTCATTCATTTTTTAATTGATAATAGACCCTGCAACTTTACAACCATATACTAAAACACCCAACTGTAAAATGAATTGTCAAACACCAAAATTTCAACTTTCCGGGCGAAAACACAATACTTTAATCAAGGGTATTTCTTTTTATTTCCTAAAGAATGCGAATCCAGACCATTCACACAGAGTAATCAGAATTCACAAAAAACCAAGATAAAAAAGCAGAGTAAAAACGACCTTGGCTGATTTGATGGGCAGTTTCGGGAATCTCGACGGCAACTTGTTCGGAGGAATGGACTTTGGCGGGAACAGAGGCACCGGCGTCGTTCTTGGGGTTCTCCATTGTGATCTCCCGCTCTTGTCCGTTCAGGAGGGTTGCGGTCTCCTCTTCCAAGATTGTGCGAATCAGAGCCAGCCTATATTTTCTCAATCTTACTATTTATATGCGAAAGCGCGCGCGTGTGTATGGCAAGTAGAAGTTTCAAACGTTGAATAGCAGAAATTATTGAGCGCCAGCAAAACAGGAATAACAATTGGCTATGTAGCATGTGTATGGATGCAGAAAAAGCGGCAGAGAGTGGCGCGCACCTCCGTAAAAGTCGCGGTGATTTTTGATACTAAAAGGAAAATTGCTGGGCCCATAAGATGGGGTTTCATTTATTATTTTTGAGTTTTAAAGCTCATATTTTTCACTCTCATGATTTTTTTTACTTTTTATATAGTATTTAGCGACTATATATTGATGTGTGACTACATAAAGTGTATTTATGCAAGCCTAATTGCAAAGTGGAGTAGTAGATTATTGCAGTTTACGCAACAATTGTCAAACAACTTACTAGGTGGAACTAATTTGGGGGGGTGGGGGGGTGTGGGTGATGTATGGATGAGGTTGCGCCATGTGTACGGGATGTAAGAGACGAGCGAGCCTATGCTTCTTATTGACTTTTGAGGCGGCACGTATACGGTTGACTAAAATTTTTTGTGCCTTCCCTAAGCATTTTATTTGCCTAGAAAAGGAAAGTAGGAAAGTCTTGTAAGTTACAAATTCAATGATTTCTCTTGCAAAGTTGAAAAGAAAAAATCAGATTATATCAAATATGGGTAAGCAATTGGCATAAAAAATGCATAAATGATAAATGGGTTTTTATGCTAATACGCCGTAGTGTAAAAGTTGGATAAAATTTGATGTCAAGGAAGGTGGGTTCGCAGTCGACGTGGAGGTGTCACAAGGAATGCAGTATGAGTCAGATGCCAAGTGTGATGATGTGGGACACAGCAATGGCAGAGACCAAGGGCTTCCCAGACAGAGCCTGAGGGTGACAGTGCTGCGAGGGCGATGGCGAGGGGTGAATTCATGACGACAGTTACAGTCCGATACTTAGGTCCAGAGTCAGAGTCATGTATGTTTCTCTCTCTAGGATTCTAGAGTGAGAAAGTGAAAATGTCAAAGTTTCGCGAATCTGAAAATCTGAAGTCCTCCAAATGAATTCTCAAGACCTCTATTTATAGAGGTTAAGATGATGATGTCATCATGCGACACGTGGTGCTCCTTGGGAGTGACACGTCACCGAGGGGTCCACAGCTCCCGGTGCTCTACGGACTGTCGAATCGCATATTCACCCACCCTGCCCCGCACAGCGTCACTCTATCTGTCTGGAAAGATTGGCTCCCACAACGTTGGTGTGGCCAGAGAACCCCCTTGATCTAGCCTCCAATCCAAGCCCTTACAGAGTCCCACAGGCCTGGCAGTGGTGGGAAGTCTCGACGCCCAACTGCCAGAAGGACTAGGCGCGATGCCCTCCGAAGACCTGCTCCTGTCTCGGAGTGACCCGGGGGTCATAGTCCAGGGGTGCCGACGCAAGCCCCCAGTGCCGGAGCACGTAGGCCAGTCACGAAGACACCCTGGCGGAGATAGTGTCCCGAAAGAGTCGCCTATCCCGCGGGTGAGTCCTTGTGCAGGAGGTCTTGGAGCATGTCAAGGTAGCATCCCGGAGGAGCCATCTACCCGACGGCCAGGTAGCATCCCAGAGGAGCCGTCTACCTGGCGAAAGGGGAGTTGAAGAGCTCCCTGACGGAGATAGTGTCCAGGAGGAGTCGCCTATTCTGTTGGCCGAGGTAGCATCCCGGAGGAGCCGTCTACCTGGCAGAAGGGGAGTTGAAGAGCTCCCTGGCGAAGATAGTGTCCTGGAGGAGTCTCCTATCCCCGCATGATGTTGCACACTTCGAAGAGTGGGTCGAAGCATGTTCCATGACCAAGGCAAGGTGCGCATGGTGTGGTGAAAGGTTGGACCTATGCAAGGAGCATGGTAGTGTGACAGAAAGCCAAGGGGCACGACTGTGTTAGTGGTGCGACGATTGGGCGCACCGGAGTGAGTAAGGTGCTGGGGGCACGTCTGTGTTAGTGGCGCACAAGCGCAGCGACGAGCGTCGCGGAGACAACACTTGGTGTCGGGGCACGTGTTATGAAAGTGGCGAACGGGTGCGGCGACGAACGTTGCGGAGACAATACCTGGTGCCAAGGCCACGCATCATGAAAATGGCGCAAGGGCGCAGCGACGAACGTCGCGGAACAATACTTGGTGTCTGGGTACCTATCATGACAATGGCGCACGGGCGTAGGCGAAGAATGTCGCAAGGATATACTTGGTGCCGGAGCACATGTTATGGAAGTGGCGCATGGGCGCGGCGACGAACGTCGCGGAGACAATACTTGGTGCATGGGCACATGTTATGGAAGTGACGCATGGGCGCAGCGACGAACGTCGCGGAGATATACTTGGTGCAGGGGCACATATTATGGAAGTGGCGCATGGGCGCGGCGACGAACGTCGCAGAGCATATACTTGGTGCCGGGGCACGTGTTATGAAGGTGGCGCGGCGACGAATGTCGCCAAGCAATACTTGGTGCTGGAGCACGTATCATGAAGATGGTGCACGTGCACGGTGACGAACGTCGCGGAGTAATACTTGGTGCCGGGGCACGTGTTATGAAAGTGGTGCGGCGACGAACGTCGCGAAGCAATACTTGGTGCCGGGGGCACGTATCATGAAGATGGCGCAATGGCGAGGCGATGAACGTCACAGAGCAATACTTGGTATATCTATCATAACAAGATAATAAATGCAACATGTAGTAATGACAAAGTTGGGAGTGATGGTACGCAGTCGTCGGTGACGGGTCATTCGGTGGTAGTGCGCGGCTTTGGGCGATAAGCATCGCGGGAGCGGTATGCGGTCACAGACGACAGACGTCGCGAGGTTGATGCATGACGGATGTCGCGAGGTTGATGTATGAACGTCCGTAAACATCGCGGAGGTGCAAAGACTTGAGAAAACAAGTGCGCGCAAAAGGAGAGGCCATAGGCCAACAATTGGGGGAAGGCCAAGGCTAACCCCCTTGGGGAGGCTGAGGCTGACCCTAAGGGGTGGCCAAGGCCAATGGCCAACTCCCAAGAAGGGAGGCCAAGGCCACTCCCCCTTCTTGGTGAACTTCGGGCGCGCCGACGGTAGGTGTTTCGATGGGCAATGATAAATCCAAAAGTTGTGTTACGACAAGCGCGTTGACGTGAATCGTACCCACGTGACAAACAAGGTGCCAAAGTCACATACAAAGTGTACGAAAGTGAAAAAGTGCAAAAAGGACTTTGCGCGAAAAGTGAAGAACCGGGGGGGGGGGGGGGGAAGGCCAAAGCCAAACCCCCATGGGAGGCCAAGGCCGACCCCATGGCCTTGAGGGAGGCTGAGGCCGACCCCATGGCCTTGGGGGAGGCCGAGGCCGACTCAATGGGTTTGACCAAGGCCTTTGCCCCTTGACCCGTTGCTCCGGTTACACGGTCGGTCGAAGTTTTTGATGAAAAGGTGTTCGGGTGGTCTCGGTGTGACGGTCGCGCTAGCGTCAGTGTCGTTGACGTAAAATAATTGGTAACTAAGTCGCACGTGAGGCGTGCAAAGCAAAGAATGCACGTGACTTGGGCGCGCGCACTTTGACCGGTTCGAAGTGTTGAATACTGTACTTGTGCGGACGTATCATCCAAAATAGGACTTTAAATGGACCTTTGGGTGCGCCAGAATAGATTGAAAACAAAATTAGTACAAACAGAGATATAACGTTTGAAGATGATAAGTTTCTATTACAATTTTATCGTACTACATTGTGCGGACATGTCATGTTTGGACATGTCATGTTTGGACGTGTTTGGACATGTCGTGTTTTAAGAAAATCTGACAAAAAAAGAACAAATGAAAAAATCTTCTCAGTGCTTCTAGTTTTTGTCATTATGCTCATGAATGATTAGCTAGTCATCCATCTTAGAAGGAAACTCCCTGGAGAATAACTATAAGATCAATAATGCTAGAGCCCAAAATTTCCTGATTTCCTTGTCATGTGAATAACGGTCTTGACATACATGATGCGTGCAAGCAATAAAGAGAGAAACGATTTAACCGTGTTGAAAATTATAGATCAATAAATGTGGTATTCAATTGTAAGAGCAACTTTCACAAAAATGAGGTTTTTATTGAGTTATTTAGTAACTGTTGGCGTTATATTCTCTCAGCAAAGCCTTATACTTTTTTCATTGAAGGACTGATAAAAATATTAAGAACCTACAAAAAATCATCATTTGCTTTAAAAATATGAAGAATCTTACATTTGACTACTGTGCAAGGCCTTCTTTTGAAAAAATTAATATAACGTACCATTTGTATTGACTCATGTGCACGCCAATTATCAGAGTTATACACGGAATTTAAGCTTGACTTGTTTACTTGAATCACCAACCGTGTATCCTGAGCATTACAAACCCATGAAATTTTTACCGCTCCTAACCTGGCGATTTGCTAAGTAAATTTACAAGCCAAACTTTGATAACCACCGTAAATACATTCCCCCTTTGTGTAACTCAACATGAGACGGTGGAGCATCATTTCCTTTTATGTCAACAATGAATTGTACATTATAAAAATTAAAAGTAGTTATTCACTTTTTAAACTCTTGTTTTATGAATTTTTCAATAAAAGTTATAAAATGTCACTTGTCATCATTCTAAACGGATAGTTATGTAATATTTAAAAGGTGTTACACCAAATTATATATATATATATATATATATATATATATATATATAGATAGATAGATGCGTCCGGTTAATACGGCTCGGGTTCGACCATTGGGCTCCCTTGCAGGAAAAATGGGGTGGAATTCAACCTAACCTTGAACATAATTTAACTACTTTGTGGTGCAATTGGTCACGTCGTGGTTACCTCATCCTTAGACAAAGACTTTGACTTTCAACGTGTT
This sequence comes from Escallonia herrerae, assembly GCA_033070095.1. NCBI lineage: Eukaryota > Viridiplantae > Streptophyta > Magnoliopsida > Escalloniales > Escalloniaceae > Escallonia > Escallonia herrerae. The sequence continues at coordinate 169,433 of JAVXUP010000591.1, forward strand.
CATGGCTAATCATTCATAAGGTCAAAAGTTTGACATCAAACTGATGACGTATCATCAGACTTTGAAAAACACCTTCCTTGCTCCAGCTATAGGCAAACCCGTAGCAACTTTATGTGCTATGTATGATTCATTCTTTGCCCTAACAACCCCGAAAATGCCTTGACTCGTTCATTCTTTCGATTAGTCGACAGCCAAGCGGTCTTCTATCCTCTTTCAAACTTTTAGGGTGCGGTTAAAATCATTGTGATTTTTAGTTTTCAGTTGACATAAAAACAAAACGCTTTTATTTTTTTTATAAAAAGCTGAGATGTATTTTGGTAAGCATTTTTTTTTTTGAGTTTTCTACTTCATTCATCTTTTTTCCTTTTAAAAATTGACTTTCTCTAATAAACTATGTTTGAACACACCAAAATGTTCACAAACATGTTGAACAACTTATTTAAATAATAAATTAATTAAAATATATTTTAAAAAAATTAACATTTACATAAAAACATATAAATTAATGCTTAAAAATAAAAGCCCTAATGTCAATTAGCCCAAACCCCAAGCCCTTGGAATTAACCCAATTTGTAAAGCCCAATATGTGAAGCCTACCTAAACCCTAACTATATAAATAAAAGCCTAAACCTAAACACACATAAATCCCACACAACAGCACAACCGTCTGCTATCCTTTCTCTCCCTCGTCTCTCTCTCACAACACACACAAACAAGAACTCACACGCCCCACTGATCACACAACAGAGCCCTTCTCTCCCTCTCTTTCCCCCTCCACACAAGCTCAGAGGGACGTCGTCTACGATGCCATCAACGACGCCATCCTCGCCGACATCCACGCTCGTAATCTCATCGTCGCCTTCGCATGCATCTATCGGTTTCTATGTTTTCATCGTCAACCATCAAGATCGCTTTTGTAGTTCTTTTGATTCTGCCAGTTTTTATTTTTTTGATTCAAGATTTCATCTGCCGATTTCTACGTTTTCATCTTGTACCTTCTGTAATATAATTTCTGATTCATTTTAGTTTGATTAAATTGAAAGAGTTGAGAATTTTTTGCAGATTTAGGGATTCGTTGGCAATTGACATGAACACGAGTCGAGCTTCGGAACTCGAGTTCGACTCGTTTTGTTAAACGAGTTGAGCGAGTCGAGCTCGAGCTCGAGTTTTACAGTCACGAACTCGAGTCGAGTTCGAACATGAAATTTTTTGCTTTTGACGAACACGAGCCGAGCTCGAATACAACAAAACTTAAACGAATCGAGTTTGAACACACCCATGTTCGGCTCGAACTCGGTTCGTATACAGCCCTACACATCACCAATCCCGACCACTAAGAAATCCACTGCACAGCTGCTGCTATGCCGGCACAGATCTGTGGGTGCAATGGCGATGATGAGGCAAATATGCAATGCAGTGGGTAGAATAGATCTGTGATCGTCCCGCTACAAACGAAGGGCACATCGGTGGGTGATGTGACGATGGTGAGGTAGGGATATTAGTGAAAATGGTGGTGATTGCAATAATGGCGATGGGGCAGATCTTTAGTCGTAGTGGCGATAGTTGGAAATGGATGTGAGTGGCAATGGTTGGTTGAGGGGCAATATGTTCGCGATAATGTGGCAAATGTGGGGGGCAACGATGTTGTGGTGACAGCTTACAGTGGTGACATAATTGTTCTATGATAGGCATTATGGAGTTCTGGTGGGAGTAATGTAAAATGGGTTTTGGAGAAAAGGTTTTCAAATTGTTCCTTGTGAAACTTAAAGTGTGAACTTCAAAATAAAAATTAAAACTGAAAATTCAAAACTGCAAAATGGAGTTTCTAAAAACAAGCTCAAAATGAACACTAATTTATAAAACTAAGGGAAAAAAAAAAGAAAATGAAACCGTTTATCAAACGTCAATCTTTTTTCAGTTTACCAAAACTGAACAAAAAACCAAAAACAAAAATTCTGTCAAACGTTACTTTAGGCTCTATTTGACAAAACTTTTTTTTTTAATTTTTAGTTTTGAAAATAAAATAAAATTAAAGAGCAGTTTAATTTTTTTTTTTTACAAAAATAAGTAGGTGTTTGATAATTCAGTTTTTTTTTGTGACGGTGGTGACGGTGGCCGGCGGTGACCACCGGCCATCAGCAGTAGCCAGCAGTGGTCGCCGGAGGTGGGAGGGTGGTGGTGGTCTAAAAAAAAATACTCATTTTTTGAGTTCTTAAAAATAGTCTTGATTTAAAAATTAATTTTTTAAACTGAAGAAGAAAATGGTTACCAAAGGCAACTTAATTTTTCAGGTTCAAAACTGAAAAAAAAAAAGCTCCGTAAAAAACAGGGCCTTAAGTGTCCCGTTGCTTTAACAAAAGAAGAAGGTTGTGAGTCTGGGGTAGGTATCACATGCCCTCTTAGGGAATAAATTCCGTTGGCAGTGCTGCCCTCTTAGCCTTGGCCTTAGACTCTTACACAACACATGCTCGTATTTATGTTGATTATTTCTTCACTGGATTTCCAAGTTGTTGCACTCTATGATAACCGTTTTTTTTTTTTTCTTTTTTTTTTTGGTGTTTGGTAACCCTTTTTTTTTTGACTTTTAAAACCCATTTTTTTGTAGAGTGGTTTGCGGTGGCGGTGGTGGTGGTGGGGCGTGGCGTAGCGTAGCGGTGGTCGACAGTGGTGGTGGCCGGCAGGTGGCTGGTGGCTGCCGGAGGCCGGCGGCCACCACCGCCGGCAGCCGGAGGTGGCCTCCGGCGGTGGCAGCCGGCTGCCGGCGGCCGGAGGTGGCGCCGACAGTCGCCGGTGGACTGCCGGCGGTGGGAGGGTGTTGGTGGCGGTCTCAAAAAAAAAAACCAAAAGGAAAAAAAAAAAAAAGTTTCTGGAATTTTTTTTTTACTCTGCAGTTTAAAAATGGTTTTTTAAATTGGAAAAGAAAAAAAAAATAATTACCAAACGCACTTTTAGTGTCCCGTTGCTTTAACAAAAGAAGAAGGTTGTGAGTCTGGGGTAGGTATCACATGCCCTCTTAGGGAATAAATTCCGTTGGCAGTGCTGCCCTCTTAGCCTTGGCCTTAGACTCTTACACGATGCATGCTCGTATTTATGTTGATTATTCTTCACTGGATTTCCAAGTTGTTGCACTCTATGATAGGGGCCGCTTGACGGGATTTTTTTTTTTGTTCTTTTTTCAGTTTTAAAAATTGAAAAAAAATGGGGTGTTTGGTAGCTCTTTTTTTTTTCAATTTAAAAACCCACCTTTTAAATTGTAGAGTAAAAAAAAAAAAAAGAGGAAAAAACTCATTTTTTTTTTAACTTTAAATTTTTTTTGAACCTAACAAGAACTAAGTACATTGCCGGCAATGCCATATTACCGCCCACCGCTGCCCGGCAGAGGCCGGCAGCCACCACCGGGCAGCGGTGGGCTGTGGCCACCACCGCTGGCAGGAGCCACCTCCGGCCACCACCGCCGGCAGTAACCGCCTGCCGCCACCAGTAATCGAGCAACCTCCGGCCGCTTGGTTAACTGTCGCCTGCAAAAATAATACTTTCTGTGGAATTTAGTGCCACCTTTATCTTGAATCTGTCAATTGCATCAACATCGAATGGCGTGCCACCTTTCTGTGGAATTTAGTGCCACCTTTATGTGGAGTTTAACATCTTAATTTGTTCAGCGCTAAACTTATTGTTTTCGCTTGGCGTACTTTTTCCAACATCAGGCATTCACACAGGAGGAGGCACAGTTACCAATACTTATGAGCCTACTGAGTCTTGAATCTGATGACATGATATTAAAAAATAGGAATAATCTGTGCCAAACAGCAATTAGCACTTTGACAACTAGTGGTGCAAATGGCAGGTGAGGGATGGGAATAAAACTTTGCTTTTGTACCTAAAAGCTTAATTCGGAAAAAGAAAACTCATAAAAAGTACTCCCTCTGTCTCTAAAAGATTGATCCATTTAACTTTACACGTATATTAAAAATTTAAGTTATATATTATGTGTCTTTCCATTTTACCCTTTAGAGAGAGAAGGAGAGAATGGACCATAAGAGATAAAATTGGTTGGTAGAGTATTAAATGTGGAGAGATATATAAAATAAAAAAATGTAAAGTGGTGGGTCAGGAGAGAGAAAATAAGTTAGTAGAGAATTAAATGTGGTGAGATAAATAGAATAAAAAAAGTATAAAAAATGTAAATATATAAAAAAATACTTATAGAATCTTTCTTAATTTGAAAGTGATCATTTTTGTGGGACGGCTTAAAAAGGAAATATGATCAGTTTTTTAGGGACGGATGAAGTAGTTTACTAGTCAACTTATTTGCCCTTTTTATTTATAAAAGTTAGAGTAAAACTCGTGTCGTTCTTGAATCCAATCCTTTAAAGTGTCGAGAAATTTAAGAAAACATTACCCTTTTTTTAGTTTGTTCAGGGCCAGAGAGTCACAATATATTGCTTTATTATCTCCCGGTCCTCCATTAGGTTTATTATAGACTTGAATTAATCAGAAGAGCATAGAAAAATTATACTTAGTACTTCTGAACTTCTAATTTAATATACTTGTTACCCATCTAATTCAAAAAATTGTACTAACACCCTTTTACTGTGAGATGATGTTAAAATTTTGGTTTAAATGACTGACCCACCCTCTTTTGTTGCTCACCACCAATCTCTACTAGCCGCCACTACCATAATCTTCCACATACAAACCCAACACACCCACCCATCGGTCACCCGCCACCAACCTCCACACACCCACATGCATGATGCCTCCCCCCCCCCCCCCCCCCCCCCCAAAAAAAAATGCACACGCCACCAAACTCCATACACCCAGACCCACGATGCACCCCCAACCCATGACCCCTTGCCCTCCCTGCACACACGCACACCTCCACATGCCTCTCCCCCAATGCACTCGCTCACGCACACACGCACTCGTCGCGCACAACCACCCACCCACGGGCCACCCCTAGACACACACTCCTGCATGCACACACACGTGCGCGCGTCGAGTGCACACACTCATCCATGAAACACACACACACGCACCCTGTTGCAATTACGCCCGTGTGCCGTGTGTGTGGGCAAGCGGTGGGAGCAACGTTGGTATAAGGGTTAGGCAAAGGCAACAACTATGGGTGGGGGTAACAAAACCCTTCATTTGGGTTTGATTTGGGGTTCTAGGTGTATTTTCGGGTTTTCGTTATATCTTTATCAATAATATTGGACCTCAAGATAATGGGAGGGTGTTTATGATAAACTGACCTCATTGTCAAGGGAGGTGAGTGGAATATTCCGAATAAGGAGAGTGATCAGTTTATTCAACTCAAAACTCAAAAGTAGTGAGTATAATTTTTTCAGAATATATAAAGAGGAAGCACAAAAAGCCTTTACGATTGGCCACTGCAAAGCCTTTGAAAATGACCTTTAGCTTTTCAATCATTTGATGAAATAAGAATCAAACAGTCTCCAACGTAACCAAGCATTTTTCAAAGCTCCTGATGCAATCAAGCATTGCCGGAGAATAGTACCCTTAAAGCATTACCTGAGAATAGTAACCTTATTTGCGTTTAAGTAAAGCATTACTTGAGAATAGTACCCTTATTTGCATGATAGGTACTTGTCCAGGAGGCATCATGAGTTTCTACTTTTTTTAAAGTTTGCTTTCTTCGTTGCTTACACACGCATACAAGGAGAGACTGATAGTAACACGTACCTGGGAATGACCAATGTGAACTCTAAAAAATAGCAATACAAAAAATTCACGATCCATTTTTTATATTCATGACAAATCAGCTTTCTTGCTTGTTATTTTGGAAACTCATCATCTAAGAACTTCTAAGGTGCAAAAAGAATGCCACTCAAAACTCGTTTCACGAATCAGCATAGCTTGATTGGCTTGCTGCACATCACAGTTTAACGTCCAAAGCAGTAGCCACTGAGTTGCATCTTGCGGGGGAGTCGGGTTTCATTGGCGTGTTAGAAGGTCTCTTCTAGCCTTAGAGAGGAGCAACTTAGTTGAGAGAGAGAGAGAGAGAGAGAGAGAGGGAGGGAGGGAGATGACACATGATTGGGAGGGGAAATGTGACTTAAGGGGCAAAATGGTCTTTTTGTGGGTCAAGCACCTCATTCGCAGACTATGACACTCGCTATCCATTAAGTCTAGCATACTTGAGGTATGATGGTCTCTCACTCCATCTTTTCCCCAAAATAGCGAGAGACTATCATCATAAGTTCCGAGTAAACAGGGTGAGAAGAGGGTATGAAAGAGACTCGTTTTTGTCATTCCATTATAACATTATTGAGTAGAATCAGCTAAACCGTTCAGATCATAATGGCCTTTTTTGGAAGCCACAATATGGTGCTATGGCCCTCTAAGATAAGTTGCCATCTGTCTTTACTGTTAGCCTGATAACATCTCCCATATTTCTGTCGCAACCCGGACAAGGCTGCGGCGAAAGAAGAGGAAACATAACACAAAACCTTACTAGGGAGGGGAGAGTTAATACTAAACCGGCTAATATGATTGGTCCATTCGTTGGAGCAGATGTTCAGTGGCCTGGTTATGGTCGCATTTTTCAAAAACCACCGGGCAAGTCCATGGGTCTGGGGCAACCTTGGGAGTTCGAACCAACCATTCTCCTGAAGATAGCTATAGGGTAGATGTTCTTCACTCACCAAATATAAAATCCCATGCTAGGAAACTTGAAAGTTGATAGCTCATATTGAGTTTCTAGTCACCTATACGTAGAGAGGAGTCAATGGTTGACTAGTCAATTGGTTCAGTCAGATCTTTCTAAAATGGCATTGACAGCCTGTTTTATCCTTCACCTACAAGCATAAAGGAAGAAACAGAAAGGCACACCGCAGTTATTTCCATCACCATGTGAGCCTTCCCACCAGTTCACAAGGAAGAGAACCAACTAAAGACAATGTTGTTTGACTTCTAAGCAAAACCGAGACACAACCAAGTTGGACTCTTCCATTGTTAACAAATTGATAGTGTAAGGGTATTTGGCGCGCATGATCATTCAGTTGGATAAGACATGATATGGCCGAATAAGTTGGGATGACATATCATGTCAAATAAAGCCAAATAAGGTATAACTTCTGTCCAGCATTTCGCCAAACCTAGATCACAAGCCAGATATCCAATTCTTGTAGCCCGTATGGCATCATAAGGGATAACCACCCATTGCCACCACTTCTCTGCTAATCACAGTGCCACACCAACAACTCACACAATTGTAGAATTCAGAGTTGCATCGGCCCAATTCACCTCTTTGCCACATCGCCAAATCATGGTCTCTGCAAACTTTCACGCTTCTGCTACCAAGTCGTCCACCTCACTAACACCGTCATCTTAATACTGACTCGCTTAATACCCACCTTCCCTGCAATCATCACCACCAGCTCATCCCAAACACATCTGTGTGCACATCTATCCCTTGGATGTCAAACCCACCATCAACCCCACCTCTATATTCAACCCACTTTTATCAATCATTGCAACCATCCACCGACGTCGCTAATCTCATCTGACCGTCTAATCACCTTCTCGCCGGGGTCCTCACCTCATCGCCTTCACCGACCACCTCATCGAAAAAGTGAGAGAATGACAGAAAGAAGAGAGATTAACAATCGCGGTGCCGCCCGTCCCAAACCTCGCACGGGTGAGGGTGGAGGTGGTGCTGCTGGTGGCCAGTCAACAATAAAGATCAGGGACGATCAGCGAAAGCAATAGGTGCCGGCGGGGGATTCAAGGGAGATGAGTGGAGAGGTGGGCACTATTCGTCTTTTTTCTATCTTAATTTTTCTCATCTCAACTGCTTGGGATGAGTATTAAACCACCCCCATCAAACAGAATTATCCCACTTGAGCGGGATAAAACTCCTCCCCTGTATTAGATATCAGCGACGTATATCTGTGGCCAAATGTCAAATAGGATTACTCTTATCCGGGGTGCCAAACACAGCTATTGTCAGCTTATATGTTTAATTTTTCATTTAGTGTTTTGTATTCTCGACTTTCAAAGTGTTCAAATGTCCTAATACATTTCAGAATTCTAACCAGATCTGCTAACTACTCAGACAACTCAGAAATTAGTACTTTTAGCATAAGGGAATGGGGTGCCCGAGTACAAAAAGGCTCCCACTTCTACAAAGAGGCTGCTATGCTACGTGTCAAGATCCTAACTGTTATGCTACAACTGGCAGCCAGTTGCAACAAATATGTGCCTGACTTCCAAATTCCAAACTAGATTTTGACGGGTATCTGTGCATTATTTAGTTCAATTTGTAGGTAACTGTGTTTAAAAACTCACAAGAAGGTGGGCAAACCCTGTACACCAGGACTATGCACAACCAAAAATAAAATCCACAAAGGAGCCAAACCCCGGAAAGGCTGAAAGTGGCCACGACTAGAAAGATATGTTCTTGCCTTCACACTCGCATATCACACACACTCCATAGTAAGCCGGGAAAGTCAAAATGAGCCACATAAAATGAGGCTACAAAAAGAAGTATGCAGACGATTCAAGTCTAACTCCTACCTGTCAGACAGCTCCAACATGCCAAAATCGAGTCCCAACCATTTCAGCCACCTCCTAAATGGAGGAGTTATCATGTTCTGCGGACTTCCAACAAACCAGACAGCCACTAATCAACTCTTCTCCCAAGATTATCAGTAGTCAATAAAGCATTACGTGCTGCCGAGCATGCAGGAAAAGGCAACTCTAAAAATCACACATGATCTGTACCGCAACAACAAGTAACAAAGAAAATACCGAGAAAAACCCTGATCACGTCTTCCCCACATGGTATCAACAACCGAAGAAACACTGGTTGCCTCAAAGACTGCTAAAAAGAGGAGGATGTGTATGAGGTGGCGAAATTGCAACAAAGTCCAGCAGAGATGCAAAATATCTCTCCTAATAATGGCAATAAATTCCCTTTTGCAACTATTATGAAGCATAGTAAGGTGAGAAGTGGTCTATTTGGTCTTTTCCCATTAACATTCAAAATTGACACTTCAAAGCACACATAAACATTCATGAAATCAGTGCTCAACTGTGACAATGGAGGGCCTGCTACGAGAGTAGTTCTAGCTGCGAAATGTGTTGCTGCTATGTAACCTGTTTTCTGTAGTGTGGTGGCAGGCTCCAAACTAGTTCCCGTTGAAACATTAGCACAGTAACTTGTTATTGTGTAGAAAAATAAGACTGCATGCTCTGCAAGTGTCATGCAGTTAATTTAAAATCTCTACCATAAAAAGCAATACATACATTGAGAACAAACCTGGAAGTTCATTTTGGCGAGTGCTTTAGAATATGTTTTTAGCAAGATGGACATTTCAGAACTTGAAAGCAAGTTTCAATGCTTCATTCGAGTAAAGTTCGAATTGATCTTTAGAAGTCTCTGTCCACAATGTCGTTGACGGTAACCGTCAAACTGAATCGACGGTTGTGGTTCAGACCTGTCTAATGAACGCTGTTGGAAAAGCTCTGCAGCCTGCATAATTTTTTAAATTGTCCAGGCTGCATGAGCTATGCTAACGACGTTCAGTGCATTTTACCAAAGTACGAGACGGATAAGTACTGTCAGGATCAAAACCCTTGCTACACAGCGGGGCTAAGCGTTAACGTCATCTCACTAGAGACCTATCCGGATCACTTTTGCCTTACCTCCAAAGAAGTGCAAAATAAAGCTGTAGAACTTGCTCTCAAGCTCTTAAGCGTCCATGTCCCTAAACATATTCTCAAGCACTTCATCAAATACATCTTCCTTGCTTGTTACCAATGTCCTCTTCACTTTTTGTGGTGAAGACTTTTGATTACTTGCATAACACTTGCAAGCGTATATAATCTCAATTTGTTCTATACGCAATAACTTACTGTGGTTTAACTTTAGTGTGCAGGTGTTCCAAGAACTACTAACTTGGAAATAAAATCGACAATATGGAAGTGCTTATTTCAAAGTTGTTCCGGCCACATCACTAAGAATCATTTGGAAATCAACTTTTGAGACTGAGACTAAGGTTGAGGTATCTATCATTATCATGAAATACCCGAATTATCATGCGTGCGCACATGCATGAGTGGGCGTATTCGTATGGTTAAAGTATTCGTATGGTTAAAGGCCAATGACCAACAAGTAGGAGCAAGGTGAACCGGAGACTTTTGGCCAGGAAAATGGTAGATGGAACCAAGAGATGGAGTCAACGGAGTCGACAGATGATGGAGTCAATAAGTGAGCGGATTTGCCAATCATGCCTCTCTGACCATGACAATCGACAAAAATAGGTTTCAAAGCCTTGAAGGGATTTACTCCAGATGTTACATCCACAAGTTCATTGAGTCATCCAAACGACCTGGAGGTTTGGGCCAGTATTTATAATCCACTCGGCCAAATCCATATTCCTAGACGTACCCAAAGTCTATACATATAGTCAAAGAATGTTACTACAAAATGACATTTCATACAAAGCTTTTGTATAAGTATGATACCAATATGCAATAGTGGAATAATAATCACATTGTATACTGATATTGGTAAGTATTTTATTAGCAGTCCCTGATGTAATCAGGTGATACCTGAAGATAGTGCCCCTATTTGCATTTCAAGAACACTATAAAGATGTCTAAGGAATGGGGATAAATATATGCACGGACGGCTTGGTGGCATCTAGCGCCCTACTTAACTTTTCTAATATATTCGTTTTTGAGGAGTTAGCAGAAAGAAGAAAAAGAGATGTAAGGCAAACCAAACAAGTAAAACACAGAAAATACCTTGGGCCAATCCCATCATCTGTAAAGCTAGAAGAAAACCTGGTCAGCAACTTGAAGGAAGAAAACTAGTTAGATGGAGAGTTCGTGTCACACCGTTCATTAAATGGCCAAGGGAAAACCCTGAACCGAGCAGAAAAGCAATAAAATGGGGGGCAAGTCAGCTATCTAGACTCGCCTTTTTGTTTTGCGTGGAACCTCCATTGGGTCTTGCGGCTGACATGGTGGGAACACGCACCTAAGAACTTCTCAGCGACGTGGTGAGGACATGCTCAGGAGAGTGAAAGTAAAAAACGCACTTTGCCAATAAGTGGACAACCTAGTGATTTCCTTGGTGGCCATTACTCTGATGTTTCTCCCCTTTTACTATATATCTTTTGCTGATAGACTCCAAGTCCCTGGAAGGAGAGTCACACTATTTGGGATGTTTCACCCCCTTTCCTATATATCTTTTGCTGATAGAATCCAAGTCCCTGCAAGGAGAGTTGCACTATTTGGGATGGACCGTCATATAGTGTGTGTTCAACATTATGCAGACGCAGCTTTTCACTGTTTAGGAAAACTAATCGAGACATAGACGTTGCTACAGAAGTCAAAATTTAGTGTTATGGTCCTTAAGGGCATCTTAACATCTGTCAACATTTGTATGTAAGAAACCTTTGGTTACTTTTGTGGCATCTTCGATCTTGTGCCATTTTTAAGAGAGTTGGTAATAAGCCAGCTATTGACTTTCCATTGAAAACGAAGCAGAAAGTTACTTTGGATCAGGGATATACTCGAGTTTGTCTACCTTATTTACATGTCAATTAGCATTATAGTAATTTAGCAAAGTTCAGCCCAGGGGCCCTATGGTTAGTATCCGGTTTTGAAGTTTCCCAATGGGGTTACTTTAAACAATTCTGGCCATACAATATATCTGTACACTGTGAACTGGAATTCATCAAATTTTATTAGCAACTTTAAGCTATAAAGGGATCATATGATTTAACCTTAACTCCTTAAGTAACCACTTGACATGCCTAATACACTTCAAGAGTCTCATCTACTTTTCTACAAGTTTGTCGATGCTCAGGCACGCGACTCAGAAACTAGTATTCTTCTTCTTTTAAGATGTAAATATAAGACACCAGCATGAAGGCGTCGTCAGTAAAGGGCCAGAACCATGTATACGAACTATACACTCATGTTCAGTCCATAAAAATGAAGTGTTCAAGAAATTAAGGACTTGGACTTAGCTGACGGAAGCTCGAGCGCCTCCAGAACCCTGCTGTTCTGTTCCTCCCCTAGAGACCAAATGATACAAAGGTGCCGCATCCCAAAGGGAACATCGCAGGAGCTTCACCACAGATTTAGGCATAACCCCAGAGATTCCAAACAGCAACAAAACCGAAGTCCAAATGTGCTGGAAATGAGCAACAGGTCTTCCAATCCGATTTGCAAAAAGCACTAATTCACATATATTCAAATCACCAACTTTAACACCGCGTCTAAAGTTGCCTCCCAATTGAAAAAAACCCACCTTTAGTGGTGCCTACGTTCTGCAAATGGCCTTTCGATGATGGGATGAGAATCCCTAAACAATAGCATGTAGAAATACTTAGTTGAGCAAATGCAGCTATATGCCCAAACCTCCTTGTGACAAAAGGGTGCACAATCCCGCCCCACTTGACAAGATGAAACTTCTTTTCTTCCCCCTCACCATCCCACAAAAATGCTCTCTCCAACTTCTCTGATCTTTCAAATTTAACTCCTCTCTGTCAAAGTGAGACTGTTCCACCCCTTCCAGCAACCCAAAGTAGAGACAATGGTGCACTTTCCACATAGGCTCCAGTTTGTTGGGCAAACTTCACATCCCATCCAATCCGTAAGACAAGTCCCTAAAGACTCCCATACTTCCTACACATCAGCCACCAGCTTGTCATTATCAGACTTCTCTTCCTAAGATTATCGATGGTCAAAAAGCAACTTCTTAAAATCACACATGACAGTCACTTGCCAAAAAAAACAAAAACAAAAACAAAGCAGAGAAACATCTTTCTTATCAGGTCTTCTCCATAGGTTGCCTCCATGACAGCTAAAGAGCCACCACAGACGCAAACTTCCATCCTGCAAATTCTGTCTAGATCTTGAAACTCCTTAGCAGAAGTGACAATGCCACACAAACAGCAACCTCAGAGCAGTAACCACACACTATTCACCGGTCGAGTATCACACCCTCTATAAACTCATAAACATTATTTACTGTCGCTATCTAAACAGACACTTCTCTTATACGAGCGAAAAAGTTGATGAATAAGTACATACTAGATATATCAATAACTGGTCGCAGCAGTGCAAGCACAAAGACTAGACAGTCGTGGCATTCCAAAAATATTTAGTTCACTGGGGTTTTGTACAAAATATGGGAACAACCACTTTACCTTCACTGGAAATAATCTTATTATGTTAATATTCTAAGTTTAACCTGATTATTAGAGCATGTCTAAGAATTTTTTACCTAACCAAAGGAGTGATACAGGAAAATACTAACTGTTTCTCAAAATTCACAAACCCTTTTAGATACTCAAGAAGGAAAAGAGGCGGGGTAACTAAATCTTCGTAGACAGAGAGAGTATCAGATAATTCAAAAGTCATAAGTCGAAACCAAAGGACGACTAATATGAAATATTATACACTCGTCAGAATGAGGAAGTTGCAACAGAGTACCAATGCATTACATAACGACAAAAGGCACATAATTTCTCAACACATACATGCGAATAAAAGTCTAGAGCTTACTTCTTGACATCTTCCAAGCTTTTCTCCACAATTACATTGATCTTTTCATAACTGAAATCAACCGGGTGCACCGAACCCTCTGCTGGAATGATCACGTTTTTATCAACAAACATTGCCCACAAAATCAACAAAACAACTGCCGCCAGCGCCCCACATCCAGTCGCAAAGAACAACCCCGAAATAACCCCCAGAGCGCACCCACTTTTCTTCTGTACCTTCTCCTGCTCCTCAACAAACTCATTCGTATAACCCTGTGGATTAACGGGTTGAGAATGCATCGATTTTGGTACACTTCTGACCCTAAAGCTCCAAGAATACACACTACTACTCTGCACCGAATGGCCACTAAACGAACTCAACCCCACAACAACCTCCTCTCCCTCCCACATCCCTGCTAAATCAATCGGATACGCCAACAAAGGATCGTACGGCCTCGCGCTACCAAATCCCCCCAACCTAACCTCTATTCTCTTCGAACTCGCATCGTAATCAACCCAAGACTGTAATTTCACTCCCACATTAGCCAACGGAGCATTGCTAACGCTAGCTGACTTAAGTCCAGAAACAACAACCCCCACATTGCCATTCACCAACTTGTCAAATTCAATCTCAAAAAACCGATTTTCCCCATATAGCCCAAATGGGGTTTCAGTTTTACTAGAAAACTTCGAGGGGAAATCGCTGCGAGCTATTATCAGGGCCAGACCGACGCGGGTTTGAGGTGAAATTGAGAATGTGAAGTCAGTGGAGAACGACGTCGGTTTGAGGAATCTGAAGGGCTTGCCGTGCAAGAGAAGGCCGGAACTTGACGGGGCTGGGCGAGTAAGTCGTACGGACCGAGTGGAATCGGAATTAATGAAAATGGCGTCACCGAAGAGGGCAATTTGGGGATCGAAGTTACTAGGGTTTTTGGCGAGGGGTTGGAGTGAAAGTGATGAAATGGGTTCAGAAAAAAGGGGCAAGACAGTGATGATCAGGACGTAAGAGGCTTTGGAGTGCCTGGAAATGGGAAACGTCATCTTTATGGAGGGTCGATTTGAGATATTGAAATGAATGCTTTTCAAATTAGGGTTCCGAAGACTGTCATTTGTGTTGATGGAGACTGGGAAGTACACAGTTGCCAAAACGTTCCACCAGGAAAAAGAAGGTTATCGTCGGCAACAAATGAGGCGACTTCGGGAGCAAAATAGCCTAATAAGGTGCCACGCGTCCGTTTCACATGTGATCTTCCAAGGAGTCACTCACCTCACAAAACTTCAAAATTTTAGGGATTAATTTACACATAAAACCCTATAATTTGAAAGTTTGTGCGTATTTACCTTACTATTTCAATTTTAGTGCAATTCACCTCATTGTTTATTAATTTGTACTCAATTTACCAATTGACAGTTTGGAATCCAATTCCTTAGACGGCCGTCAATATTTCAATGGTAAGATGATCATTCAACTCTTTTTATTTTTTATTTTTTTATGTTGGCAGCCACATCATCGCTATTAACCAATAAAAGGTTTATGCATGGAAATCAATTCTTACGCATGTTTAATTGACCACCACCAAACCCCTAACCCACGGCCATTGCCATCACCCTTCGTACAACCATCAACCCCTAAATAAAATTGCCACCACTGACCCTACCACAAGCACCATTGCCGCCCGATCCATCAAACTAATACCGTCATTAACCCACTTCTGCCACCAACATCAACACCTTAACAATCAAACCCCCTTCCATCTCTCCAACACCAACACCACCATTAAAGCCACTTCTGTCACTGCGACTAACACCATACCCACTTCTACCACTGCGGCCTACATCTCTACCAATCGTATAGCTTCAACACCATATAGAGGGTGAAGAGAGAAAAAGGATCCGGCACGTGGAGCAAGCACCACCACCGCCGTTGTGTATTCTATGCCACTACTGCGACTGTGTATTCTGCGCCACCACCGCCACTAGCATCAAACCTCTCTCTCCCCCCCCCCAATTTGGCAGAATGCTTAGTGACAAGATTTTTAGGGGTTCGAATGCGGAGGAGTTGTCGACAACGATGATATTGGAGACGGAGATTTGACACTTCGAGTTGCTCACTGTTACCGCGTGTTTGTCATGAGTTGCACAGACTTGGGTTCCAAAAATTTAATGGAGGGTGAATGCTTGGTGGCTGCAAATAGGTATTTGTAGTGCTCGGCCGAAGTAATATTCAAAGCTGGTAATTAAGAATTCTTGGCAGCAAGTGTTTTGGTGTTATGAGGAATTTTGTTCCTTTTATTTAGAAATTGATTATGTTTCAGGCAAGGTTTTCTGAGGCTTTAAGAGAATCTGCGAGGAAAAGATTCTTGCTTGAATCAATTTAGTTGGAAGTTTAGAAAATGAGATGCCAAAAGCCTGTCTAGAGAGATGGGGGGTTGATGGGTGCTGGCGATGGTGATGTTTTTTGGGTGCCGGAGGTAAGGATGTAAGTGGGTTAGGGGAAGGATCACCCCGTGGGTTTTGAGAAAATAGAAATCACTTAGACTATGGTGGAAAAAATAAAGTGAAGGTTTTACCCTCAATATATTGACGAGCGTCTAAAAAAATGGACTCAAGTCCCTTAATTGGTGAATTGTACATCAATTGGGAAATCGTAAGGTGAAAATAAAGTGAAATGCGCACAAACTTTCAAACTATAGGGTTTACAGTGTAATTAATCTAATTTTTAATAGGGAAGGACTTTTATATTGCTACCATATATAAAGCTTTTCTTTGATAATTAACATAAAAGACATGTCGTCCTTCAAAATTCATGTGCTATTATACTAAGGGCAAATAAGTCATTTTTGTTTAAATTCATAACCATAATATTTATCTCTTTCTCCCTTAGCCTCCACCACTATAGCCTAGCAGCCACTGTTCCCCATCACTGCAACCCTCAACCGTTACCATCATCTCGTCGGCCAGTCCAAGATCGTCGCCCTACACACCACGATAGCCCCCATCATCGCCCCACCCATAATGACAGCACCCACGGTCATAGCCTGCACCACTACAATTGTCCAAATCGCAGCTCGCATCATTGTAGCCACCCACTAGCGCAACAATGAACCACTGGCAGGATCTAACAAACCAGAGATGGGGTTCAAAGACAGTAGGGGCAGTGATTTCCAGCCATCTCTCTTCATCATCACAGCCATTGTGCATCGTGGTTGTTGCCGCCGCTGTTGTGCTTTGCGGCTGCCGTCTCTGCTATGCACTACCGGTGGTGGTAACGACCAGAGATGAAATTGAAATTTAGGGTTGTTAAAATTTATATTATGCATTTAACCTTAATGAGGTAATACATTTGGATGAGATATAAGGGCGTAATTGTCTTTTTCATGTTATGCCATCGAAATTTTTTCTATGGCATTACAATACAAAATTTTTCCCTTATTAATATTTGTGATTTTTCCCTTCAATGTCATTGACATCACTATCAACTCGCTACCATATGCTCCGACATTATCTCTTCCTAAAATTGTCTTCTTGGCCAAAGACTTTGGCCCTTCGTTTTTTCCTGTCCGTTTCCAAATTTGTCACCACTGAAAATGGATAAATTAGTATCGTAGATGTAGCATTTGGGCTACAATGGTAACAGGCACCGTGTGATGGTATATCTTGGTCCCGGCAACATAGCGGTGACGGATCTGGGTGGCTGTTGTGGCTAGGTCGATTGTTGTGTGTGTTTATGCACGTTTATGTGTTTCGTGCTTGTGCATTTGTGTGCTCTTGTGTGGAGAAAGATGGGGTGGCAGTATGAGGGATGCAATGGTGTTCCGAAGGTGGTGACTACGACAGTGGTGTTTGGTGAAGGTAACGATTTTGGTGATAGTGGTGGACGGTGGTGGTGTGTGGTGGTAAAGGTGTAGGGGTCAAAATTAAAATAAACATATTTATTGGAAGTGTGAAATAAGGTTTCATTACAACTTTTGAAACTATTGTCGCATTTGTGAACCCCGAGGTTTGCTGCCAACTTTTTCTGAGTTTTTACCCTTAATAATCTATTTTTAATACTTAATTATCTCTTTACCCCATTTTGAACATTATTTACCTATCTAACCCTCTTTTGAAAAACGTGGTTTGAAACCACGTTTTCAAGGGAAGAAAACGTGGTTTGAAACAGAGATTTCTTATGTTTTCAAAAGAAATCTTTGTTTCAAACCACGTTTTCTTTCCTTGAAAACGTGGTTTCAAATCACGTTTTTTAAAAGTGGGTTAGATAGATAAATAAGGTTCAAAATGAGGTAAAGAGGTAATAAAGTATTAAAAATGGATAATTCAGGGCAAGAACTCAACTTTTCCTTTGTTGTTTATGTTATTTCTTGGCCGTAACCAGAGCTCATTACTAAACTATTCTGTCGTTAATTTTGTTTATCATAAGAATGTGTATATTTGTTTCTTTTTTTAATTAACAAACTACATTTCGCAATGTGAGCCCCACTTTTATTTTACTATATTTAGAGACACTACAATACACACGCGTGAGTGTGCGTGCACACAGATATAATTATTAAAAGGAGTTTTGTGTACTATGTAATTTCATGGAATGAGAAAAACAATGCTTTATAACACACGCTCCCTATAAGAAACCCTAAGACAACTATAAGAAAACCTTAGAGAAATATAAGCTTCTTAAGGAAGACATATATATAGAAAGGGTAGATTATATTAAATTGGACTGGACTTCCCTTCTAGAATTGATATTTTACTTTGTTTCTGTTCACAATTTCTTAAGAAATAATTCTAGTATAATCTCTTGTACTATGCCCATTTTTTAAAATTGTCCCTGAACTTTTATTTTCTTGAAAAAGGTTCTTGTACAATGTCACGTCACCATTTTAGTCACTCCGTTAAGTTTTTTTGTCCAAAATAACTGCGTGCTTGTCACATTGTCATCATCTGAAGAGCATTTTCATGAAGATCAATGGTTTATCAAGAAGGTAAAAGTTCAATAAATATCTTAATCTTCATTAATTTCTAATCTCAATCTTTCGGCAACGAACCGTCAAACCTATCTCACACCATCACCACGGTGACTCCCTGCACGTGTTCAATTTTTTAGAGGCATTTTCGTTAAAGTAATGATAAAATATTATCGGGTTGCCACATCACCTACCACTGCAAAATAATTCCCCCTTCCATCATTTGACCCAATCGCTCAGTTCACAAATCTCCTATCTATATTCACACACCCCTACACTGTACCGCAATTAACCACCAACCCCACAACCCACACATACTACCACCACCACCTTCTCTAAGCACCACACTACAACCTTTCTAAACCTTTTCAACCACTGCTGCCACCACTAGTCATCATCATCATTAGGGGTGAGCACGGTTTGGTCGGTTCGGTTCGGTTCAGAGATTAAATACCAAACTGAACCGACCAATCTCGATTTAAGAAAAAAAAATGAAATAGTTGAACAATTTAGTTTCAACGGTTCGATTTATGCGGGTTAAACGGGTTGAACGAATCATTTTGGACAGTTTAATCGGTTTGGGTCAAATTCAATTTTGGGCAAGTTTAGGCTCAAAATTAATAACTTATACATGCTAATAAACTGAATTTTATATCATAATTGATAACACTTAGGGTGTGTTTGATAACGCAATTAAATACTTAAAACTTAAAATTTTCAATGATTTTCAATTAAGTGTGTTTGATAACGTTAAACCTTATATCACTTAAAAGATTAATTTCTACTAAAAATAGACTAAAATTTTAAATCAGGTGGACTTACTTAATGTTGATCACTGAATTTAAATGAGGTGACTAAAAGTTATTTAACATATTTTTTTACATAAAAAAATAATTACCACCACGATGCCGCTTCAATTAATTTGATGGCAACACCGTCTCCATTACAATACAACCACCACTACAATCATTATTTCCTTTTACTATCACTACCACCACAATTACCATGACCTAATCACCACCACCACCACCACCACCACCACCACCACCACCACCACCACCACCACCACCACCACCACCACCACCACCACCACCACCACAAGGACACTGCGACTTCCACTATACCGTCACTGTTGTCACTATGTCCATTTCTGTCAAAATTATCTAAAGATCCACCACACTACAATCACTGCCATGACCGTCACTGTCTATAGTTATCATCACAATTATCAACAACACATCTTCACGCACCATTACCACCATCATTGACACCTTTTTGCCTTTACCGCTGCTGTCGCTGCCACCGTCGCCTCCACCATAACTATTACTCCAACATCATTGCCACCACCACCACCAATATGATTTTAGCCCCCAAAAAAGTTATAAATTACATAAACAAATGCATAATCTTTGAAAAATTGATAAATTTGTAAATAAATAATTTTCAGACATATGTTTTTTGGTTACTAAACAGGTTAACTTATTTTTCAGTAAAAACTCAGTCGCTTAAAATTTTCGGTTTTACGAATTCAGCATTTAACTTTTTCAGCATTTAAATTTCAGTTTTGTCAAACAGTCCCTTAGTGAGATATGGGCGGCCAGAGAAATATGTGTTACGATCAATAAATTTATTGTTACTACCATTTATAGAAGTGGTTAGATAATTGAGGTTAGTAAAAAATAACTATAGTTAGGTAAAAATATAAATATATTACATTATAAACGGTCCGTTCGGTTTATATGGTTGCAAAACAATTCTAAGCGAACCGATCGAACCAAATGTACGGTTTGAAAAAAAAAACAACCAAATAGATTGATTTTTAAATTGGTTTGAAATCAGACGGATTGGTTGGTTCGATTTTTATGTCGGATGTTTCAACAGTTTAAATGCTCATCCCTAATCACCACCTCGAACCACCACAAACAATCATCACAATCTCTAGGTATAGATCCTGAGTTCGAGGAAAAAATTTAGGGGGGGGGGGGGTTTGGTTATCGGTTCTAGTGCGTTTGATAAACGCGGATCTGATGGTAGGTTCATCTCAACCTTAATGGGTATTGTCGTAGCAAATTTGGTGGTTGGTCTAGTTATAGTCATGTGGTAGTGGTGTTGGATATAATAAAATGGTGGTGAAGATTTTGTGGTTATGGTGGATGGCAACAACGGAGGTGAGTTTAATTGCCAACAGAGCTCGGCTAGTTGCCCATGGCGGTGGGGTGAGAATAGGGTTTAACAAAATCAAAGGGTCGACGGTTGTGGGATAAGATGAGTTTGATTGTTGATGGTGGAGTGATGAAGAAGATTATGATAAGGAATTATTCCATTATGGTCCTATGAATTGTGCCCTTTTTTTTTGGATTCAGTCTCTCAACTCTTAATTTCTTGACAAACCATTAATTTGGACAAATTTGAACCTCATTTAGTGACCACGTGATAAGCACGTGGTCATTTGGGCTAGATATACTTAGAACAGGGGCTAAACAGTGACAAAAGATAGTATAAGGATGTTTTCAACAAAAAATGAGTTGAGGGACTAATGCAGAAAATGGGCATAGTTCATGATACTAAAATAGAATTACCCTACTTCTTAATTGCATGGATAAATTGGTTTTATTTCATTAGGCGTAATGATGGATTTCTTTTCCTATTTTTACAAAGGTAAACATAATGATGTGCTTTCAAGAATTTGATCAGTTTTCATAATTTGAAAGTAACTATTCCACATGTTAAATTAAAATAAAAATATGAAAAGGCTATTCAAAAATAGTCTCAATCACATGTACAAGGGGCACAAGAACTTCAAAACTTGGAAGGACTTCAAAAAGTAAGAGAGCATTAGCATTTCGTATTAATTCATGTATCTGCACCAAGTTTTTTCGTATCATTTTTCAACTCATTACCCTTCACTGCGAAGGTCAATTGTTGTTTAATGGTAAAGGTTGGAATGACCGGATAAAGGTAATGAAATTCAGAGCGAATCAAGCTTACCCCAATAAATAAGGGAGATATTAGCAATAAGAAAACCGGTAGACACAAAAGAGCCAAGTCCTAGCATTTTTCTTCATTATTTTTTTTCAAGTATGGGACTGAACTATTGCCCTTGATGTGTAATATGTAAATTCTTTATTGTGTATGGGCTTTAAAACCCCTGCATGAGGCATGTGTTGAGCATTTGTTTCATTTCTTTGCGGCATCCTTTGAAAATAGCTCTTTTGCTTGGAAACAAAATGTTCTACCAAACCCTTGCGACCCTTGAATTCTTATTAAAGCTCCTTTCCCGCAAGGATGTTATTTGCAGGATTAATGGATGTTTTGAAAAAGATAGTTTATATTTACTGATTCGAACAAAAAGAGAGCCAATGAAGGTGAAACGAGTTTATTTGTCAATAGAAAGAGACCGGTAAATTCTATCAACTAGCAATACCCTCTTTATCGTCAATGTGATATAATGCAACTGAGAGATTGATAGATTAGAGTAGCTCGACCTATGGGTTAAGAGCGTTTTAGGTATCGAGAGCTAATTTTTCGTTGAATCTATTTTTCTTTTTTAGTTCCAATATTGGAAAAAGCATTGAAATGGGTTTTCACAGCATACTTCGGCAAGGTATGCCTCAGTAATGAGGATCAATATAAGTTGCAATCGTTTGACAAATAGAGCATGAACAAAAAAAATGCTCGATGGTCTATAGTCTTTGACCATAGATTATCCTACTTTAGTCTATCCTAACTCGTGTTATATGTGGAACCTGATTTCAGTTCAGAAACATTATTACAATAGAGGTACTATACATCAAGCCTCATCTTTGGCACTCCCACTCGCCACTGAGTAGGGCAGACGATATGAAAAACCTTTTAGGAGGGTACTTTTGTAAAAATGCATGTTTTTTTTCGCTCTAGGGTTTTCTTATGTATATGCATCTTTGGATTTGGAGATATTGGAAGAAAATGACGAGAGAGAGAGAGAGAGAGAGAGGGGGGGGGGGGGTAAAGATATCTGGTTGTAAACACTGCTGAATGTCGAGATCTGGTCATATTCTGAGGATGTAGCCATATTCGTGAATCTTGTAAATCTTGTGTTCTACATTTTTTTTTGTTTTTTTTTAATTTATAATTTTTGTTCTTCAATATATTGTTTCTTTGTTGCTACATTGCGTAACAGTTCTAAATTTGCTCTTTCATAACATCAAATTAAAGGAACACTTGGGGATGTTCCCTTTGAACCACACCCACTTTCGTCGGCTACATCTCATGCAATCCAGGAGAGGCTGTAAGATTGCCATTTTGAATTAAATTCCATGGGATTTCATCAGGCATATCAAGATTAGCTTTTAAAGAATGGGATAAGGAATGAGAGCCTAGAATTTAGCAAGGGGGAGATTCCAGTTCCTGTTTAAGCAGTTGGCCCTAGTGAGCTTAGTCAAAGTCCAAGACATACTTCTTCAGAAGTTTAAAACACCAAACTTTTGTGCCTTTTAAGAGAAATATTTGTAGCAGTTTAATTAATTACCCAAAATGTTGCAATGTCGTACAGATGTTGTTTGCACAGATAGCTGCTTGAATCCAGTCCTGTGCCATTATGATTCCAAGAACATTTCTAAATTTAGGCATGCATACTTCATGCCAGAAAACTGTAGCTCATTTACATTTCATGTCATTTCCAATCCACATGGTTAGATCTCATCTTTTGTTCGATTTCAAGTTACAATATATATGCCAAATTCACTAGCAAATCTATGCTTCCTACTTTCTCCGCTATTACTGCGTTGCCTTTACAAAAGTCAATTTTGTTTTTAGAAAGGCTTAATGACATTCAACCCCTTGAGATTTGCTAGTCTAGTACATAAGACTCCAGGATTCTAAATTAAGCACTCTACTCCAATGAATTTAAGAAATCATTGAAAGTGAGAGAAAACTAAGATTTTGCGTCTCTGATGTGAGAATTTGAGGGGGGGAAATTTGAATGAAAACGTACGGTTAGTTGTGATAAAATTGATTTGGTTAACAAAATGAACATGTTTAATAACTACCCTCCTGATGACAACCTGTTGCCACCATATTACAAACAAGATAATTTTACCGAACTCCTTGCGTTAGAGTCCCTTATAGTCGAGAACTGTGTTTTGTCATAATATAACTTGTGTCCGTTGACCGAACAGAGTGGTTAAGGCATTACATTTTTTCATGAAAAGCCATGGTTGCTCTTCAGTCTGTTTTCTCTCATACTCAAATCACCAATATCTCACTTATACTCAGATAAACTCCAACCTCCAACCACCACCAAGGCACCACCAAACCAATTACAACACCACCGTAACACCACCAACCTTAACCACCACACCACCCCAACCAAATTCACCAAAGATCTAGCAGAAAAAACCACAGAGATAAAATCTAAAGATCCAAAGATCCCCCCACCCCTTCCCTCCCACACACAAAACTAACCCCTACCATATCCTCCACCACCCAACAACCATCTCGGCACCACCCTGGCACTATTCCACCATAACCAGCCACCTAGTCCCTAGGAACGCTCTCGAAGACCATCATACGTTATGGTGCTTTCCAGATCTACTGGAAATTGTGAACTATGAGCCTTGGATAACAACAATTACCTAGGCTTTTCATCATTAAGGACACATTACTGACTGCAAAACCGTAACACTCCCTCATAATCAATCTCGAACTCAATCTATTTTTTGCTTCCAATACCCCATTCCTTTTTTAAATAATTGATTTGCAGTAAAGAGTTTTGGGCCTTTTCATAATATTATAAAGTTTTGGAAAAACTTCGAATTGGTACCAAAAGTTGGAAAGGCCTTTTGGTAATGTTTCCTTTTAGGGTAAATATAAGTTGTTGTCGCCCAAGCTAGGCCAGAACTCCAACGAGGCTAGGGATGTCAAAAAGATCCGCAACCGGTGGGTCTCCGACCCACTCCTATCCGATAGGAGTGAATTATTTCGACTTTGACCTGATCACGCGAGGGGGGGGGGGTATGATATTTTTTTATCAAAACTCTTAGCGGGTTAAGGTCGGGTATGGAATTCTGCCAACCTGCCCCGGTATCTGACCCGCACCCACTCCTATATAGTTACCATGTGCATCATGCAATCTTAGTCGTCCATCCTATGTTATATATATTTGTCTCAAACAAACCCTAGATTTTAATTTCTCTCACACACTCTGCCTCTGCCGACTTTCCCATTACCATGCTGGCTACTGCAACCTCGTCTCTCCCTCTCTGCAACTCTACCGAAGTTTCCATAGCTGGCCGCCGCTTCCTCATTCTTCTCTCCATCTACCCCGCATCGTCTTTGGTCAGCCCTTACAGCCACAAAGTAGTGAAACCAGCTCCACTGCTCCATCGCCAATCGCCACCACTGCCTCTTTCTTCGTCTCTCATTCTTATCCCGAATCCAAGGTTAGCTATATTCTTATCTCTTTTGTAACGTGAGTCTTGTAATACATGTTCAACATTGGTATTTTATAGCTTAATTGGTACTATTAATTTTTGTATTTTATAGCTTACTCAGTGACGAAACAGAAAATGAAGAAGTTTGTACGCATCAGGCCTTGGGTTGTTTCTTATGCAGTTTTTAGTCTTTTTTTCTCCTTTGGAGTCGTTGTTCTAGAATAGTAGCATCAATTTTCCTTAGATTCAAGTCATCCATAATTCAAGTTTTTCTTAACAGCAGGGGTATTGTGTGTGGAGGTTGTGTTGCTTAGGAGATGTTGACGCCAATACGAAAAGTATGGCTCTTTTGACATGAAGAAAGCTGGATTGCTAACATATCCAATTCACCCAAGTGTCTGTATTGCATCTATCTCATAGCTGCAGTATAGTTGTTTGACGGTTCACAAGTTCTACAAAGCAGAAGATGTGAACAAGACTAGAGGGAATTGTTCATTCTCTTGTCAAGTGTTACCTAAGACTATAGTTGTGGGTTTTTCTTGTCTTCAATGTCTTGCTTACTGCATGTTAAATATTTCAATGATTTTCCTTGTTCACTTTCTAGCTTGTAAGCTTCATACCATTTTAATCTGTCTATGTTCATATCATTCATCCCCTTTTTCTGGTGTCAACTAATATTAAGCTTTCAACCCTCAAGTATAAGCTACATTTTGCTCAAAGGAAATTATAAAGCAGCAGTAGAGTTTCCTTAGTAAAAACTAGAACTTTGAGTTTAAGAGCAAAACTAGTGATCCATGCTTCTTAAAATGAAAATTATGGACATGCTTCTTAGTTTCTTTACTTTTCATTGCAGAAGGTAGGTGAATGAAATAAAATTTTGCCAAACCAAGCGGAATGGTTCGGGGGGGTTGGTATGGTGCGGTTTTGAGTGCTTCAGGGAAGGCCGGGGCAAATCCGGGCAGGGGTGGGTTTTCCAAACATCCATAGGATTGCATAGATATGGTATTGCACATAAATGACCCGATGCGGGGAGGGGCGGGGCGAGGTTTCGGGACTAGTAGGGCTAGTTCAGACGTTATTACACCTGTATCCGACCAGCCCCATTGCCATCCCTAAACGAGGCTGCATTTTTAGGTCAAAACCTCGGTGGGGTTAATGGACCTCACGTCTTTCGATGACACCGCTATGCTACTTTTAATGGTTACCAAAACCCTTGTAGTGCTGCCTCTTGTGACCTCCCAAGGTTTTTGCTGAGGAAGGATTTGTGGCAGATTGAGAACTCATGGGTCCTACCCTCGCCGTTGGCATTTACCATAGGTCTGTGTGTGTTTATGAGTCTGTATGTGCAGATGTATGTGTATATTGAGTGTGTGCAGATATATGCGTGAGCAGATTGTGGTGGTTGTGTCCTCGTGGTTGGTAGTGTTGGGGACAATAGTGTGATGGTTTTGTTTGGTAGTGTTGGGATGACCCAGTGGTGGTGGTTTGAGTTGAAGGGGAAAAGAAAGAGAGAGAAAAAAGGAGTGAAAGAGAAATGGGAAGATATATATATATATATCAGTGTGAAAATACGTTAAGGGTAGTATTGGTGTTTTCAGAGTACGAAATGGCCACGCTGGCAAAATTGTTATATATTGTCTCGACACCTTAACTTGGGAAATTTGATACTATTTTTTCACATTGTTGAATACGGGTATGTCTACCTTGGCTAAACACAGTCTTTGACTGTAATTTACCTCTGAACTCAAGGAGTTTAGTAATATTTTCCCTGCTCAAGGTAGCTGGATTGATTGGTTCGGTGGTGGCAAGGCAGCCTAAAAGGTTGAGCAAGGAAGAGGCAACAATAATAAGGGATTTTGACTGGTGATAGGAGTAGTGGAGGGTGTAAAAGTGGTCGATTTGGCCGGTGGTAAGTGAGTAGAAATTAAAGCGACGCAAATAGTGGGCTTGGCCGTGTGATGCTATAATTAGGTGGCATTTTACTTTTATAGCAACTCGCAGTAAGATAAAGGGCTAATATGGTGGTTTATGTGTCCCCGTGAGAGAGAGAGAGAGAGAGAGAGAGAGAGAGAGTTGGGAATGAGGTGTTGAGAGTCATCTAAAGACTCGAATTAGTTTGTTATGTAATTTGACCCATGGATTTTATTTATTTGTTTTATAGTTTTCTGGTTGAATAACTTAGCTTACTCCCTAAGCTTTTATTATAATTTCATCGAGTATTGTTGGTGGATAAGTTTGCTTGCTCCCTAAACTAAGTTAGTAGCATAATTAAATAGATGCCTTTAGCCATTAGGTTATTTAACCTTCAACCATAAGGTTAGTCTTGAGCTCTAAGAGGCTCTTTGAGATTGATTATTAAAAGTAAATTTTGATTAAATCAAAATCAGCTTTAATCCATTTTGAGCATAACAGATTAGATTAAATGTTGCTGAAGGTGTTTGAATAAAAAGAGATTAAAGTAGGTTTATTATAGCAAAGTTACCATATAGTGTATTCAAACTGAAATTGAGCATTTAATGATGTTTATATGTAAGGATAATTTGGTAAATTTTTTGGTCAAATCTGATTCTCCAAAACTGATTAAATCTTAATCCAAGAAAATGAGAATTATGGATTTAATCAGCTTTGAGCACATTGGAGCAGATTTAATCAGTTTACTTTTTTTACTAAACATTTCAAAACTGATTTAATCTAGATTTAATCAGATTTGAACAATTTAGAATCAATCCCAAACACCCTCTAAGTGTGTTGTTCATTAAATAATTTGAGTTATAGCAGTTATTTTATTATGGTGTGAGGATCAACTCTTTCTTCTTAAGTGCTTGAGGTAAAAATAGTTAAATTTATGTCTTCGAAGTATTTTTTTTGGGAAGGTGTTATGTTCGGATCCGGATCCCCTGCCGTAGGTAGGGTTACGGCAGGGGTGCTGTAGCGCCTGTTATAGTCGTTCGATCGAGATAAGTGGACGGTAACGACTGAGATGAAGCCACGTCATCAACTTTGGGGAAGACAGCATTTACGTCGGGAGACCAACCTTCTCTCTCCATTAATGACTCTCTCTCTCTCCAAACTGACGATAATTCCAACGCCCCACTAACAGGCGATGCAGCTTCATCTCACCGTCCGACGACGCGACCATCTCGAAATCACCGACGAAAGTCGCAGCGGCCTGAATCGGTGATTCTCTCTCCAAACTCAATCGTCTCTCCATCTCGCTTTCCCAGATTCATCTGCCGCCCCCGTCGACGACGATTCAACTCACTTCCAGCGACGGCACGCCCATCACCCATCGGCGACGACGCTCTCTACAATCTTTCTCTCTTCTCTGAAAATTGAAGCCATGAACCATCACCCATCGGCCACGACGCAGCGATTCCGGCGACACATCTGCAGATCTGTTGAACCCTTATGGCGGCGACGTATCGGCGTCCATACACCGTTCAACCAGCGTCGATAGCTCCAACTTCCGGCCAATGCTGCCATGGAAGTACACATTCACCGGCGACGACACCGGCTACCTTCCCTACCTTCCGGCGACGAGATCTGCAATCTCTCTCTTCTCCGATAATCTCTCTTTTTTCTTGGTTCGAGAGGAAAGAAGTCTGAAATTGGAGAGAGGAAAGAAGTCTAAAAACTAAACGGTGAAGGGGAAGAAATCTGAAATCTAAACAGAGAGAGAGAGAGAAAGCGAAGTCTGCATCAATTTTGTTTGACGGAAAGGAGGGCTACTGTTAGTCTTCAAACCAAGTTTTTTTGAGGTTTTAAGTGATTCGGATGACGTGACCAATTCTTAGGCATAAGATTAATTTGGACGGTTTGAATCACCCTACAGCACCTCAGCTGTAGCCCCGGCTACAGCATAGGATGTGCCTCCGTTATGTTCTGGTGTTTGGTGCAAAGGTGTAATATTATAGTTAATAGAATTTGTGCCGCGTGTGTCCTTTACATGAGGTGGGTCCAAGGAAACGGGCTGCCGTGGTATTGACATCTGGTGGTTGATTGGCAAGCTGGAAAGGGTGGCTCGAAGAAGGGCTGGTCTATTTGGCCAGATACTAGAAGGGAACTTGACGGGTAGTAATTGAAGATTTTCTTTTTCTTTAACAATTTCTTCCGATAAACTTGATCTTTTTTCTAACGTTACGAAATAACCTGAATCTTACATTGCCCATTTACTTGTCATTATTCCTTGCTTCTTGTTAAAGCATTTTAAACTTGATCTTTTTTCTAACACTGTATTCATTTTACCTTCTACGTACTTGAGCCAACCTACTTGTGCTTCTGTCCATAGCACAGGAATGCTAGCCCCAGTGTATCACTATTAAGCCTTATGACTTACCAAAATCTCCTATATCTATTCCATCTAACAAAGTCTCGCACACCCATGTTAACGTCAAATGATGTGGTATCATGTAAGCCAAACATGTAGATACTGATATCGAGTCTTTGAATAAAATTTAGGAGTTGATTCAGAAAGAATGCTGCTGATCTTAAGATTGTCAATAGCACAGCTGGAGAGGAAGATATCATTGACAGTTCATAAGTTGGTCAAATACACTATTACGGTGCATAGGAGACTGCAAATTGTGTTGAAGTTCGAGAATAAACAATTACAAGTCAATAAACCTCCATGGAACTGGAGATCTTAGATCTAGATATTCCGATATGCCAACATCTATTGCTGGCAAATCTTGAAATTACTTGAAAAAGATCAACTTTACATTGGCCCGCCATCAATTGGCATTATTTGATGGGTTATGCAATTAGAAAACTGTTCGTCTGCATCATTACAATATCCTTTTGGTTAAGCGTAAATTTGAAGAAAGAGGTGGGTTGAGGGGGTTTGAAACTGGAGGCGGGTTGAGGGGGTTTGGGTCCCCTGGAAAGAAGCATCTATTCCTTTCTGGATTGTGAAGAATCATTTCTAGGGTTTTCCTTGGATGTTATATGTGTCCTTAGTCCTTCATAAAACTTGTGTTGTCTAAGTGGGGCACGGTGAACTACACAATTTTGATTTGAGGACAATTTGTACACTCTTTTTGTCCTAAAAAATTCCCTCATTAGACATCAACACCACCCCACCTACTAGTACCATACTTAATCCCTTCAAAACTAAAATAAGGCGAGATCTGCGCAATTCAAACTTATATATTGACAGAAGTTCCGGTCATTAGTTTTCTGTTTACTTTTGCTATTAAATGTGAATGTTGTAATCTTAGGGTTCGTTTGACAAATTTTTTTTTTTGGTTTTCAGTTTTTAAAGAGTAGCTTAATTTTTATTTTTTTTACAAAAACAAGTGGGTGTTTGATAACCTTTTTTTTTTTGAGTTTTTTTTTTTGGTGTTTGGTAACCCTTTTTATTTTGACTTTTTTTTGGCTGGTTTGCGGTGGCGGTGGTGGGGCATGGCGATGGTGGTGGGGCGTAGCGGTGGTCGACGGTGGTGGTGGCCGGCGGTGGCTGCCGACGGTGGTCACCGGCGGCCGGAGGTGGCGCAAACAGTCGCCGGAGGTGGCTGCGGCAGTAGTCGGCGGTGGTCCCCGGCCGCCGGCGGTGGCTGCCGGCAGTGGTGGCCGGCGGCCGGAGGTGGCTGTCGGCGGTGGGAGGGTGTTGGTGGTGGTCTCAAAAAAAAAAACCAAAAGTGAAAAAAAAAACCAGTTTCTGGAGTTTTTTTTTTACTCTGCAGTTTAAAAACTGGTTTTTTAAATTGGAGAAGGAAAAAAAAATGGTTACCAAACGCACTTTTTTTTTAGTTTCCAAAACTGAAAAAAAAGCTGCGTCAAACGTGGCCTTAGTATATTAAATATCTAAAGGTTTAATGATACATATCTCACATGAGTTTCAGCATGGGACCATTATATTAATCACCTGCATAATTATAAAAACACTTGAACAGTACAGTCCGAACCCTAAATTTTGACTAATCTCAGCTATTCTTGTTTCTCGCAGTCGCCAAATGTGTCAAGTAAACCATGTCCATTACACAGGTTTAAACTGTCACAGTTTCACACAAAACTCTGGGACAGGCTAGGCTAGGCTAGCCATACGTATAGCAAAGTACGAAACAAGTTAAATGAGGCAATGGTTGCCGCTTGCGGGCCTAGCTACTTGTGTTGAGGATGAGACAAGTTTGCCCAATTTTTTTTTGACACAAATAGATTTCCTTGAGATCTGATCGAGCATAGGGGTTTCGAACATTTTCTGATGATTTCATCAGAGAGTTATACTCAAGTGTCTTTTTATACATTCTGCAGGTGTTAGCTAGTTCAAACAGAGTTCAACTGATAATTAAAGTCACTTCGCTTCGTATCAAGATACATGTAACCACTTATGTAGCCTACATTATGGTGATGGGTGAGGGGTTTAAGGGAGGGGGAGAGCTACAACTTATTTATAGGTTGATGCCCATTTCCACTTTTCATTTCCCCACCGTTTTATATTAGGATTCATACCTCCATCCCCCATTTTTGGTTTCCAATGCTAGCTAGCTCCTACTTTAAAGTCTACACCAATTCAGTCTAATAGGACTAGTAACTCATTTTTGAAGAAACCAAGTGCTTTCATAAGGCTCCTAACATTTGCTGAGTCCGGAAGCAGTTTGAAAAATACACTTGAATTTTTCTTTGGAAATATGTATAGCCCATCTTCTCTGATTAAGGGTGTTTTACTTGGAGGTTATTACAAACTGATCAGGAAAAAAAAATGGACAGAAAGACTGGCATTAAAACATGAAAAGTAGGGGCCATGTGATAAGGGAGATCACATTGGGGGAGGTAGTTGAAAGTTGGGGTCATGTGATAAGGGGATCATAAAGAGACCCTTTCCATTTCAAAATTACACCAAACTAAAAGGACTATATTTTAAGGTCTCAACACATGTGGGGTGATTCCTTTGCCTTTGGGACACTCATGTGTGATTAGCTCCAGACTTTGAGAGAACAAGAAAAAAAGCCCTTAATAATATATCAGCTTTCACTGCATTGGATTCTAAATAAAGTCCTCAAAGCATGTGGATGAGTTTTGACTCTTGATCATGCAGGGTCATAGTGTGTCGATGCCCATCCTAATCTGTTCCATAACAAATCTTTGGTGTTAGGGTTTTACCTTTGGCATCTCTTTGAGTAACCCTAATATATGAGATGTATTACCCTTCTCAATTTCCCAATAAATATTAAAGTATTATGTACATCACAGTGATTTCCGAAATGCCCTTTGAATGCAAGAACTAACAAACTTAGTTCCGATAATTAGGGTAAGCTTGTGGACTAGCAGGACCCCAGGAAACAGCATCGACACGTAATTTGCAGAAAAGTCACTTTTAGTAAAGGCAAAGGCTCATTGCTTGGAAGAATGGAATGATAAAAAGTTAATGTCAAAACTTATGGCGGGTAACTACTCACCTTGACATCTTTCCCCCACCACTGGCTACTGTTTCATTCACAACAGTTGCCAATACGGCTCAATTGGGCCCTTGATTGCCTGTTTGGTCATCATGATCCTCACTTGGATGCATACAAATACGTATAGATGCTATTAATTTCTGTTTGTAAAATGAGTATACTGATACGTATTTTACATACACGTCTACACATTCATAATCATATATAAGCAAGAGACTACCAAAAACGAATAAGCTGATCTTAGATGATGTTATACAGCTGCATCTTTCAATCTTCCATCAATAAAATGTATGCAAGAATATTGCTTAATTGGTGCAGCACTATCTAGATGTGCATGTCAAATAAACTGTGCATGTTTATTATTTTCAACTTCCATTTTAAACTTCTAAATACATCATACTCCAGGCTCTTGCTAAATTTTTCGCAGAAGTAGGAAATAAAAAAACTGATATGACCCAATCTTAGAATATGAACAACTGGGATCAACAAGATTGTGAAACCAAATTGCAAACGCGCGTTAGTTACCTAACTATATGCAATATGTTAATTATGAAATCATGCAAAATTTTTGCATACATAGGGTATAACTGACATAAAATGATCAACTTGGTTATACTGATATCAGTAGTGATCTAATCAGGTATTTGAAAGGGATTACAAGAACTTACATGGTAGGATATCCTGGTGTAGTACATAGTCCGGCAAGTTAAAGCCCTCAAGATTGGCAAGTTTCTCCGCGACGTCTCGTGGAAAGCGTCCGACGTTTTTCAGTGCATGACAAGGTAACAATCACCATCCCCATATTCAGAAGCTACCAAAGGAGGAATCCAAAGGGATAGCATGATCCGAACTGATTCAAAGCGATAAGACATAAAGAGACTTCGGATCAATGCGATCCCTTTGGATGCCTCCTCGAGTTGCAGTAGTCAAGACCAACCAAACAGCTCCTCCAAGCCACCGTGTGTGTTTGAGGGGGGAGAGATGTAAAGGGAGTTGAGAGAGAGTGAAGAAGTGGTGTAAGGGTTGGCTCAATATAAAAGAAACTTTAGACCCGAAACAAGGACAAATCAATTAATTTCTGAGAACAAAGCTTTAGTAAAATCTAATTGTCTATTTTGTGAAATCATTAGGGAAGATATTTGTTAATGGGTGTCGACCCCATTACTGAATACAAACCAGGCACATGGCGAAGGTGTTTTGGAAGTCGTAGGGCCAGCCATCGCTTCTTAGAAATTCCCAACAAGTTGGGTGGTGCAGTATTATTGTTTTTCGATTATTATTTACCTTTCTCCAATTCAATGGCCAGGGTCCCGTCCATGTTCCCTTTACGCACCAAATTAACTTTTGCGTGTGCTTATTTCACAAGCAATACACACATTCCACGGGACTTAATTAACAATCGATGATGGATTTTTCCTTTTACTTAGACCTCGAATTCAATATAGGCGTGAATATGTCTTTTCAATGCATAGTTTTGCACCACTCTTGGGCTTCTGGAGGCATTCTATCCTACATGTCACTAGAACTATGCACTGGCGACCAATTATTTCAAAAGGGCGTGATATATTAACATATGTATGTGCGCGCGTTTGTGTGTTATAGCAATATAAAACTGATTTACCAGGCTATTTTATAAGTTACTGGTTACTTTAAAGGCTTAATTATGCTCTTACAGTGTGTGTGCGCCCGCTGACCACTATCATGCTTAGTGCTTTCTCATGTGTCCTCCGTTGCATGTGCAATGACAGATTCAATCAAGAAAACTTGAAAGTGCAACCACCATGTTAAGATTCGGTATTCAGTTCAAAAGCATGCTCTTGGATTCTACACAAATCTGTTATGGTCTAGTACTAGATAGGCTACTTTATTCTTGGTTGAAATTTACTGATGAACTTTGTTCTTTGAGCTCTCAAAATTATCGAAAAAGTTGTATATGTGCAATTTAAAGAATTATAACCTCATTCAAGTCCAAAAAATTATCACAATTTATGCCGTTTGGGAACTGCTTCCCCTTAATTTCAACCTTTTACAATAAAAAAAAAATACATATGTACATTGAAGTGTTTTTAAAAGGAAAAGTACACGGAATTTCACCTATTACACTTTTCTTTGGTACAAAGATTTAATGTTTAAGTTTGATAAGCTAATTAATGCATGAAAGGCACTTGATTTCTAGATATAATTTAATATATATTCAACATAGCAAACACCATACGATAAAGCAAACATTGAAGAGATTTGATTCATAATGCTTGGCTTGGAACCCCTTGACCGCACCAAGGAAGCTATCGTGCATTATGTACATAAAGTTGATCATCAACGATCGAATTCTATTACAGGTGGAGTTACATAAGTAGCAAGAAAGTATTTAATTGGATCTTGGAACATAATTTTAGCATCAAATATAGCACACCACATCTTGAGTCGTAGTCGTAGACTCCTGTTAGTCTTCTAATTAGTATATGTTGCATAAACTCACAAATGGCAGCACCTATTCTACACACATACAATGCCAACATTAAAGGGAGAAAACTATTTGCTTTATTAAGATTGCAATGAAAAGGCAACGAGAGAGAAGAATAAGAACAAACCAAGTATATATGTATGATGCCGTGTCTATTACTGGTGACTACAGTCTCATCAACTTATAGGTTTTCTGTGGTCGTCTATGGTTACGACACCCCCCCCCCCCCCCAACCCCCACCCCACACACCCCTTCCTCCTCTTAACGTATCCAGGATTCAAGCTTCTTGAAGCTTTCGACTGAGGTGGAAAAGTTCACCAAGTCGGTCAACAACCATTACATGGCCTTGCAAAATTAAGTGCTTGCAATAGTGACTTCCATTATGTGTCCATAAACCAAATGTAGCAGGATATTCTAGTTGTCTAATGTCATCCGGAATCAGCAGAAACAATTTTTCGTTTTTGGGGTCGACGGTGGGTGGAAAATTAATGAATCATGACTACAAGATTAAGACTATAAGATGTAATAGTCAAAATAAAAAGTAATCTAAAAACATTTCAGATTCTAAGCTAATTAAGTTTGTAGCTACTTCCATATATTTTTTTGATAGATTTATAGGTGTTGCTGTTATAAGTTTAGGACTTGCTATATACGAATTGAGCCAATTCGTAGTTATTGCTTAGATTTTGAGCCAATCTGTAGTTATTTTTTTTTATTAGAACACCCGGTATTCGGACACCATATTGGGAACCGACAAATTCGGGTTCGAGCCAGGCAGGACCACATGGGAGGGAGGGGGGGGGAGCTCTCTCTATCAAGTTTTAACCCAACTGCATTCTCAGGGCTCGAAATCAAGACCTCTCGGTTAAGTTAGGACAACCCCTACCAGCTGACGTACACGGTTGGTGGTGCCAATTTGTAGTTATATACAAACAAATTTGTAGTTACTTTTTGGTAGGTTTATAGGCACCGCTATCACCAAAATAATAAATTTACAGATAGGTTTTAATATTTATGAAGTGTGTTGCTACTAAAAATATGCTCCGTGTACATTGTGGAACCCGAGCATGGACTGATGACCTGCAAGACAAAAAACGAGTGATCGCCGGGTGGGGTTCCCGACGGAGAACTCTCCGATACTTAAGTTAGAGCGCAGCTACCGAATAATAACTCTGAAAAGGTATGAATTGTGTAATTGTCCGTTACTTGGAAGGGTAGACCCCTTTATATAGCTGTAGGAGAAGACTCCTCTAGGACTGAGCCGTGGGCCAGATGTGTTATGATTGCATTAGGAACCTCGAGGATCACATTACGATCTCTGATAAGATAATTATCGATCTCCCAGTTTGACTAGGATTGCTGGGTATTCCCCAATTATTGAAAGTTATATTTGAATTATATCAAAATGAATAACATGGTTGACGGTTAGATAAGCATGGTCTTTATGAGATCAAAGCTTGCGAAGAACTTACTTTTTGTATTCACCTATTAAAAAGGGAGATGCATGCAACATGATAACCATCCTATAAAATATTACCAAAATATTTGTAACGACTAGGTTTGTGGCCCAACCTAAGGGCAATACTTTCTTCAAAATGGCTAATGAATAGGTAGTTATGATTTCATGGGCAACGTCTTATACAAATTACCCCTCATCCGATGATGATATCATATTCTCCCCATTTTTATGCCTTAGTGTTCTCGCTAAGACCTGAACTCAACCTTTTTCTCACATAGTCTAGAATCTTTCTCTCTAGCCATTATTAGATAGTATCAACAACCCAACAAGATTAGTCACATTCAAGTCTGCTTTCGTATTCCAACCTCTACTAAGCAGTTTGGGAAGTCCAACTTGAGCTTTCAAGAGTTTGCACTAACACCATTGTTAATAACTTGGTCCGTGGTCCTATCACTGAACAATTCGTCCCTTGAAACCTTGAAAGGGTTAGGCCAATCAATAACTATAAGTTTATGGGTAGAGTCATATGAGGTAAATCAAAAATTATTACACATTCGATATGGGATGTATATTAGAGTATGACCCTCTCCCCCCCCCTACCCAAAAAAAAAACGTATGATAGAGCTTCCTAAAGCTCGTGACTTGAGTAAATAAGCTCATCAAGTCGACTGGCAACTATTACATGGCGTTGCAGTAATGAGAGTTCACAGTAGCAAGTTACATTGGTGTGTCCATCAACCAAATGGATAAAATATTTGTATTTTCTAAATGATGTCCAGTATCAAGGATGTTGGAAGCAAACTTTCACTTCTAGAGTTAAGAGGTGCGTGGGGAGTAAATGGATCATAACTAAAAGATTACGACACACAAACACATTGATGGAGATTAGAAGCAATCTGGACAAACATTTTAGATTTTGATTTACTGTATGGTTTAAGCATGGTTTCTATGAGATCTAAGTTTGGGAAGCACGACGTGTATTTATGGTGTTCACTTAGTTGAAACAGAAAATGTATGTATATTTCTGTGTGTTTAAGAGTACATCAGAGGCCTGTATTTATAGGCATTACAGTTGATCTAGCAATTAATACAATTAATAGATTAAGGATCGACAAGATACAAATTAAGGATTAACAATATACAATAAGATTGATATGACCGTGGGTAAATTAAGGAGGTTCCTTAATTTACGAAGTTGACTCTAATATCCCCCCTTAAACTCAAGGTGGTCGACTTGAGATCAGGTTGAGTTTGGAAATGAAATGCAAGAAGTTCTTTGCTGAGAAGGACTTCGTGAAGACATCTGCAAGTTAAACGGAGGAAGATACATGAATGAGCTCAAGGATACCACGAGTGAGATGTGTATGAGTAACATGGCAATCAATCTCAATGTGTTTTGTCCTTTCATGAAAAACATCATTACGAGTGATCTGGATAGCGCTCTGATTGTCATAATGAATAGGAGTAGCAGAGTCAAAAGGGACACCCATGTCTCCAAGTAGCCATCACAACCAAACTAACTCAGCAGTAGTGTCAGCAAGAGCACAATATTCAGACTCAGTGCTGGAGCGAGAGACAATGGACTGCTTCTTGCTGTGCTAGGAGATGAGAGAATTACCTAGAAAGAAACATAAACCTGTAGTGGAGCGACGATCGACAAAATTACATACCCAGTTTACATCAGAGAAAGCAGTGAGCTGTGGAGAGGATGCGGATGGATAATGCAAGCCATTAGATAGAGTACCATGTACATATTGCAAAATTCAAAGAATGCCAGCCAAGTCAACAGTGGAGGGAGTAGTCGTGAACTGGCTAACCCGATGAACCGCATAAGCAATATCTGGTCGAGTAACAGTGAGATAAATCAGGCTCCCAACTAGTTGTTTACAATAGGTAGGATTGGAAAGAGGTTCACCAGTCAATGTACTATGCTCCCATTTTTCCTCCGTAAGGGACATAACATTATCACTAGAAGAGATGCCAGACTTAGAGACCAAATCAGAAGTATACTTGATCTGAGAAAAACTAATCAAGTGTTACGAGAGGTGACCTCAAGACCAAGAAAGTATCGAAGATCACCAAGATCCTTCATCTCAAACTGTTGACTGAGAGAGATTTTAAGGGTGTGAATGCCTGAAAGATCACCCGTAATGATCATGACATCAACATATAACAGTACTAAGATCAAACATGAGTCAAACTGTCGACGAGATAGAGCAGAATCATATGCAATGAAAGTGAATCCAAGTTGTGTAAGGACAGAACTGAACTTAGAAAACCAGGCTCTGGGAGCTTGCTTGAGACCATAAAAAGCTTTTCGATGATGACACACCTGATATGGACGATGAGGATAACTAGGCAGAGGTTTCATGTATACTTCCTCAGTGAGGAAAGCATTTTTTACATCCACCTGAAACAAAGACCAATGCCGAGCAGAGGCAACTGCAATGAGAGCTCGGACGGATATAAGATGAGAAACATGAGCAAAGGTCTCCTCATAATCATGCCATATTCTTGCATATATCCTTTCGCTACAAGCCGAGCTTTGTAATGTTCAATGCTGCCATCTGCATGTGTTTTGATCTTGTACACCCACTTGCAACCTACAACAGATTTACATGGAGGCAGATAAACTAAATCCCACGTATGAGTCTTAGTTAGTGCATCTAATTCATCATTTATAAATTTCTGCCACATAGTGTCCTTAAAAGCTTCCGTATAGGTAGTAGGTTCATAAAGAATAGATAGAGCAACAGAGCAATCATAATCTCATAAACAAACATTAGGTTGAACTAACCTACGAGAAGTTGTACAAACTTGAGGGGCAGGAAGAAGAGATGGTGGAGTAGTGTCAAACGCCAACATGGAGGGAAAGTTAGGACCAGGAGAAAGTGGATCAATAGCATCAGCAGGTGCAGGTGTAGGCAAAGATGTTGTAGTACCAGGGAATAGGTCTATGAAACATGCTAGAATCTCAAGTGAGGATATGCTACTGAGAGTATCAAGAGAAGACACATGTACAAAGAACGTATCTTCCCAGAAGGTAACATGACAAGAAATGCGTATCCGCTGAGATATAGGATCATAGTAGCGATACCTTTTCTATTTTATGTCATAACTTAAAAAGCAACACATGCGAGCCTTAGGTTCTAATTTGTTTCGCTCATGGGAATGAAGTTGAACAATAGAAACACAACCAAAGATTTTGAGAAGACTATAATTGGGGCTGACACCATGAAAGCACTCATAGGGAGACATATTGCATAGGACGATAGAAGGTGTACAATTGATAGTGTAGACTACAGTGAGTATAGCTTTACCCCAGAAGGACTCAGGAAGAGAAGTAGAGCGCAATAATGTAATTGTTGTCTCTATAATGTGTCTATGTTTACGTTCAGCTCTACCATTTTGTTCAGATGTGCTAGGATAAGAAGTTTGAGAAATTGTACCCTCTTGAGTAAGTAAGGATAAGAAAGGGGTAGAGGTATATTCCGCGGCATTATCTTAACAAAAAAATATATGGTACAGGAGAACTGAGTGTGAACCATTTTAGCAAAAGTAGAACAAACAGTCAAAACTTCAGAGCAATTTTTCAAAAGATAGATCTAAGTAAATCAAGAATGATCATCAATAAAGGTTACATAATAACGAGATCCACCCTTAGTAAGAACTAGAGAGGGACCCCATACATCATAATAAACTGGATCAAATATTTGACTAGCTCTCGAATCACTATTATTGAAAGGCAATTTTGACTGTTTGCTAAGTTGACATGGTAAACAATGAAAATCAGACACAAAAATAGACCCAAACTGTCCATTGAAAACAAGAAGACAAAGCCTAGATAAGAAGGCATGACCTAAGTGAGGGTGCAAAAGTTGAAGAGCTTTGGGAGAGTAGAAGCAGTAGCAACAGAGGTGGATGGCAGATTGAGATAATCCAGTACAAAAAGACGATCCACTTTACACCCTGTCCCAACTACCTTCCCAGTCTGCGCATCCTGTACAATGCAACCAGAAGAGTTAAGGTGAATGATGCAGCCATGATCAATAAGTTGACCCAAAGAGATAAGATAATGAGCCAATAAAGAGATAAGAAAAGTATGAGATAAGGAAAGAGAAGGTGTGGAAATGTCTCCTATATGTGTGGTGTGTAAGGCAATACCATCAGCAATATGTATAGGAGGTATTGACAGACTAGAAATTTTATGAGAGAATAAAGAGGAATCTGATGTCATATGATGCCAACAAGCAGAATCTAATAACCAAGGTTTAGTACCTGAGGCTACAAAACAGGCAGAAGAACTAGGAAATGATGAAGCAGAAATACCACTAGAGTTACCCGTCTGGTATAGGCGATAACTAGAAATACCATGCATGTGAAGCGTGCTAAGGAGAGGTGCGTTGGCACACTATCTACGGTGACGCGTACGGCAGCGTGAGAGCCTGAAATAGAGTGGAAGAATAATAGGAATGCATGGCGGCGTGCCGTGAATATATGAAAGCAGCGTTGGTGCTGTGAGAAAAGGATGGGGAGAGAAAAAAAAAAGTTCTTAGAAAGGGCTTTTGATACCAAGTTGAAACAAAAAATGTATGTATTTCATTATGTGTTTAAGAATACATCGGAAGCCTGTAGTTATAGGCATTATAGTTGATATAGTAATTAATACAATGAATAAATTAAAGATTGACAAGATACAAGAAGATTGATAGATCGTGAGTAAATTAAGGAGATTCCTTAATTTACGAAGTTGACTCTAATACACTTGTTTACAAAGGGAGATGCCCGTTAGTATGTAGCTGCGTAAATTATTAGCACTTGTATGCTTTATTTTATATTTTCAAGTCCAGCTTCCAAAATATTGAATTATTTGAAAAGAAACTAACAAGAAATAATCAGAACTAATAATAGTCAGAAAGAATAAATTTGTTTGTTAGTAAATACTCAGTACGTAGCTCAGTTGTCTGCAAGTTTTAATTGTAAAAAGTCTTGTACCAAAAAAAAAATAGATTAAGCTTGTGAAAAAAAAATATTCATCTTAGTTGTAGTGTTAAAGAATATTAGAGTTACGTTCGAGATGTCAGTTTCTAGTTTTTTAATCAACTTGATGGTGAGGATGCAGTTGCTATATGCTAGTCTTAAAACAAACAAAAATTTTGTAAGTTTTGAATGAGAATTTTTTGATAAAGCAAGAGCACTCTTAATTTTAATGAACTCTTAAATTTCAGAAGGGTTGTTGAGAGGAAGAGGTTTAATTATAAGACAAGATACCCGTAAAGTAATCTAAGGAAGGAGTCTTCGTACAGTAAAATAACCATATTTAAAATAAACTCATAAATTTAAAAAGGATATCTAAAAATGGGTTGTCATATACCATCTTTCGTGCTTTTATATAAGAGATATGACCATGAGTAGTTTTTTTTCTTTTGGGGTGGGTGTGTCCTCGTTTGAAGCTCGAAGCAACATTTTCGTCACTGTGAGAGTGACGTGCCAAAGAAATATGGATGGCTTAGTGATGAAGGTTTCTCCCTTCTCTGTGCGATGTCACAAGTCTGAGTCTTGTGGGGAAGTTGGAATTAATGAAAATTTTCGTCTTTATGACCTAAAAGGGATCAATTCCGTGGGCAATTTTTTGTTGCTGAAGGCGAGATACCTTTGAGCTTTCTGTGGCCATAAGTCACAAGTCCACAAAATATTTGTATTTTACGCAATGAATATTTCTAACTGCAATTTCTTTGTCACAACACTATTCCTCGTTATTTGAATGGACAGCGCCCTGCTTCTGCAAAATTTAAGAGGGGATCCAAGATTTCACTGTGAAGACCGTAAACCACAGCTATTAATTCATGCAATCCATAAAAAAGAATACAGCAATCTGCCTTGCCCTCAGACTGGACCAACATTCCAATTGATAAGTGCCAGAGCTAAGCCATGAAAATCACAGTTTTGGCCATAATGAAGGGGCACCTCAGGACATTATCTGTCATAATTGTGTTCTGCATAAAACAGCAACATTTATGGACTTATAGTGAGAAAATTTGTGGACTTGTAGCGGCAAAATCCC
The DNA here is from genome assembly GCA_033070095.1 of Escallonia herrerae. NCBI lineage: Eukaryota > Viridiplantae > Streptophyta > Magnoliopsida > Escalloniales > Escalloniaceae > Escallonia > Escallonia herrerae. Next base: position 211,711 of record JAVXUP010000591.1, read on the forward strand.
CCCCCCCCCCTCCCCTCTTCCTTCAGTGACATAAGGCCAATTCACTTCTATAGACCACGGTTGTACAGCTTACTACGAGGTTATTCAGACGATATTGAGGGGGGACATTGTCTGCCTGAACTCGTTGCTAAAAATGGTTAATAGAAGTAAACTGCCACATTTATGGACTTATGGTGACATGACTTATGGTGACATAAATCCTTAGTATTTAATTTGTCACATTGCATTATAGGTGAAGCAATTGGCATCTTTGCCGACTAAAGGTTACATCTATTAAAACCTTCGAAGTTCGAACTAGTCTTTGTGGTGTGAACCGCTTCGTCAGCAATCTCAAACTGGAACTCCCGAACCACGGGGAGGGCGTCCAAGCCAAGTTAAAGGCTTTTACGCCCTCTGGTTAGATTCAGACGGGACTGGAGGGGAAACTGGTGCTATACATTTGAATTCAGTTGTCTTTCACAACCATAGTGCAATGAATGGTAGGGTAAAGATTAGGGTAATGGTTTGCAACAAGAAGAGTAAATCTTAAGGAGCCATCTCAGCCATATGATACTGTTCTTGTTGACCCATCATGATCTAGTGTGTGATACTAGATTTTGTCCACTCTAGTGAGACACCAATGGTCCCTTCGCACAGTGCAGGCTTTCTATGGTGCTGAGTAGGCACCCACCATATGTTAACTCATCTAACACAAAGTGGGGTAAATGTGGTAGGCTGACACTGTCAGGATGTGAAAATTGGGAAGTAGCTATGGTTTTGTTTGTTGTATATTTGGTTTATATGGTACGAATTGTCTCTTCTTTATTGTACATGAATATGTATCCACCCAGCTCTTGTTACCCGTCTGGTGGAGCATTAGGACCTTGAAAGAACCTGGCATCTGTTTGCCTATTTTGGCCATTCATGTCATTTTCCACGCTACTTGAATTCGATCAGTGCCAGCTTCCACTCACAGTTCTTCCCTTGTCCTGATACACTTAAAATGGATTGGGTCGGAATGAACACTTCACTAGCTAGTAAGTACTCATGGTGATAGTGATGGCGATATCAAATTCGTGCTACCCGAATTCTGGAAAGCCGTTGTGATAGAGTGATTATGTGTGATACCAAGGCAGAAAATGTAACAGATCAGACAGAATATTCAAACTAACAGACCTTGCAACAAATAGCTAGCTAAATAACAGTTTGCCTCTGAGGCTTGAAATGTATGAACACCATCCTTCCTCCTTTTCATTTTCTTGGTTTCCCAGTGGATTTTCATCTGGTGGTGTGAAGTTAATTATTATTCGGTGGAGCCAATGTATTCGGCCCTTGCTATTGTGACTTTAAGTTTTAATGGGCTGGACCACTGTTCTACAATGCTGGCAGCACTTTTTGTAGGTGAAACAATTCAGTGCCCTGTCCCTCCATTTAAATTGGGGGCATACAATTTAAAAATGTGCCAGTTTATGTTTCTATTCAATGCCATCGGATTTGAGAGGAGTGTAAGGTCTAGAGTAGTTCAAGAGCACCTATGCATTATCAACATTCCAGCCCGTCTATTGAACTCAGTAGAATGCTTTTTCCTTTTCAAATTTATATATTTTTTCTTTTATTTGCCAAACATCTCGAAATTTTAGACCTCATTTGAGAATAGTAACGCCTATGTTACACAGACTCTTTAGTTTTGCGTGAAGTACCCGTGTCGGACACTCAACACTTGAATATGGGTATGAGATATGTGTTCGACACATCTCATAGGATATGTCATTATGATACTATCTTATAATCTTTTGTTTAATTAGTAGTTGCTTTGAGTGGAGATAAGTTATCAATTAAAACCAAATGCATCACATAAAATACCTTTTTACCATCGAAATAATTAAAAAACAATAGTAAATATGAACATTTTGCCGTGTCCATGTGTCTTGTGTTTTCAAAATTAGACAAGTCCGACACTTGGACATGTATCTGATCCGGACACTTGACCGAGTCCATGTAACATAGAGTAACGCACTAAATAACACAAATACATCCATACGCAAGCGCTCGCGCGCACTCAAGATTGATTTTAAGGTGATTGGGATACGCCTATACAACACAGTTAGAGAAAGCAGCGAAAACCACTAATCGTAAAAATAGAGTACAAAAGTAGGATAAATCAAAGCCCTCTAAAGAAGCCATGTCCTAAACCCTTGCAGCAGTACAATCCAAGTAGAACCCTAACAAGCCTCGTATAATGTCAGTAAAAATTGCACTTGGCATGGGGGCGAAAACAAAACTTCGCCTGGTTCTTAGCTTCACAAACTGAAGCTTAGAAATACTTTCATAGGGTTGTACACAAATCAAACTTACCCAAGTCAAGGTCAGGCCGGAGCAGAATTTAAGATATCACAGCAAAGCACTACACTAAACTTAGGCCAGCTTTTGGCTTAGTGGTATCTGGTTGGTCCCGTAGCACACAAGGAGAGTGTGTGCGTGAGTGAGAGGGAGAGGGATGGGGTTTGGGGGGGGGGGGGGAGGGGGGAGGGAATTTCATTGAATTAGGGATGTTGGATTTAATGCATTATCCCCAAGTAATAGGCTACTAGCTACTATAAATTCAAATCTAATGTAAGAGCAAGGCATGTGACTCTCCTTAATGTATAGGTAACTACCATCCAGCTTTCAAACACTCGGTGGCATTGTGGCAGGTAAGTTAGACCATCTAGGTTTGTGTGTCACTAAGGACTTCAACAACCATAAAGATGAAAGGGTTCAAAAGGACTCAGCAGTTGCTCTCTGAGTTAATGTATTTTCAATGGCACATGGATACAATTAGGAGGGTCTTCATACAGGACCATTCAACTAGTGCCAAGGACATCCAAACCCCACCCTAGCTCCCCTGTGTTGCCAACTTGTCTAGCATAAAAGCACGTATCTTTCAGTCTTGTGAGTGATTGAGCCTTTGGGGTGTGTGATCAGGAATTAGGATTTTATGACTCTTCACATAGAGCAACCAATGATTTCATTTTTAGTTGTTGTTGGGTGTTATCTTGCATGCACATCCAGTCAGAAAACTGAAAGTCACTCTACCTGTCATATTGGATCCATCTCTTAGTACATCAGGAAATGTTTCCCCAGGGCTGAGCTGTTAGTTCTACTATTCACTCTTGAATAGCTTGACCAATTTAGGACTATGACAAACACTTTGTCAGGATGATTTATTTTACTTCATGTTTACACTTGACATAATAAGAGGATAGATAAATATACACTGTATGCAGAGACCATTAACATACGAAGTTTCATTTGAGCTTCCTTGTCAAAACAAATAGTTGTCTATCTCGGAAGTTCTTTCTTGATGTCAAAGAGAAAGACTCACGAGTGGACAGATTGTTGTAGTCGCCGTTCACTTGTTAATTTGGAGAAACTAATAAAAACACTCCGGCAATTAAACTTGTCAAATCTTACTTCTGATTCAACTAAATGAAAGACAAGGACATTTGAACAGTGGACCACTTTAGTCAAAACACCTCTTGCAAACTGTGAATTCTGTAACAACAATCGCTTTATCCTTGCAAAGTTGAGAGCGTATCTATGATCAATTGGCAATACTAAGCAAGTCCGGCGAAACATTTATACCGAACTGCATTACCTGATATGATAGATCTGACTTGGGACACATTGGATCGAAAGTTACTGATGTATGTTCACTCATATCAGGAAACAAGTAGCACTGCATAAAGTAACATGTTGCTATTCTCATCTCCTTTTTATCTTTTCAATCCAAAAAGATAAAAAAGAAGCATGTCCAATTTTAATTCCCCTGAGGTATGGAGTATCAAAGCCTCCAACTACAAAAGATTCTAGGCAAAAGCCATTGTGGCATCAGAAAAAGCTTCCACGGTTCCATGTTTGCATCGGAAATGCACATATCCATGTCAAGTCGAAGAGATTGGATTGCCAACATTTCCAGCCCCTCAAGTCACCACCAAGTCACTAAGGTGATTGATGGATCTTGTTGAGCACTTTAACTCTGTGGTCCTTGTTTGAGTTGTGAAACTTGGTCCAAATCGTTTTGTTGGTTGGAAAAGCAAGCACATTTTTGCATTAGAATGTTGTTATCCCGCTTCATTCTTTACCTTTTGCTCTTCTTCTTTACTTTTATGAACGCCTTTCCCATTCTTGCAAAGAATACTTAAGAAGCATCCAACTCAAATTGAACGTACCGATAATAGGTAGAGCTACAAGTTTACTTGTACTAATGCTCGCAAAAACCTTCATAATTTACCTAATTTGAAAGGACCAGGATCCTTCTGTAGGTATCGCTAATGTTATGAAATCTTTTTGCAACCACGTAAAAGTAGGGAATTAAGTGAAGCCATGTGCATGCTGGAACGTCCAATCTGAAACTAAGAGACCAACAGTTGCTCTACAATTTTACCTTACAAATATTGATCTGAGATCAACTCTTATTAGAGTAGAAGGTGCGGCTAATGCAGACATGTGCCCACAAAAATGAGTTCGGTGGGGAAGATGGGGGAGGGGGATCATGCTCGAATCCTTGCTTAATACTTCATTGGTTATTAGTGCTGAATATTGCTGGAAACTTGGTAAATGTACTTTGCTTGGTATGTTGGAACATCATGCACAATTTTCTTCGAATTGTTGTCATCCAGATTCTCCATTGCCTGTTATCCAGACAGAGAGAGATTCGTTAGCATGCATATACTTGTACCTCTTGTTTGCTTTGCTGGAAAAGCATGCGCATAAATGTTTGCATGTTCTCATCCTACCCCTTCAGTGGCTCTCTGAGCTCGTGCTTATTTGTGTGTGTGCGTGTGTTTTGTTTGTCTTTCTCTAAAGAAAAAAAAAACGTTCCCTTTATGGTTTAGCACGTATAGGATTCGGTCTTTTTTTTCATGTTTTACACTTCTCAAAGGTTCCTCCACAATAACAAAGAATGCTATAAACGCGAATGAAAAATAATTATGGGGATCCAATTTGTAAATCTGTGGCTCTTTTAGGGGTTAGAGACCCACACCACCAGCATTTGTGTTGCTGCGAGCTATTGACTACAGCAGCATATCAGATCAGAACCAAGTACTAAATAATTTACTGCAGGGCAATTGTCTACTATCAAAAGCAAAGCAAATTACGTTAGTAATATTTCAGCAGCAACGGACTACTTCACATAGCTATCTTATTCTTTCTCAATAAAATGTTTCAGTGAAATCTTCATTTAAGCCTTTTCTTCATCTTCCCAGAGGCAAAAAGCGCAAAACTCCAAGCATGATAAAATTTTGAAGACCATTAATATTTTGGAAAATAATCAAAGCCGTACATTAAGGTATCTCAACTCTGGGCATTAGCAAATCATACCTTTTTTTCTTTTCTGGAGATAATCATCTTTTTATCATGTGAAGAGCCAAGCATTTTAACGTTTAAGCGCATTCTACAAGTCTACTTTCATGACGGGTATGAATCCAATCGATTTCTGCATGTCGCACTCTGTGCCAGACCATGGCTTGTCAGTGGGGACTCCATGTCTGTTGTGTTCTAATCTTTCCTTTTCACTTGAAAGATTAGTCGACCACCAGTATATTATTTTGTCAAGGCCTCCCACTACTTAGTCCAAAGTTGAGAAAAGTAGAACAAAATTCAGCCCAATGCCCAAGTTTCTCATTTCTACTGATGTGCATATGTGAAAACCTTTGGCAAAACATTTGAGACTTCTTTTTGATCTAGAGCTTTGGCCAAGTACTTGAGACATATTAGAGGTATGCAAGTACTAAAAATGCAAGACCATGATCGACAAGGGTTGCAAAAAAGAAGCGATTGAAATCATTTCTCGATCTCTGTCTAAATTTGGGAAAGGGTTGGATTCCTTGAGGGACTAAAGTATCATATGTGGCTGCATCAATTCAATCTGTTGCTGGCCATCCTGAACATTTCTAAACGAGGTTGCAATAATGTTTTGCATTGACCAAAAAATACAACAATGACAATCTTATGATTTACAATGACTTAATGGGCGCAATCATGCACAAGTTGGTATAACTTGTAGTACATCCATAGTTTTCTTCGGCAAGTTCTACTTGTATCCAGCAACTCTCTCTCTCTCTCATGCGCGCGCGCACATACAAACACAAACACATTCGAAAAGGACTCCGCGGATGACTTGTTGTACGCACATTAAACTCGATGAAGTTGAAATAGTCACGTCTTCTTTATGACCAGAAAATGAGAAAGAGAGGTGGTGAAAGAGAAATATAGTGGTATTGCTCTCCCTACTTAAGGATTTTGTAAACGAAATCCGACGGTCTTTTGATCTGTCACTAAATTTGTTGTTTCAAAATTTGAGGTCCTAGAGGTCACAGGTTAAAATTTGCATAAATAAATATTGAGTTATGTTCAAATAGCAAGTAAAATCAGGGGTTCAATAAACTTCGGTACCTTGCAGGGCAGATTCAGGAATTTTTCCTAAGGGGGACCATTTGAGATGGCACTCCGTGTGGTTGCATCTCTCCAAATTTATCAATAATGGAGCCAACAGGGAACGTCGGAGCTATTTCTTTCTCTATGTAATGAGTAGGTAATCTCTTAATTATTCATCATCCATCTTGTTGGGAAGTTTGATTTTCACAATTTTCATGGCCGAGAATGCTTGTTTTGTTGTCGCTGTTGAGACTGGAAGAGCCAGCACCAACCGAACGAGTCTATCAAACAGGATACAATCTGAGCCTTTGCGTCTACATTAATCCTGGACACAACTTCGGTATGGTTGACAAGTTATTCAAATCAGGATGATTCGGAACATCGAACTTACAATGCTGCAATTGTATCTTCAACAGATCTTTTTCCTGCTCTGTACGATCTTCGGTATAGAATTTTTCTACAAGCTTTCATATATCATCATGCATGCTTGAAAGATTTGTAACCATCACTGGGATCTAATGCAAAGTTGAGAACTAATAACTCCACTGCATCCTCACCAAACCTACTGTTTAATTCATGCATTTGAGAATCTGTAGTTGCTGTAAATATTGTTAGATTTAATTCCATTTATCTTGACCCCATAATCAAGATCATTAGAATCTTACAATAACATAAACATAAGAACAATAGGGTTACGAACTCACCGGAACCAAAGGAAGCCATAGATTACCAAGAGTTTATTCCGATGATGAAAGAACGTCTGAAGCGAACACGTACCCTTTGGTATTGATCTTCACTACTCTTCTCTATTCTTGATGATGGAATAGAGTGGTGTATTTTTCTTTAGTTTAAGAGGCAAAGAGTTGCCAAAACATAATAATACCCTAGCCTCCAAGAAAAATAAAAATATTTAGATAGAGAGAGTAGTGAGATCAACCCTAAAGCCTGTCAAATCTCAATCGTCCATCAAAGTTAAGATATTAGGGTTCATAAGCCTTTTATACACAATAAATTATCAGTGTATTGAATGCTAAAATTAAATAGGCCCATAATATTATTTAGCCTAATTTAATTAATTAATGTCCAAGTCAAATAATAAGTCAACATTATTATGACCCGTTAGGCCACTTAATTGGATTGGACATATCAAATCCAACATTCTCCCACTTGGCCAAGGGTTATACTAAGGTTGATATCATAAGTTTTGACATAACGAAATTGAACAAAACATCCCGTAAGTTAGGCCAAATTTAACAAAAATACTAAAATGAATCGAAGATAGTATATGTGCCTCTCAACGCCACAACACCGTTCTCCGGTTACAATCTCAGAACTTTTGCCAAATATGACAGTCAAACAGTTTAATAGACATGAACTGCATCGTTCCATAATAAATAATAATATGAACGAGTTCATGTGATCCTTACATGAGTGTTTGTTTCAGAATACCTCAAATGTGCACTTTTAACGAGAAGTAACAAACCATAATCATAATATCCAGAATCCATAACATAAAGTGATCACGGAAATAAATGTCTATAAAAAAAAAAAAACCATCATCTAAGGAAAAGACTATCAACCAAACCCATGCTAGCAACATGTTCTCGAAAGAGAGTGGGTGATAAGCCTTTCGTCATGGGATCCGCCAACATAGCTATCATACTGATATGCTGAATAGACAATATTTGACTGAATTCTTTCCCTCATAACGAGGTACTTAATCAATAATCTTAAAGGTGCCTACACACCCTACATAATTAGAATCAGAATAACCAATGACCTCAAGGTTATCTGACTTCTTATGGGTAAACATGAAATCCTTAGTACCCTGTAAGTAGCGCATGACTTTCTTGACTGCTTTCCAATTACCCATTCCTAGGTTTATTTGATAACGTCCAAGCATGCGAACAACATACACTATATCTGGGCGAGTACAGACTTGAGCATATATGAGACTCCCTACTGCTGATGCGTAGGGAATACACTCCATTTCGTCTTGCTCTAGTTGGTTCCTAGGACATTGTAGCAAACTAAATTTGTCACCGTTAACAACAGGGGCAACAGTGGGAGCATAATTATGCATATTGAACCTTTTCAGAACCTTATCAATGTAGGCTCTTTGGGATAATCCCAATATCCCACGAGACCTATCTCGATGAATCTCAATGCCTATAACATAAGAGGCCTCTCCAAGATCTTTCATATCAAAATTCTTAGACAGAAAGTTTTTGGTCTCATGCAACATATGCATATCACTACTAGCAAGTAAGATATCATCTACATACAAAACTAAAATGATAAACTTACTCCCACTGATCTTTAAGTATAAACATTGGTCCACTGCATTTTCTTTAAAGCCAAATTTACTAATCACATCATGGAACTTAAGATACCATTGTCTAGAGGCTTGCTTTAATCCGTATATGGATTTCTTCAACAGACATTTCATATGTTCCTTGCCTTCAACCATAAACCCTTCTGGTTGCGTCATATAGACATTTTCATGCAAGTCACCATTAAGAAATGCAGTCTTTACATCCATTTGATGTAGCTCTAAATCATAATGAGCCACTAAAGCCATGACTATTCGAAAGGAATCCTTTTTCGACACAAGAGAAAATGTTCATTAGAGTCTATCCCCTCCCTTTGAATGAAACCTTTAGCGACGAGTCTAGCCTTGTATCTTTCGACATTACCTTTAGGATCTAGCTTAGTTTTGTAGACCCATTTACAGCCTACAGCTTTGGCCCCTTCAAGCAAGTCAATAAGGTCCCAAACTTTATTTATTTTCATCGAATCTAACTCATCTTTCATGGCCTCAAGCCATTGAGTTGAGTGATCGCTCATAATAGCTTCTTTAAAGGATGTGGGATCATTTCCAATGCCTAGATTATAGTCAGCCTCATCTAGATACACAATATAGTCATCAGAGATGGTTGTCCGTCTCTCTCTTCCTAACCTTCGAAGAGGTTGCTCATTAGCAGGAATTGGAGCAGGATCTGTAATAAGGGGCACATCATTAGGTACAACCTCGGGTGCATCGTTACCCTCTCTATGAGGTAATGGCGCACCAACCTTTTGGATAACAGGAATAGAAACATGATTCTGAATTTTCTCAAGGTTTATTATTCTTGGTGTACAACTCCCACTATACTCAGCATCTTCAAAAAATACTGCATGCCTAGTTTCAACAATTCTAGTGGTATGTGATGGACAGTAAAATCTGAAATCCTTAGACCTTTCAGGGTAACCTATAAAATGACAACTTATGGTCTTGGGATCGAGTTTCTTAGTATGCGGATTGTAGACTTTTGCTTCAGCTAAACAGCCCCACACATGAAAATATTCTAAACTTGGTTTCCTCTGTGTCCATAATTCAAAAGGTGTTTTAGGCACAGACTTACTGGGAACCCTGTTAAGAATATGCACAGCTGTTTTAAGTGCTTCAACCCACAAAAACTCTGGTAGAGTGCTTTGGCATATCATACTTTGTACCATATCCATGAGGGTACGATTTTGCCGTTCAGCTACACCATTCTGCTGGGGTGTACCTGGCATTGTATACTGAGCAACGATGCCACATTCTTCCAAATACAAGGCAAAAGGACTAGGGTTACAACCCGTTTCAGAGAATTTTCCATAATATTCTCCGCCTCTATCAGATCTTACAACTTAAATTTTTAGGTCGAGTTGATTTTCAACTTTGGCTTTGTAAGTCTTAAACATTGCAAGTGAGTCAGATTTTTCATGAATGAGGTAAACATATCCATAATGAGAATAGTCATCAATAAAGGTGATAAAGTATCTATGACCACCAATACCCGGTGTAAGGAAAGGTCCACAAATGTTAGTGTGGATAAGCTTTAAAAGTCTCGTACTTTGAGTGGCACCACGTTTATTGCCTTTTACAAATTTTCCTTTATTACATTCAATACATGTGTCAAAATCTGAGAAATCTAAAGAATGAAGAATTCCATTCTCAATGAGGCGTTCCATTTTGGCCTCGTGATATGTGACCTAGACGTTCATGCCATAATTTAGCAGAATTTTCATTCTCTCTTTTTCTCTTACCACAAGTTTTAGCAACTACATCATTCACGTTCATTGTTTTCAAGGATTCAGTAAAATAAGCATTCAAAAGTAATTTGTAGAGGTTTCCTTCCAACAAACCAAAACTAATAACTCTAGTGTAAAGGAAAAGAGAGAAGCCTTTATTCTCAAACTTAAATGAATATCCATAAGCGTCAAGTCTAGAAACAGAAATAAGATTTCTAGTCATACTGGGAACATAAACAATATCAACTAAATCCAAATTGAAGCCACTCTCCAAAACTAAACGGAGAGTTCCTACAGCTTCAACTTGAGCTTTCTCTCCATTTCCTACTAGAACATTACGGTTCCCTTTATTTAACTTCTTCATGGAAAGGAATCTCTGCAATGAATTAGTTATGTGCACAGTTGCACCTGTGTCAACCCACCATGTATTTAAAGGAGCATCAATTGTATCAGACTCATAACAAACGCAAATAGATAAATTACCTTTCTTTTCCAACCATTCTCTGAATTTATGACATTCTTTTCTCATATGTCCTTTATCCTTACAAAAGTGACACCTAGGACCAGAAGAACCCTTGGTGCCAGAAGAGCTTGCCTTGTCAGTCTTGGTTACAGAAGCACTCTTATTTCCTTGCACATTACCTTTGCCAAAATTCTTTCATTTTCCTTTTCCTTTAGATGGACCGGTACTGGCAACGTGAGCATCATCAGGTTGTTCAAACTTTAGCCTCTCTTCTTCTTGGACACACACGGAAATCAACTCGCTCATCTTTCACTTCTCTTTCTGCGTGTTATAGTTGATCTTAAAAGGACCAAACTGCACAGGAAGGGAAGTCATAATAAAGTGCACGAGAAAACCTTCAGAGATTTCCATGTCCAAACCTTTTACTTGAGAAGCCATATCATTCATCCGTAAAATATGCTCACGAGCACCGTTGGATCCACTGTACTTGAGCGTAACCATTTTAGTGATGAGAGTAGTAGCATGTGCCTTGGAAGAACCCTGAAACTGCTCTTCAATATGAGCAAGGTACAACTTAGCATTATCCGAGTCAGGAATGGCTCCGCGAATAGTAGTTGTAATGGAGCCTTTCATAATTATTAGGGATATGCGGTTGGAAGGCTCCCACTTTTCATAAGCCGCCTTTTGCTCAGTAGAGCTTTCAGCCGTAAGGGCAACAGGCACGTCAACCCGTAAAGCATAATCCAAATCCATAACTCCAAGGATTATGCTAATCTGCTCTTTTCATTTTCTAAAATTGGTGCCGCTTAATGATTCGATAGAGGAAAGATAGCCAATAATTGCAGCAGGACTATACGCTAAATAATAACAATAATCATGCACGTTAGTACCGAAAATCCATATGATGAAAACAGTTAGTTCATCATTTAACATAATAAAATAAATTGAGGGATAAACAATTTATTTGTATGAAAAAGGTAAATACACAAAATATTTCTCAAAAGGAAAAAAATTAACATATCACTTATAACCTTCCGTTGGGCCGGTTATTAACATACAAGTGTTTTTTCATCCTTAACAATTTGAAAATCATTAAAAACAACATGAGTACGAATTATATCACCGTTGGGCAGAAAATAATTTGACTCATGCAACTTATTATTTCCTTTTTTTCCGCTTAAAAATTAAAATATAATCTTCCGTTGGGCCTATTAATATTTTAATTAATAAGCGTTAACGTGATGTGATTTATCATTATCTCAACTTATAAAAGATAATAAACTTCCGTTGGGCCGCTTACTGCCAAAATAAGTAAGAACCACTAATTATTTCAAGCTCATTATCATAGTCTAGACATGCCAAACGAAGCATAAGGTTTTAGCATAATCTCGTAATTTTAAACTAATTCTTCAAATTATAATAATATTGGCACGTTATATTCATCAGTATCCCTAAACAAACCAATATTAAAACATAAGCGGCGTTACAAATTTTTGTAAGGCTCAAATAAAATACCCAAGCCTAATTAAAAAAAAATCTATATTTAAAATGGCCAAAACAGGCCCAATCAGTGAGCTACAGGCCCATTTTTAAGTGGCCAAAACAGCCCACTTCGGAGGCCTAAACAGGCTATAACAACTGGTCACACAGGCCCAACTCTTCGGCCGATTAAGAGGCCTAAAATAGGCCTAACCAAGGTCTGGCCTTTTGGCCCAGTTTTGCAAGGCTGAATAACAGGTCACCATTCCTTTTGGCTGGGCCAAACAAAACATAACAACAACAGGCCAGGCCACAAGCCTTTCGGCTGGGCTAACAGCCCACCTTGCTTAATTCATGTCTAAATAAAATTTTTGTTGGGCCAAAACATAACACCCCAGGAGGCCCAAAAACCGGACTGCTTGCCCAATTAATTAAGCTAATAATAAAAAAATCAGCCTACTAATCTGGGCCAATACTACAGGCCCAAATACATAACAAGGTAATCTGGAACCTACCTTTTGACGCAGCCCCCATTTTTTTTTCTTTTTCTTACTTTAACGTTAGGCATAATTCATCAATTACTCGAACAAACTTAAAAGGGAAGTTCTATGTTTATGCTATTGATTAACGTGGCTCTGATACCACATGTTAGTATTTAATTTCATTCATCTTGATCTCATAATCAAGATCATTAGAATCTTACAATAACATAAACATAAGAACAATAGGGTTACGAACTCACCGGAATCGAAGGAAGCCATAGATTACCAAGAGTTTATTCCGATGATGAAAGAACGCCAAGATGCGGAAGCGAACACGTACCCTTTGGTATTGATCTTCACTACTCTTCTCTATTCTTGATGATGGAATAGAGTGATGTATTTTTCTTTAGTCTAGGAGGTAAAGAGTGGCCAAAACATAATAATACCCTAGCCTCCAAGAAAAAGAGATATTTATATAGAGAGAGTAGTGGGATCAACCCTAAAGCCTGCCAAATCTCAACCGTCCATCCAAGTTAAGAGATTAGGGTCTATAAGCCTTTTATAAACAATAAATTATCAGTGTATTGGATGTTAAAATTAAATAGGCCCATAATGTTATTTAGCCTAATTTAATTAATTAATGTCCAAGTCAAATAATAAGTCAACATTAGTATGACCCGTTAGGCCACTTAATTGGATTGGACAGATCAAATCCAACAGATATATCAACTCGACAGTGAGGAGACATTATGATCCGGTCTTAAGGATTGCAAGATTGCCTTCCCTAACAATGTAGCAAGCTTCAATATATTGAATATCTATGTCATGCTTTTCACAAATCCATTTCACTCTCCCAAAAAGCATCTCACCCAGCTTGCCTTAAATGTTGATTAAACCCCTTCAATGTTCTTACTAAATGCATTCGGCATTCAGTACATCTTGAGATTATCTAAGGCTTGACAAAGGTCATGATTAGTGACTTCTGTAATATTTTTGATCGAATGGAATATGAACACAAACTCAAAGACATTAGCATTAAGTGATGCACCTGCATCTCCATGTGTAGAGAAACCATCTCCATCATTGCTTAAATCTTCAAGGATAGAGTGGGTTACTGCATACATTTTATCAAGCTACAAATGAAAGTAAAATGAGAACCCCATCGAGTTTCTCCAGCTCGTTGTAAAGTGCCAATTTGATTTAACCATTCGCCTGTTTCGAGCTCATCAGTTGCAATCATGTGCCCAATATAGAAGACTTGGGGTTAACCACAAAGCTTAAGTTATTGAAGAACTGATGGAGTGGCTTAACCTCATAGATGCAGTAACTAGTTCTAGCTGGAGCCTGCGAGCTAAGCAGTGAACATAGTAAACATACAGGGATTCGTTACAAATTAAGGCTTTCAAATTAAAACGTTCGACTGACCATGCATATATATTACTAGCCCAGTTATACCATTGACCACGAATGTCCTGGATATTGAGATTATGTCTGGAAAGAATACGAAGTCTCTTTAGGGTAGATGCTCTTGTGTTGGGGACATGAACAAGGTCAAAAAAGCGCTCCCTTACAAAGCCACTTTTATCAACAAATCCCAAGATAATTCTCCTAATAAAATACTTGAGATTTATTGTTATATTCCACGTGATGTATATGTAGCATTTCTTGGAGCATTTTCCAAGACAACAACAATGTTCTGATTCATATCTGCAACAAAACCAAGTAGTTCGATAAAATATCCAGGATTAATGGAATCTATAGTTCCATCATGGCCTCTACAAGCACAACCTCGAAGTGTTAGCCATCTTGCTGTCCCGGCTGATGCTTTAACTCTTAAACGATTATTTGTAATCCGCTCGTAAGTACATATTTCAAGCTTGATCGGTCCTTCATCACGATGACCAATCATTGAGATAAGATTCTGCGTTGGAGTAGTAGTGTCGCCAACCGAGCTGCGTTCTTGACTAAATACATTAATGCTGGTAATCTTGTGAAGGTGTATATTCAAAATCTGGAATGTTTTGGTTAAACTGAATAAAATTTGTTGAAATTATGGTGCTTGTGGTACTTGGTGGTGGTGGTGTACGTTTTTTACTGCGTGATTTTGATAATCTTGAGGAAGACATATTTTACGCTAAAATTGTTTGACAAGAATGAAAAATAAAACTGGTAAGAGTAAATAAATGGAAAAGAAAAAAACTAAATAATGCTAGTAATTGAAAATTTGAGATGGTTAGTACTTGATAACAAATAAGAATGGTAGGAAAACTTATACAATTTAGATAGAGAGAGTGAGAAAATAGGTGTGAATAAGAGATGATGAATTTATAGATTTTCTAAAGTTCACAAAAAATCAAAATACTCTTAAAAACTAGCTGTTTATAGTTATTGAGGAGGCTAAAAACATAAAAGTGTATAAAAGACTTGTTGAAATATGATTGGATGAAAATACCCCCCCCCCCAACCCTAAAACTAGTTGTTTTATAGCTGTTAGGAGAGTAAAAGTGAAATTTTCATAAAATAGAGACATTGGGGGGAATTTAAAATTTTTGAAAATTTAAATTTTAGGGCCCAGTCAGGCTTGGATAGGGCCAGATTCAGGCCCCAAAAAAGTCGGATAAGGGCCGAATACGGGCTGAATTTCGGGCCAGAGTTGGGCTTAGATCGGGCCGAAAATATCGGGCCTCTTTGAGGGCCAGGAATTTTGGAGAAAATGGCAGCCGATCCTGGTCCAACCCTTGGCCCAGGGGCAAAATTGTTCATGGAACCAAGCGGGCCGGTCTGGGCTTTCACTACAAGAAAAATCACTTTTAGCGACGGACTTTTCCGTCGCTAAAAGTGGATAATCTGTCGCTAAAAGTGAATAATCTGTCGCTAAAGACTTTTAGCGACGGACTGTCCGTCGCTAAAAGTCCGTGAGGGAAAACCCCGTCGCTAAAAGATTAGCAACGGAATTTGATGACCCGTCGAAAAAAATCACTTTTTACCGACGGAATTAATTACTTTTAGTGACAGAAAATTCCGTCGCTAAAGGCAATTTCTGTAATTTTTATATTTTTTTGTTATTTTCTCAAATTTTAATTTAAAAATACTTTTAGTGACGGACATTCCGTCGCTAAAAGTCCGTCGTTATGTAGGCCTTTTAGTTACAGAATTTCGTCGCTAAATGCCCATAGGTAAAGGTTAAAACAAAAAAGCTTTTTTTTAAATTGTTATTAGTTTTAAAAAATTCAAGCCTATTTCTATCAACAATAAATCCTATTTACCAAATATATCAACAATTTTATTCTTTAGGCTACCATTCTTATTTCAAGCGATACACATAAAACATAAGTCATACACCATCAATTAAATCCCAAAAATAGATATTCATCAAATAAAATAAATCCCAAAATAACAGATATTAGAACTGTAGCAGTGACAATATTACAAAAAATGAAAAGCAACCACATCAATTTACAGTACACCAAAAGATTGATGCCACATCTATACAATGTTTGTGTGTGATCATTACCTAAGCCTTCAGGATCCTAATTTATGTGCTTCGCCGAGGACTCATTTGCAAGCAAGCTCATGCCACTGAATTAGTACTCCACCTGTTACACCACAAATCCTCTTATTAGTATTTATCCAAAAGAACACCCTAGCGCAAGGGAAACACATAACACCATGAAATGGAGCCACATTCAGATGCCTAACAAGCATATATTCTTCCATTTAGGATGAAATCAACCTCTGTGCGGACCAGCAGAAGCACTAGTCTAAAACACCTTAAAGGGTTTCCTATGCACTCATGGACCAGCAGAACCATCGGACCAAAACTCCACAAAACACTTCCTATGCACTCAGCATAGGTACATATAACTAAGACTATAATATTTTAGCAAAACACTTAGAAAAGAAGTTTGCAGAGACGAGGCTTTATACTACATTAATATGGAAAAAGAAAACTCTCTAGTTTTTTCCATCATCTGTTGTATTGCCAGTAAACCTTAGATTACATTAGCGTTCTATCCATGCACACACAGCAGAACCACCTAAACTTTGAATTGTATTTGTGTTCTATGTATCGATTATTCATCATAAATAAGGCATACTTCTATTTTATGACAATGTCATACGTTTGTCCAAAAAGGATCTTAAGCATCTACCATATCCTATGGTCAGTGCAATACCAAACTTAGCCAAAACGAGATAATTATAGATAAGTAAACAAATTTGTTACCTCCACATGAGGAAGAAGATCACTTGAAGGACATGGAACATCCTACAAAATTGACCTAAAATCCTCTCCCCCCCCCCTGCCTGGCACAACTTTACAACGATACAACAATAATATTTGAAACTTAGATGTTAACGTCTAGCACACAAGTTGATCACTTTTCATGTATTGCATTAAAAATAAAAACAGAAAAATAGGGCAACACCCACGAACATGGAGCATATCCAAAACACCAATCTAAAAACGCTTCATTGGATCCACCAAGCGCTCTTGTTCCACTTTTTCAGGTGGTTATAACTTGTAAGTATTTCCTACATTAAAATTCCTCTAAAGCAATTGAAAAGCAAAGGTACACACACGCACACCCAGAATAACCATTATCTAAACGTTAGTAAAAACTCTACACAAGGAAAGAAAAAACCTACTTTTCACGTGAGTCACACCAGTCTATTTTCAGTCCTTCTTTAGGATCCAAACAATTTTATTCCTTAAAAACATCAAACCCACCGAAAAGTAACTTCATTTTTAGATTCCATATGCAAAATTTCATCAGAACAAACAACCACGTAGATTATCTCCTAATAGAAGGCATACTAATTGATTTAAAGCCATCGAACTATAACTCAATTACAAGCGGAAACCAATTACAAAGAAATGTAAAGAAACTGACCATCTGAAGTCATTTCCAAGGGACATGGTGGCACTCCCATCGAAACGGAACAGATACCGGTACCCAAAAACCCAGCTTCATCTTCTGCCTCTCTACATCGCTGCTCGTGAGCATCCGATAATACTCCAAGCTCAATCTCTTTGGCCAAACTCCACTCCTCGAAACCCTAAGTACCTTTCCTCATCCAAAAATTGGTGAATCAGTCTCGCCAAGTACGTCGCCTCCAAGCTCAATCTCTTCGGCCAAACTCCGCTCCTTGAAACCCTAAGCGCCTCGTTAAAAAACCGGTGAATTAGCCTCTCCGAGTATGTCACTCAGGTGGCGGCTGATGGTCGGCTATGTGAGAGGGGGGAGAGAGAGAGAGAGGGAGAGAGAGATCGAGGGGCAAGGGGTGGAGAGGGAAGAAAGAAAAGAGTGGCGGCGAAAATGAAATGGAAGCAAAGTTAGGGTTTGCTCAATTTATAGTAAGAAACAAAAATTATTTTCCAAAATAAAAATATATTTAGCGACAAATTTTTGTGTCGATAATAACCCGTGGGTAAAAGTCCGTCGCCAAATACATTTATCGACAGAATATTCCGTCGGTAAAGATCTTTAGCGACGCATTTTTACCGACGGATAAATCTGTCGCTAAAAGTAAACCTTTAGCGACGGAATTTTACTGACGGACAAATCTGTCTGTAAAAGTGACTTTTAGCGACGGAATGAAATCCGTCGCTAAAAGTCCATCGGGAAAAGCTATTTTTCTTGTAGTGTTTTTTTGGGTTCGATCGGGCTGGCCCCCGGCCCCTTTGACACCTCTAAGTAGCTTCATTACCTAATCGTTTGATGTTTAGAGAATATTTGTTAGCTCATTTGATATATTTTAGATAACATGAAAATGATCATATTTAATTCAATAAGTTTGAAATAAAACGACAACAACTAAATGTCGATGGAATATCTTTCTTGCTACGTTGTTATTTAAAATGAATGCAGTGAATTCCAAAAATAATTGTTATTTTTACTATGATTAATTGGTAAGTTGGTAAGTGGTATTCTGAAAAAGGACAATCTTTGGTTATCATAAAAAAAAATTGTACAAAGACATCACAACTTCCAAGTTTTGATCAATGAAATTTAAATTACACTTTTTCAAAATAGAAAGAGAGAGGGGGGGGGGGGGGGGTTAAGTTGGGATTTATTATGTGATAATGGCCGTACCATTTGACATTCTCCAAATCTAATTATATATATATATATATATATATATATATATATATATATATATATATATATATATATATATATATATATATATATATATATATATATATATATATATATATATGAGTTGA
Organism: Escallonia herrerae; assembly: GCA_033070095.1. Classification (NCBI taxonomy): domain Eukaryota; kingdom Viridiplantae; phylum Streptophyta; class Magnoliopsida; order Escalloniales; family Escalloniaceae; genus Escallonia; species Escallonia herrerae. The sequence continues at coordinate 230,819 of JAVXUP010000591.1, forward strand.
TCCGTTGATAGCGCTAGCAAAATTGGACAAGTTGCTAGAGCGATATGGCCGTCCATCCCGAAGGGATGGACTACCCAGATATTTTTTTTAAAAGCTGTCAGTCGTCCGCTACATAGTGTAACGGACGGACTTTTTTACCATATTGCCCTCCACTGCTATACTGTAAGGCAGATAACTTTTTTGGCCTGACATGTGATAGTCAAAAAGTCGTCCACTATACAGTGTGGCGGACGACTTTTCGCCTGACACGACTGACACAATTCCATTAATGTCTGTACAATTTTCATTAATGTCTGTACCGTTATTTCTGCACACGTCAATGTTGTCGCGAATGCTATCCGCTGCACAGTAATGCGGACGGTATTGCCTATTATTCCTCTTTTAGCACAATTTTCTTCTCCTTCGGACTCGCTTCCATTTTCAGCTCCCTTCAAGTTTCGAGTAACACTTGCTTCAAGCTTCACTCAAGCAAGGTAAGTTTGAGAATGGTGAAGTTTTCTTTATGGATTGACTGGTAAAGTATAATCTATTTGTTTGGACAAAAAAGTATAGATTTTTTACGATATTCTAGAAATTTGTCACTCTATTCATCAATTTGTGATGTTCTACACATGCTGTCACTCTAGATTTTTTGTGATGTTCTAGACATGATGTTCTTAAAAAATGTATAATTTGTTAACTTTAAATAAATTCATTATAGTTCAGTTCAATTTTTTTTAGGTTCGCTAACTTCAAAAAATTTATCCTATTTAAATTCAAATTTTTTGAGATATGTTTGTTGTATTTTGGCATGATGAATTTGTCTATTTATCTTAGTAATTTTAATTTGTTATGTTCAATAAATTAATAATTATTAATTTAGAGACACTTTTGAGATTATTTATATGGTATATTTGTCATCCTAAATTGGTCTATTCGTCAAGATAATTTTTAGGTAATATTTTCAGTTAGAAATGTCATTTGATTGTTAAGCGTAGTCTATTTCTACACAGGTCTTGTTTCACAATGTCTGATTTCGTGTCAGCTCCAACGCCCCCGTAGATGCTAGTGATCCGTATCTAGGACGAACGTTTCAAACATTGGAAGAAGCTGAAGAATGTTTTCGAGCGTATTCATTGAGGGTTGGTTTTGGCATTAGAATAAAGACTACAAGAACAAGCAACGTAACAAGAACAAGTAATGTAACAAAAAAGATATGCTCTCGCTTATACGAGTGTCATAGGGGCAGAAACCCATTGCAAAATGAGACACGCATAGGCAATGATGACAGTGATGACGAAATAGGATATTCGCGTAGAAGACGGGACTGCTTTGAGGGCACAAATTGCCAGGTCAAGATGTTCGTAAGCTACAAACCCAAGCAAGATCATTGGCTTATTACCAGCCTGGAACTGGCACACAATCACCCGTTAGTAACCCCTTCTAAGGTGAGTCAGATGCATCAACACAAGAAGATGAGCCTAATTCACACAATGAGCAATGCGCGATTGGACCTACGGAGATTGTTAATGTTCTTGCTGAACAGGCTGGGAGAATTCAAAATTTAAACTTTAACACGACAGACGTTCGTAACGCGGTCCGAACCCATAGACGAGCCGCGTATGACCTCAATGATGCTCAATCCACAATGAGCCTATTGAAACGGATGCAGATGGAGGACCCGCAGTTTACCTTCGATTATAAACTTGACGACGAGCATCGAGTTAGTACAATTTTTTGGGTCGACGGTCGTTCGAGGCTAGCTTATAAGCATTTTGGGGATGTCGTGACTTTCAACACCACATACCGTACCAACAAGTACTCGATGCCGTTCGCTCCTTTCACGGGCGTCAATCATCATTATCACTCCATCCTGTTCGGGTTCGCCTTGTTAAGGGACGAGAGCGAGGATTCTTTTGTATGGTTGTTTAGGACGTGGCTGGAAGCAATGAACTTCAAAGCACCCAAAGTGATCATCACCGATCAAGATTTGGCAATGAAGAAGGCTATTGCTACCGTCTTCCCAGACACTCGACACAACTTGTGCACTTGGCACATAAGCAACAAATACCCTGAACGTCTGCATCACGTGTACGCAAAGTATCCAGACTTTAAACAGGATTTTGACAAGTGCGTTAACAAGTCGTTAACGATTGAGGAATTTGAGGAGAGGTGGGAAAAGCTTGTTCGGGATTACTCATTGCAAGACAACGAGTGGCTCCAGCACTTGTACGAGTGCAAAGAGCAATGGATTGGCGTTTACACGAGGAGGTATTTTTCAGCGGGCATGAAAATGACGGGCAGGAGTGAATCTATGAATGCCACGTTCGATAGTTATGTGGGTACAGCTACCAATTTGAAGAGTTTCGTCGCATCCGCACAAAAAGCGGTTGCTTCGTTATTCGTAAAAGAAAGGGCTGCAGACTTTGCAACAACGTACAAACAAAGGAGAAGGTTGCTTGAGACCCCGCTGGAGCTGAACGGTGCCAAAGTCTATACGAAGGAGATCTTCTTGCTATACCAAGTAGAGCTGCGAAAATCGGGACGATACAGTATAAACAAGGTGGCAGAAATGTCTACGCGTGAGTACAAGGTTTATTCGCTCGTGAATGACCTCGTCCCTGAGAAGCTGCGCAGAATTTATACGGTGAGCCATGACACATTGACGGATTCGGTGACATGTGTTTGCAAGAAGTTTGAGTTCCATGGCATCCTGTGTAGACACATTCTGCGGTTTTTCACCCAGAAGAATATCAGGACAATCCCCGATAAATATGTCCTGCCACGGTGGACGAAAGGTGCAAACAGGTTGCACGGTACCATTGCCTTTCTGGAGCACCCGTATACTGACTTTGAAGAATCAGAGACGTTGCGGTATAATCATCTGGTGACAATGTTCACCCGTTTGTCCGTAAAAGGTGCTGCTACAATGGCCGGATATAAACATCTCCTCGAGGTAGCTCAGCAGCAAGAGCCCATCGTCGACCAGTTGGAAGCAGCTTCAGTCAGCAATGCGGTTGACACTGAGCCTACAACGGGATCAGAAGATGACGAGCCGGGGGAGGAAGACGACAATGATATCCGGCCTTTGGATCCAATTATATCGCAAACGAAAGGCCGCAAGAGATCTACGCGGATGAAGAGCTCTATTGAACAGGCAACTCAACCTAAAAAGCTGAGAAGGTGTGCATTGTGCAACAAAATGACCGACCATGACAAGCGAAACCATTACAAGGCACTGGGGATAAGTCCAGGGGGTTTGCAAGATGAAGAAGAAGATGACGCCGAAGATGAGAAAGAAGCAGCTGCAGTGGACCTTTAATTTTTTGTATAAGCCATCAAGTCTGTTTGACATTTGTAATAATGCGTAATATTTTTTGATGAGATTTTCTTTCGACCGAAGATTGGAAGGTTATTTCTGATGGACCTATTAGAGCCGCCATCAAATCTAACCTTAGTTTTTTTTTATTTGCCCCGTCCGCTATACTATGTAGCGGACGGCGCAGCAGAAACCCTATTTTTTATTTTTCTAGAATGTCCGCTATACAATCTAGCGGACAATAAAACTCTTGGTATACTTTATGTCCCTACACAATGTAGCGGACGTCAAACTTCTGTTAAATATTAATCAGATCGGTCATTCTTCTTTCTCATGTTTCTCTCTCTGACTCGAACATCTCACCCACCCGCGACCCCCTCTACGGCGACCCACATCTCCGGCTACACCACCGTCCTCCCCCCGACGCCGCGCCACCTCTGGTGACAGATCCGTCCTGATGGCTTCTACTTCAATGAACAGGGACGTTTCAGTCGGCAGACACTTCTTCAAGGTCATGATGCATGGGTTTCATATAGAACTTGTAGGTCATCCCTCTTTCTCTGTGTTTTCGTGTGTGTTAAAAGTTTTATCTTTGGTTAAAAACTTACCTGTCTTATTATGAATATGTTAGGCCATACCGGTAGCCTTTTGCAAATTGTTTACCACACTTTGTTTCGAAGCAACTTTAACCAGCCGCAAGGGGTCATGGCTTGTTAAAATCAAGAAGAAGCGCGACCAAGAGCAAATTTGTTTCGAAGAGGGTTGGAGCAATTTCTGTGAGCAGCTTGACCTCAATGAAGGGGACTTTGTAATCTTTGAACACAAGGGGCATATGCGTTTTCAAGTGCTGGTGTTTGATCAAAGCACTTGTGAAAAAGCTTTCCCCCAATGTTGAACCCTAAATCAAATTATGAACAATTTTGTGTTAATGTTAATTTGTTTGATAATTTTAGGTTCTTAATTGTGCATTTGAGAATTGTGATTGTTAATTGATGATTTGAGGTTGTAATTGATGATTTTTTTACTGTTAATCATGCATTTGAGATATTGAGATTGTTTATTCCGTCGCTAAAACACTTATTCTGTTGCCAATTTCATAAAACAGAATTAGCGACATCCGCTACACCGTGTAACGGATGGCGCATCAGAAAGTCTGATCTCCAACACTTAAAAAATTTTGTTTCTTGTACGTCTGCTACACTGTGTAGCAGATGGTGCAACAGAAACTCTGGACTCCAACACTTAGAAAATTTTTGGTGTTCTATAAGCCCGCTATATTGTGTAGCGGACGGCGCAGCAGAAACTCTGGATTCTAACACTTAAAAAAATTTAAAATACGTAAAACATAATTGGCGACGAAAAATCGATCGCTAAATGCCCGTTTGAATGGACACCATTTGCTAACACTTAGAAAATTTTGGCTTTAGTCGTCCGCTACACTGTGTAGCGGACGGCACAGCAAAAACTCTCAACTTCAACACTTAGAAGATTTTTGGCCATTTGGCCGTCCGCAATACTGTGTAGCGGACCGCCAACTTCAGTACTTAGAAAATTTTTCGGTCTTTGGACGTCCACTATACTGTGTAGCGGACGGCGCAACAAAAACTCTCACCTTCAACACTTAGAAAATTTTTGGCCATTTGGATGTCCGCCATACTGTGTAGCGGATGGCGCAGCAGAAACTCTCACCTTCAACACTTAGAAAATTTTTGGCTATCTGGCTGTCCGCTATACTGTGTAGTGGACGGCGCAACAGAAACTCTCACCTTCAATACTTAGAAAATTTTTGGCCATTTGGCCTTCCGCAATAGTGTGTAGCCGACGGAGCAGCACATACTCTCAACTTCAACACTTAGAAAATTTTTGGCCATTTGGCCGTTCGCTATACTGTGTAGCGGACGGAGCAGCAGAAACTCTCAACTTCAACACTTAAAAAAATTTTGGCCATTTGGCCGTCCACTATACTGTGTAGCGGACGGCGCAGCAAAAACTCTTAACTTCAACACTTAAAATTTTTTTGGGTGTATGGACGTCCGCTACACTGTGTAGCGGACGCTGTAACAAAGAATTTACTGGTCTTTCCCCCAGTTTGTTTTCCACCATTCAATCATTCTCAATGAGAGCAAAAAAACCAAAATATATACTTCAACTCAAATCAAAATCTAATCAAATCAACCCAAATCGAATGTCAACTAATTTCAACACAGATCAGTCAAATAATCAATCATCTTCAACACAAATCAACTGATCTCAACATAAATCAAATCACACCAATAACAATAATCATGATTTATTAAAAAAATTATTCTAATGGTACAATGTCAACTGGGGTCCTCATGTTGAGCCGGATTCTTGTCTTTAGAAGGATTTTCAATAAACCTAACCGCTCTAGGCCGGCCTTTCATAATTTGCCAAGCTATCATATTCTAAAGCCTTCTACGCATTCCTGACTCCAGGCGGCCGCCTTGAGGCTCTCAGACCGACATATGTAATCCATGTACATGCAAAGGAAGACGCCGCAGTCCGAAGTATTATGTTGCTTGGGCCTCTTCTTCAATCGGAAATGGAGCTTTGGCCGCGCCGGTACATGTACATCACGGATAGCATGGACCATGGCACAAAATAGATTCTGCAAGAAACAGAAAACGGCGTAAGACACGAGTTAACATTTACAATTGGCAAGTTACAATAAGCATTAAACAACAATCGTAAGATTACCATAGAGTCCAACTGGGCTTTGTACATCCGTAACACAGGCATGTGGATGGTATCGTCGTGGAGACTGTCGATCACCGATACGACTTTTTCTGTTGGTTCATAGCAAACCAAGTACCAGTGGCTTTTCCCTAAAAATGGGATTAGAAACACGTGGGCAACCCTTGCGCTCACTGGACTATCCCTAGTAAGATACGCTCGTAGGTTAGCGGACGGTCTCCACTGGCTCAACTTTTTCTTCCCCCTTTGTTCGACCCACTCATGCCATTCAGACACTAGGAGGCTATGAAAAAAGGCATCCAAAAAAAATGCCCGGATACTCGTTCAGCCGCTCCCGACCCCTTTCCTTCAGAATCTCCACGTAGGTAGAGATGACACCGTTGTCTAACCAACTCCCCGGAGCCAGGGAGGATTTCTCCCCACGAGCAATAGTAATCCATGCCCTCTGGGTGATTCACACTATACAACGCTTTGTCTCGGGGGCCCCGCTAAAATAACGCTCTCTGATTATTTGGCATTTATGCGGCTTTAGGGGCTTCAATGGATGCCCTTTGCGATATTGCCCTCGGGGGTCGACCAAGGGATATTGCACTCCTTCGGGGGGTCGACCGGGGGATATTGCCCTCCTTTGGTAATAGATGGTCCCGCCCACGGGACAATGGGCAGTGTCTCGGACAGACTGATGTTTTCGAAACCCCAGTCCTGCGTGACTTGACTCTGAGAGAGGTGTTGGGGTTCCGAGTCCAGAAGCAAAGAGAATGAGGGCGCACTGTACTCTTCCCATGGCGCTTGAGCCTGGCCCATGGTGCTTGGCAGTCCCCAATCACCACCCATTCCCAGTACAGAGGGACCACTGTATCCCTGGCTCACCCCCAAAGTCTGTCCCGAGGGATCACCGTATCCCTCGCTCACATAAGGGGGCTGCCACCCCGAATAACCCATTCCCGGGCTGACGCCCGAAGGCTGTCCCGATGCTTGGCGTAAAAAATTCCTGCAGCCAAACGCCAACGCTTCAGCCTGTTGGCGAAGCTCCTCGCCCATTGCATCCACCAGATCCTTCTGCTCGCTCAACTTCTGGAAGAAGGCGAACGAGGCATTAACCTACATCCAAAGAGATAATAAATAAGTAACTTCATACACACGCGTAGAATCATCAAGTTCAATTAAAAGCACTGGTTGGGCAACTTACCAGATTGTATGCCATCTGCTCATCGATCTGACCCCTAGGGTGGTACTTCTCCCCGCGTTCAAACCTTACTGGGGCTACTCTTCTTCGGGTGATGCGGTAGTACCACTCATTGTACTGTTCGATGCTGATCACGGGGTCAGGCTCCGACACAATGGCCGCCAGCGTGTCCTGCCAGGAATTTCAAACCTCAATTTCTCGTGCGCACAAGTCGTGCGCATTCGCCTTGCCAAACCGTCCGACACCCGGTGGGTTCCTGTTAAGCCTCATATCCGGCGCATCGGCTGGCAACCCCTGCAGGCACTCAAAATGGCACATAGCGCGATCTGGCAGCTGCCACTCTGTGACCTCGAAGTGGATCAGGGGTGTGCGTTGTAACCCGGAGAGCGTGAAGACGAACGACTCTCCCACCCGTCGCGCCAAACATTTGTACGGTGCCCATCGCATCTGGCCAGGAGATAGCGAGTCGAGCTCCCCCCATAGTACGTAATGTTGTGATGGGGATCGTCTCTCCTCGGGTAGTGGCTGTCCTTCTGGCTGTACTCCCAGGCGCACAACCGAGGCCACACATTATCGGTTCCGTCCCTACGCCTGGGTGCGCCGGTAGCAAGGTGTTCATAAGACCACACCTGAGAGCAAAGACAAATTAAATAAAGTATCGTCAAAATTTATTGTCGATTCAACAAAAAAAATCGAGCACGTAATCAAGATTTGTATGATATACCTGCAATAGCGAGAGACATGCACATATAGCTTTGGAGTCGGGCCTCGTTGCCTTGTGCAATGCTCGGTACAGGTACGCAAGAGTTGCTGCACCCCAGGCATAATCCCTAACCTCCAGCAGGTTACCCAACAACGGTAAATATTTGACGCTGACCTATTCTTCGACGTTGTTGGGAATAGAATTGCCCCCATCACCCACAAGAGAAAAGCTTGTGTGTACAGCACAAGCATCTGATCCGTGTAGTTATCCGGCAGAACCTTGTAGGTATCTACCAACCACTTCAACTTGATACCACCAGTGCTAAATTGATCCTGGGGTATCGAAGTAAAGAAGTCCCTAGCGGTTCTCTTATTCGTTGCTTCTGACGGAGGAGCTATTACCGCCGCCCCGTCACCGGTAACCCTAAGATGAACCCTACATCTTCTAGGGTAATTGTCATCTCTCCGAGAGGGAAGTGAAACGTATTCGTTTCACTTCTCCACCTTTCAACAAGGGCACCTATTAAGTGCCGGTCAAGGTGTTGAAAGATCTGCCCATGCGTGAAAATCCCAAACCCAATCCCACGCAGTAATCTTTTCTGGTATTTGTTCAATTTCCAGGCTTTGAAATTATCAGATACTTCTACTGTGTTGAGAAGTGCTCTTTCCTACGAATTAATAAATACAATTTAAGCAAAATAAACGGTATACAACGTTTGCAAGAATAAGAAAGTTGATAAAATAAGTATCTTACTCCACCATCCCATATGAGCGTACTGATATGGTTTGCTTGGTCGTATAATACGGAGGGATCTTCTGGTCCAGGGTTAAAATTCATTTTTTGCAACTGAAATTATGAAAAAATGACAAGGTTGGAAGTGTAAACATTCTCAAACATACAACGCTAGCACATGCATCGCTAGCATGTGCTCACATAATACATACATCGCTAGCATGTGCTCACATAAATTCACATGATGTATATATGTATGTACATACATACAAATAGACACGGAATCGGATTTTGCAAGTAAAATCACATGAACAAATAATATGCAATACACATACATTATATGTATATACATAAATTGACAAACGCTAGCACAATTCAGCGCATACATATTCAAAATCATGCATAAGCCGCGATACTCATAACAACTCTAGATTATGAACAAATAAATGATTGGTTTGTGAACTTACGTGATTGATAAGACAATTAAAGGATTTCTTGGAAAGAAATCAAAAAGATCTACTTGCCAATGCCGCTAAAAAAATTGTGAGAAGAAGAATGAATAAGAGTTTCGAAGCGGGTGAATACGCGGGTTAAGTCCGCTACATAGTATAGCGGACAGTAAAAACCGCCTGCCAAACAAAAGTTGTCTGCTACATAGTATCGCGGAGGTGGGATAAGAAAAGTCATCCGCTACACTGTATAGCGGATGACTTTTTGACTGTCACGTGTCAGGCCAAAAAAGTTGTCCGCCTTACAGTATAGCGGACGAAGGAGGAGGGGTAATATGGTAAAAAAGTCCGTCCTCTACACTATGTAGCGAACGACTGACAGCTTTTGAAAAAAAAGATCTAGGTCGTCCATCCCTTGGGGATGGACGGCCAGATCGCGCTAGCAACTTGTCCCATTTTGCTAGCGCTATCAACGAATCAGCTCCACACACACACACACACACACACATATATATATATATATATAAAAGCCAAAACTGAGAGAATATAACATTCTCTTTTCTACTTGGCATATCTCTTTTATGTCATTTTGTATTCAACCAATTAAATAAGTTTTGCTTTTCTCTCTCTTCCACGTTAGCATGTCCTATTTAAAAGCAAATATCTCTCTCTCTCTCTCTCAATTTTAAATTTATATCTCATTCAAATCTTGAAACTTTTTCAAAATTTACACAAGTCTAATATATTTTTATAATCTACAAAATTAATCTCCCATCTTTTACTTTATTACAAGTCATACAATACGTATATTTATGTATGTGTGTATATGTGTGTGTGTGTGTGTGTGCGCTCTTATGTCGCAAAACTTTTTATACTGTTTTAGGTGAATTTATTAATAAAAATCTCAACACGTATTATTAATATTGTTACTAAAAATGATAAAAAAATTCTTAAAAAGGTGAAAATAACATTATTTGTTATTATTATTCGACATATAAGTATGAGTTTCCAATTAGATGTTATTAGGCCCGTGTGTTGTAAATACTAATTTTCTATGAAAAGTCTAGTATATAAGTATCGGTCTTACTCATTGTTCAAGCACTAGTTTGACTTGCAGATAATGATTACTTGATTTGTACATATTATTGTGGTTCAGTTCAACTTTCAACTGCTCTTATAATATCGTAAAGAACAAATGGTGTACCATCATTATGAAACGGAGAGAGCAACTAATTATCATTGAATTCCCGTATTAATATATCGTTAGAAAGATGGATTGCCTTTTAAGGAGTTTCACAATTTGTTTACAGTTCATTAATATGTACTTGTTTGTGTATTTAATCCTGGTCAGTGACCAAACCGACAACCAAATTGCTGCTAGAAACAACTTGACTGAAGAAGGCAGCGGGCTTGGAGCATTTGCGTGCTGTTTATGGGCTGGGAATCAACAAGCAATCATCTTTTGGGCCTGTGTAAACTGAGCTTGCATTCTTGCATGTGTTTTTTGAGCCTTTTTCAGCTTTATACAATACGAGTTACCGTGACATACGCGATACATATATAAAAATAAAGTTGATAATATCAATTTTGATAAAAAAAAAAAAAACAACTAGCAGTACATGTTTAGTTTTCCTAATGGTTGTGTTATTAGGGTATTACTCGTTTGGTATCAGCAATGATTAGACCTGGCAAAAATTGATCCGGACCCGCCGGTTTACCCGTACCCATGCGAAAAACTTGGGTACATGTACACATTTAAAGGACCCGCTGAAAACGGACTCGTACCCGAACCGACCCGTAAAATCAGGGTAAGTTCGGGTCGGATACCGGGTACCCGGGTTTACCCGATTATGTGCTATATATATATATATATATATATATGTTTTTAGGGTTAAAACCTCTCATTCTCTTCTTCTTCCCACTTGATTCTGCTGCCTCTGCCTCTCAAGTCTCCCTCACAGATCCCCTCTCACAGGTTCCCTCTCTCAAGTCTCTTTCTTTCTCACAGACCTACCGAAGTCACGATCACCCTACTCCACCCACGGCGCCTGTAAGTCAGTCACTCTCGGTCTACCGCATCTCTGCCGCCACGGTCGGTCACTCCACGGCCCCGTCGCCACCGTTCGGTCGCCACCGTTTGGTCACCACCGTGGACCCGTCGCCACTGATCCGTCACCACCGTGGCCCCGTCCTCACCGATTCATCACCACCGTAGCCCGTGGTCACCGATCAGTCACTACCGTGGCTTTGTTGCCACCAATCTGTCATCGACATGGCTCCATCGCCACCTTCACTCCATCTCAGTGGTTGTAGGGTAGACTTTCAGTGTGGATTTTGATGGTTGTCGTGTCTTCTCAATGTGCAGATTGTTTTTTTTTTTTAATTGTTAGTATTGAAAAATGTTCATATTGGTTTTATTTTTTTGATGGAAAGATGTTCAGATTTTTGTGTAATGAATTTCGATGGAGAAACAATATATTATTTGATTGTTGAAGGTTAAAATGTGTGTAATTAGTAGTTAATTAAACTCTGTTTATTTAAAAAATAATTATTTAGAAATTGATGATTTACCCGCGGGTAATACCCTACCCGCACGGGTAGGGTACGGGTTTCCAAAAATCTTACCCGAGAAAATCCTGGTAAATTATACCAGACCCATTTTTACCCGTACCCGACGATATACCCGATTGCCAGGTCTAGCAATGATTGTGGCAACAACGACAATGGTAGTGGTGGGTAGTCTAGCATTTGTAACGGCATTAATGGTGACATTGATATCAGGCATCACTAGCTAGCAGTAGTGTCGGTTACAACAGTAACGGTGCTGACAATAGTAACGATAGTGGTGGTGGTGATAGTGATGTGGAGGCGACAACAACAAGAAGTCTAGTGGTGATGGTAGTGATGAGAATAGTAGGCGTGGTCGTGATGTAACATAATAATGGTAGCGGTTGTGGCGGTCGTAGTAGTGGTGGTGGCAACAATGTGATGGAGGTGGAGGTGGTAGCGGGGTGATGATAGCAGTGTGGCACTGACGGGTGCATCAATGTAGTGGTGGATGTGATGGTAATAAAAGCGGTGGAGGTAGGGGCAGTAGCGGTGGTGATGGTGGCAGTGAAAGTGGTGTGGCTACGATAGAGACAATGATGATGGTGCTCGTGAATTCATAGGTTGTAAGATTAAAAAAAAGTAAGGTATAGTAAATAATAATTTAGTTCAAGTAACTTTAAATTCCATAAAATCCAATCATTTTACTTTGGATTTCATACCATAAAAACTAATCCAGCCAAATCCACGAAATCTAGTTCTATTTCTTTCCTTTAATATTTCAAACAATTAAAATTGAGTAATACAAATAAAATTTCATCAACTTCATGGTTCCAAACACGCTCTTAGTGTTGTGTGACAAGTCGAGCAAGCAAGAATAAGAACAATGGATAAAGTCAACATTTAAATGTATTAAGTCCATTTAAAACTCCGCAAAACATCAAATAGAAAAAATTTCGTAAAAAGGATGGATTAGTTGCTATTTCGCTTAGTCAGCATTTGCAAATATAAAAAACGTTGATGTTACGGTGCGCTTAAAAGTATTGCTAAAATTCAATATGGTAAATTTTGGGTGTTATCCTAGTTGAACAAAATTCAAAAAGTACAGCCATAATTCAATATGGTGAAATACAGCCTGCTTTAGGATTTTCTATTTGTATCTCATGATGCGTGTGTAAGTCGCCCACAAAATATTCTATTTAGAAATTAGGCATTAATTACGTAATAGTTTTACAAATGATCTCTTTGAAGAAATTTGGCAATTAACTAGTCCAAACTAGTTATGCGAATTGTGGATTTGGAGGTCCCAAATTCATAGTTCAAATCCCTCCGAGAATTTCGCAAATTATTTTTCGTACAATCTAAACAAGAGATTATGTTGAAGAAATTTCTAAATACCTCCCTAAAGTGAAATTCTTAGTTCAAATCTCACATCCAAATACAATTTAAAATATCCAAAGAATATCACTGAATTTCCTTCATTTGGCTTTTTTTTTAAATTGTAATTGTACATTTAGTACCTGTAAATATTAAATTAAATTCTAATAGCAATTATAGATTACATAAATACTTTTTAACAAGTTATGTTGAGAAAAAAACAATGTAAAACTGTCATAGTACATTATTAGCGTAGAAAGGGACATGTTGGTCATTTTAAGAAATGGCAAATTACATTCAAAGGCACTGAGGTTTGAACTTATTTCAATCAACTGCTTAACGTGTTAGAAATCACACTACTTTCCTTTCTTAGGTTACAAGAACTAACATAATACAGAACGAGTTTCCATGACACACGCAACAAATTAATAATTTAAAATCTTTATCATGTATAAATATTTATTATCACATTTAGTAAAATGAATTACACATTATAAAAAACTAAAAATAGTTATTCACTATTTAAACTTTTGTTTTGTAAATTTTTCAAGAAAAAATAATAGAATGACACTTGTCACCATTTTAGATAAGTAGTTATGTAACACCAAAAATGTGTTACATCAAATCATGTTTCAATCAACTGCTTAACGTGTTAGAAATCACACTACCTTCCTTGCTTAGGTTACAAGAACTAACATAATACATAACGAGTTTCCATGACACACGCAACAAATTAATAATTTAAAGTCTTCATCATGTACAAATATTCATCATCATATTTAGTAAACTGAATTATACATTATAAAAAACTAAAATAGTTATTCACTATTTAAACTTTTGTTTTATAAATTTTTCAAGAAAAAATAATAGAATGACACTTGTCACCATTCTAAATAAGTAGTTATATAACACCAAAAAGATGTTATACCACACCATGTTTTTCATTTATATATAGTATATATATAGATATCATCGTATCGCCCTTTGCGCTTTCCACATATTCATTCAGCTCATTCTATTTTTTATTTTTACTACAGTGGTGCCACTGCTAAGATCCAGCACAACCACCCATCTCTTCTATTCTCTTTTGTTTTCTTCGGTACTCCTCTACCATGGCCATCGATCTCAACAATATTGAATTACTTCCCAATTATCCATCGCCTTCGACTACTTGCAATCTTTCGCATGATCTTGACCATTTACCCACCAATTTCCACATGGCCGTCTAGAGATTTGGAGTCATTTAGATCCAAGGTAATTCAATAAAATATATAATAAAGCTGAAGTCGGGAGAAAGTTAACATTCTATTTTTTACTTGTCATGTTTATTATTTTGTCATTTTAAATTTAAACAAACAAATTAATTTTATATTTCTCTCTCTTAAATGTCAATATGTCCCACTTAAAAGTTTTATTAAATATTAATAAGTTCGTAATCCCAACTCATCCTAGAGTTTTGTCAAAACTCTCCCCCTTTTAAATCTCTCTCTCTCTCTCTCTCTCTCATCCTAAATCTTTTCTCTTAATTAGACAAGCCCAAGTTTTGAATCTCCTCCCTTTTATTAGTAAGCCATATTCATAAATAATCTTATCCCTCATTTTATCTTCTTATCATTTTTATACTTTTATTCTCTATTTAGTGGCCTTTTATTAATACAAATCTCAAAACATAGGGTATCGTTAATTAACATTTTTATTTGGAAGATACAATTCCAATTATTATTTTTATTCCATTTTACTTTTTCGTTTGTTACTAAAAAGTTAACAATTGTTACTAAAGTCCATTTTCAACAAAAAAAAATAAAAAATATGTAGAAAGATCATATAAAAAGGTAGATGAAAATAATATTGCTATTATAATTAGTACTACTATTGTTATCACCTCTTTTGGTATGATTATTGGACATACAAGGACAAGCTTTCTCGAAAAAAATCCTGCAGGTTGTTGCTCCGTATGTCAAGCACGGTTATTAAGACTAGTTAGTGAAATAAAAGGTGATTGAAGGCATAAGTAGGGGTGCAACTTGGTCTGTGCAACTTGTTTACAATTCTTGCTAGCCCTTAAAAAGATGGGTGTGAGCTTACTTTTACAGAGAGAATTTTATTCAATATGCAACTCTTTTAAACCAAAACCATGGATAAATCCAAGTGACCCTTTCCGTAGTGGACGTGGCCACAAAATCTTAAGCCCGTTAAAAATACGAGCTAGACATGGGCAAACGTCTTTAAAGGCTAGTGCAGTCCGTGAGAAATTCATCCCGTCCAACTTTTTTTACCACATAGATTATGTACGTAGATATTATGTGTACAAGATATGTGTTTTATTTTCTTTAATCTTTAAAATCCTTTAAGCATATGAGTTTGAAGACCTGCCCCGCAAAAACCGGCAAAATAGGAATCCGAAACATTCGCCTAAATAACTCCCTTTCTGGAAGTTGGCAGGTACGGTTGCGCAGTTCACCCTACTCCACAAACCGGAACAACAAAAAAAAATGGAGAGAGCAATAGGCGTGGCGGAGCAAAACGGCGCCGCCGCGGACGAGGGCGGCGACGCGGAGGTAGAAGGAGGCGGAGGCCTGGACGGCGGTCACGGCAGAGTCAGGGGGTCCTGGACTACCGAAGAGGACGAGGTGCTGAGTCAACTCGTGCTGAGCTACGGGGCGAGGAATTGGGGACTGATCGCCCGAGGAATCCCTGGGCGTTCTGGCAAGTCGTGCCGCCTCCGGTGGTTCAATCAGCTGGACCCCACTCTCGAGCGCAAGCCGTTTACTGGTAAAAGAAAAAAATAATAATTCCACTGCCATTGCGGATTAGTCGTACTTGCTTTGTGATGACTCTTTGGGTGCTAGTTTTGGATTTCAAGAAGGGAAATTGCTATTTCCACCCCTGTTATCAGTTTAGCCGTAAATGAGGGAATGAAAGAGCATATAGGTGGTCGAAATAGCATTTCCCTCTTAAGAATTAAAGGATTTTTGGGTGCTAAATCTGGAAATGTTGTCACCTTTATGCTATTTTGGTTGACGGTTTTTTGTGGTAGGGTTTGGTTGATCATCCCGGCTAATGTTGTTGATAATGCACTCATTGGTAGGTTTCTGTTGGGCTCAATGATTGTATTGAGCATGTAAGATATTCCCGCGGTTTCGTGATTTTTGTCACTTTTGACTTTTTGTGAATTTCCCAGAAAGATTTTGAATATGTAATTATTGGTTTTACTCTTGTTTTTGCCCAGCTTTGCTTGGTAAAACAAATTTGATTTGATTTGTAACCATTTCGTTTTGAGTCCAATTCAATGCTTAGATATTCAAATTCTATCCTAAAAATTTTCAAAAAGGGGGAGAAAACTTATGGAATGAATGGAGTATAGGAGTATCTCAAAGTTAATGGACTTATTGTTCTATTTTTTGTGTGAAAATGTATTAAGCATTTCCGTTGAGTATTTTTGCTCTCGAAATAGAATTTGCTAGCTAAAGAAGTATATATTTGAATGAAATGATAGTTCACATTTTCTATGGTAGCTTGTCGTTCTCAAAATTTTGATATTGAGTTGAAGCTATATGTTCATCATTGCTCTCGTAGTAAGACTGGGTGTACTTTCTTTTCATTTTGTAACTAGGATCAGATTTCTTTCTGAAACGGTTCAAACTTTGTTTTTAGAAACGAATGTAGTATGCGGAATATTTTGAACACTTCAAATGAAACTTAAACCACTAAAACTTCTCTGTAAACATTCCTGGTTTCAAGCCAAGTGAGACACCACAGCATATTAGAGTTCGAATTATTGATTCCTACTATTGACAATAAACTCCATAAAAGGATAAATATATTCCATTGCAGTGACAATTATTCACAGTAGGCTCGTGCATTATTCTTGATATACTGTCGTTTCAGCCCTTCGGCTGTTGTTTTTTGATGTCTACTTGGATGTCTGCCTATAATAAACTGGGTTGCAATTGCGCATGTCTTTCTTGACATTCTTGCTTTAAAAGCTACTAATCCAAGCATGCCTGCTTGAACTTAATCAGTAATATGATGTCGTTAGCAAAACTATCATCATAATAGACAAGGTAACACAACCAACACTGCAAAAGATGTATTGCACGTCTATCGTAGTTGTATGATCTTTCTGAATCATCTCCATTAGGCATTGTATTACCTGTATACCTGATGTGATGGCCTGTTAGATCTTATAGACATGGGGCTAAGCAAATGTAACAATGCCGATCTATCTGTTTCTGTAAATGTGGGCTGAGATTGCGGGTCTTGTTCTGTTTATCATCCTTTTTGGTTTATTATTTTGAGACATTTATGAAATTCCCGACTGAATTTTATGATTCATGGAGTTCAAAACCAAAGAGTCACTGAAAACACATTTGTGTGTTCTTATGTACCTTGATTGAACACGAGACAAGTTATTCTCAAGTGGATAGGCATCAGACATCTAGTGCCCTTTAGTGATAATGTTTTGGTTGGATCTTCAAAGTGATAGCTAGTTTAGGGACTAGGCGAAGCTGTGGTTATGGTGTCATTAGCATATTTGAGTCAGTGCGTGAAAGTCTCTGTTGTCATGAGCCTTAAACCCTTTGGAAAAGGCATAGCAGAAGTTTGTAATCTGCTCAGCTTCATATGAACGTGAACTTCCTTACTTGAAAGGTTCTGGCATGTGGAAACCATCACCTCCCTACTTACCTCTTATTTTAGAAAAGTACATAAGAAGGTAAATGAATTTACCATAAAAGTGGAAACCCAGAGGGAAGTAGCTGTAGAAATGGAGTAAAAAGGTTGACAGTTGGATATTTGGGTGGAGTGGTTGGAATGATGGGGATGAAGAAGAAGTTTTATCTGTAGTGGAAAGAGCAGTTAGTTATCAAATTTTAAAAAATTTCTAACAATGTCCTTGTTGTTAGCATCTGTTACTGGACATCTTGCTTGAAGCTCTGTCAGAGAAGCATTCTATGCCGAGAAGACTTAGGGCTAGGCTAAGCCTCCCTCAACTAACTTTTTGTTTTACTTGAAATCAGTACGTTATAAAGGTATATAAATGGAAGTTCCAAAACGGCTTCACAGTATGGTTGCTCTCCCTTAATAATTAGTTTTCTACTTCCATGCCCCAGAA
Organism: Escallonia herrerae; assembly: GCA_033070095.1. NCBI lineage: Eukaryota > Viridiplantae > Streptophyta > Magnoliopsida > Escalloniales > Escalloniaceae > Escallonia > Escallonia herrerae. The sequence goes on from JAVXUP010000591.1 coordinate 248,939, forward strand.
GACTTCTTACAAGGGACAGAGATTAGCTCTGAACTTCTACTTATCTTAGGGCTTTTCTCTCCTCCCGCTACTCATGTTTTAGCCACTGCCCAACCCTTTCACGGCACCAAACCACCTTGTAGGTTCAACTGCGTCCAGAACTTTGAACTAAATTACTGCATATGTATTGTGTAAGTTGGTGGATAATCAAAGCTCTTCCCAGATTTATAAGAGCATGTTTGAATGGCTTTCATGTTTTTCCCAGGTGGATACATTTACAAAGACCATCATCACCTTTGTTGGAACAACCGCCACCAATTGCTCATAAATTCTGCTCTTCTATCAAGCCAAAAACTCAATGTCCACCACCGTCTTCTCCTTCAATTCCCACGACCATTACCATTTATTAACACCAACACTGCTTGAAACTGTCACCTTTGATTTCACCATATGACACCTGTGAAAAGTGTAAACCTGGAAACAGATCGAAGAAAAGAGTTTGTTTAGTTCCCCACATCTCTGGATTCCAGGCAGCTATGGCCGTGGCTGCCACCTTGGATCTGGCTTGGAACGAGAACAACAGTGGAAGGGAGGGGACGTCTTGGTGCTGGCCCCGAAGTAGAAATTCTAGTAGAAGATGAAATATTGAGGATGAAGACGGAGATTTATCAAAAAATTGGAGGGCAAATATGAATGCAATTACAATCTAGCATTCTATGTGATATCAAATGAACTGATAAATTGGCACCACAACCTGAGGTTTGCTAGCAACCAGGGACACAGATTACATGATCAATTTTATGCATGATTTAAATTCTTTGACAAAATTCAGGATATGTCATAAGCAATCATTTTAAGACGAGGCCAGAGCAGTGTTATTAAAAGCGCGCCTAAGCGCAAGGCGCGCTAAGGCTCATGACTCGCTCCTCGCCTAGGCCTCGGCGCAGCGCGTTCAAGAAGGCGCGCGCCTGGAGGGCCCAGGCCCATAGCGGGGCGGGAGGCGCAAAGCTAGGCGCACGAGCTCTTGCCGTAGGATATGCCATCATGTTTTTACATGGGCCGTTGGATATGCTTTCAGATTTTTTACATTTACAAGTCTTAAGACACTAACACAGTAAAATCAAAATCCCTAAATCTGTTTCACGAGTCAGTCACTCTCACAGTCTCAACTCTCACGCACGGTCGCTGCTTGCTTGCCTTTCCCGTCGCCGTCGTCGACAGCCTTGCTCCGATCGTCGCATCGCCTTTCCGGCTTTCCCTGTCGCTGCCGACAGTTTGTTGCTCCGGCCGCTGCTCTAGGGTCCAGCCGACACCGCCACTGTTTACTTGTAAGTTGTAACTGGTTAGCATTTGCCGTCACCAATAATTTTCCCTTTGTCTTGGTGCTGAATGGAATTTGAGACTTGACTCCCAACTGTCTCCAGTCTGTTAACACCAGGCATTCACTGCCAGTCTCGATCTTCATCTTGTGGTGTCTCAGCTTCTCCAAAAGATTTATTGAGTACCAAATATAATTTGTATCAGAAGCTACTTTCTTGCTCTCTTTGATCATTTTGGCAACTCTGGAGAGGGGCCATTTATTCAGGTCTCTTCCCGTCAAAACTGCATTTGCAGACTGAAAGGCATTGCCGTAATACCCAGCAGGTAACGGTGGATTCAGTAGGTGCCTTATTCCCATGGCCAAACAGAGAGCTGTTTTCCCATCTGAGTTCTGCTTTAAAGCTCTGAATCTAGACCTCCAAAGGCTGAGTAATATAATTTTCTTGGTGCTGAACTCAGCTGGTTAGCATGTGATTTGTTCATCTCCATTTTTGGTCCAGTGTGGTTTTGCACGTTACATGTTTGACATGTTGCCTCAATGACTGCTTTGCTCTATCCCTGCAATTTTGCTTTATCCGAAGTTAATGCATGCTTGTACTGGACAAAAGATAATGAAAGAACATTCTGTTAACTTGTGATGGGTGTCATAGGCCTGGCATATGAAACTTTTCTCATGTTAAAAGCTTGTTAAATTATGATGGTATAAAATATGAAACTTTTTCTTGTGTTTGGAAGATTGTTAATTGTCATTTTCTGATTCTTTTTAACGTAATTTTATTATTTTAATGCACTATTATTATTTATTTTTAATATTGCGCCGCGCTTCGAAAAGGCGCGCGCCTGCGCCTTGCGCCTAGACTCCAGGGACCTTTTGCGCCTTAGGTGCGCCTGCGCCTTTAATGACACTGGGCCAAAGGATAATGATTGGATGTAAGTCTTTCTTGGTAGTTGAAGCAAGGCCGAAGCTTAGTTGCACAAAACGGGAGCAGGTGCAAGATTCTGGGGTAAAATTGTCACTAGTGCAGAAGGGTTGGGTCTGAGCTGGAGTGAGGACAAGGTTCCTGGGCGAGAGCTTCACGGATATTGGAGCTTGCTTCAACTAATTCATTGAGGCACTCTTATTTTGGCCGTCGATAAGTACTCCATTAAATACCTTGAGGATCTTTGTGCCTTGGACCACTGTAGGAATAGGCATGCAATTTTTTGTGGCGATAATGATCCTCATGTCTCTTGCCCTACAAGGTTTAATGGAAGTTCCTTTTTGAGTTGTCCGTAGGCAAGTTTATTGGTATTCTGGGAAGTTCATACTGCTTAACTAGCTCTTATAGAGGTTGCTTTTTGTGCAAGACCTATTTCTGATCAGTTTATGGCTGTCCTTTCAACTAGAACACAAATAGTCCAAGTGTGTGGTTCCTGTTTGCGTCAAAGTGTGTGGTTACTGGTTGCCAACATCATGAGATCGGTTGGTTTTTGGGGGTGGTTTTTCTTAGGTGACATTGCAGTTTATAACAAAAAATGCATTTTTTGATCTTCTGATATGCAAATTTTTTTAATATAGAACTGATGAAGATATAGTCTAAAGCTACTAGGAAAGCCATACCTGGTAACATGACTTATCTGCTCGAGAACAAAATTAGAAGAATAGTTTCTATGCACGATCTCATCCCATGGGCAGGGGCTGGGGGGACGTGGGTGCAGTTGGGGAAGGGTGACCTAACATGTTTACTTCTAATATCTCTCTTGATTGGTTTGGAACTTTTGATATTTCTCATTTATCTTTCAACTGCTGCCTTTTCTTTCTCGTATGTTTTATCCTGGAAAGATTCAAATGGTTAAACGTTATAAATGCATGTTCTATAATTCATTGGTATGTATGGTTGCCGTAGTACAAGTTATATTATGATGATATCAAGATATGAATTGAGACCTATTTGACAACTTAATTGATAAGTTGAGCAATAGAAAGGCATAAAAGATTTAGTTCCCTGTGAATGGATACTGTGATATAGAGGCATATAGGCATTTCTTCCTTCACATATCCCTTCGGATCTCTTTATGGCTCCCAATTATCTGGTGATTGGAGATCGATCGAGATGGACATTGTCTAGCACATTCTTGGAAGTAGTTTCACATGCATGTTCCTTCTCATTGCTACATAAAGAATGTGATGGATTTGTTTTTGCTGTATATTGAGTCTCATAAAGCTCAATTTTCTGCAGATGAAGAAGACAAAATTATACTGGCGGCCCATGCTACCTATGGAAACAAATGGGCATTAATTGCGAAACTCTTGCTGGGTCGAACAGATAATGCAATTAAGAACCATTGGAATTCTACACTAAAGCGCAAATGCATAGGCCTTAACACTAATCAAGCTTGCGGCGTGCTGATGGAGAATGAAACCCTTGAAAGTAACATGGCATCTTCAGAAGAAACTTTGTCAAACAGCAACGTCAATTTGCTGAAGTCGCCGGAGAGAAGAGATATAAGCATGATGGAACATAGACACAAGTTTCACGGCACAGCTCAAACGAAAAGGGATTGTGGTGCTGAGAAAAACCATCCTCCAACCCTTCCTCGTCCAGTTGCAGGCCTTGGTGCATTTAGCGTTTATAATCCTCCAGATGGCACGAGAACTGGTTCTGTACTTGCACGGACACTGCCAATGCAGGGGCCTTTGATCCAGAAACTAAAACCAGACTCGGGGATCTGTAAATTTCTTGAAGATGCTTCCAGTGAGCCCACGGTCCCTTCACGATGTGGGCACGGTTGCTGTGCTGTTCCAACTGGGAGCCCTTCTCGGAGGTCATTGCTGGGGCCTGAGTTTGTCGAATACGAGGAGCTTCCTCCTGTTTCAACTCCCGAGTTAACCACCATAACTACAGATTTGAACAATATAGCATGGATTAGAAGTGGCCTAGAGAAGACTGGCTCCATGGTACCGGACAAGTCCACTGGCCAAAGAGGGTGTCAAGGCACTTTTGCACAAATGGGTATTTCGGAACATAGCATGAATAGGGACCACTACTGCTTTGACTGGGGAAGCCACAATTTGATGGGCATGATGAGAGGGGTAGTGCCTAACCCTACCCAGACGCCTTTCCCAAATTTTCTCTTTCCGGCTGAAGTTCAAGGCTGGAGCTGAAACCAGTGGGAGGTTTCCATCCTTTTGAATTTTGACGAGGAAACAACACAGACATAATCACATAGCAGAAATTTCAGGGGTTTCCTGCTTGACTAGTATAGTCCATTTTGTAAAGAGGCTCTTCCATTCCTGGCAAGAGGACATGAGATTTTTTTTTGCTTCAATTATATAAACCGTGCTATAAAAAAAAATCAGGTTCTGCATCGTCTCGTTATGCTTTGATCAGCATTCTAACCTCGAGCCTCTTGAATTCCTTCAAAAGGATTCAATACGATTCCGTGATGGATATATACGAAGCCGGTTACACCTGCATGTTTACATATACATTCATAATCTTGGAATCAGAAATTATGTCATATTTGGTTACCAACAGATTTACTTGGTCAAGAATTAACCAAGATAGGTTAACTTTTATATTAAAGCCTTATTGACTTAACTCACCCAAGCAAGAGCTGAGTACAGGAGCGAAAACGAAAGTGATGAAAGTGTACAACCTCGTTCAATAAATTCACCAATGGAAGTCAAAATGTGCTCTGTGGTCACAGTTTTCAAGAACTCGGTTACACTTGTAAAATGAGTTGGATATTTTTTCAAGTAGATCACTCTAATATGACCAGCCGAGGAGTTGTCGCTTAGGTGGTGGGTTTTAGCTCGAAGGTCGTATGTAGCAATAATTGGTCTGATCTTGACAGAAGTTGGACATGTGTTTGTGGCCATTTTCTTAGAAGCACCAAGTTCAGAGGCCACAGAAGAAACGTCCTTTTCTGTCGGGTTTTTCCAAATAGACACTAGCATTGATGATAGTTTCACATAATGCCAAGACAGAAAGGGCAAAGAAATCAACTAGAAGACAGCCCCCCCCCCCCCCCCCCCCCCCCAGCCCGGCCGGGAAGATCAAAGAGGAGGAAGAATTTAAAAAGAAAACAATTATTATGGTGAGATGGATTAGGGGTTGGATCAGGTTTCTGGACATGTACATCTTTTTTTTTATAACAGGGTTATGTTAATATTAGAATCAAACAATTACAACCACGTTCCTATTATCTTCCAACTTAGACAACAAAAAGGAAGAGGATGGAACAAAGCCAAAAAGGTTGTAAGCAAAAGCGTTTGCAGCAAGGTTGTGAGCTGCCCGGTTCATCTCTCTACGAGTGTGCATAGCTTCCCAGCATGGAATCTTGGCCAAAAGAGCATGAATTTCAAGAATGGTATCTCTACATCTCCAGGGAGGGCAGAGGAGGTGGTCAGTAATGAGGTTAACAATTGTTTCAGCATCTCCTTCCACAATCACAAAGTTCTTCTTTAGTTCCACCGCTTTCCGAATGGCCATCAGCGCTGCGAGAGCCTCTGCTTCCTCAGCATTCCCACATTGGGCTTTCACAGTGTACCCAAATTCACAACTACCATTTTCGTTCCTACAGATCATTGCCAAGCTTGCCTCCGAGCCTCTAAAGGCCGCATCAAAATTAATCTTAATCCAACCAAAGGGTGGCGGTGACCAATTGCTGGAACCACACCTTGTTGGGTTAGCTTTGTTGAACACTTCAACTAGCTCATGAGTTTCTTTGTTGATTGATTCTGCCAAACGCATCACATTGATGCCATAATCTTCATGAATCACTTTGTTGCGATGGAACCAAACAAGATCCATAAGGGTAGCTGCAAATATATAATACTCCTTTTGGTCATTCACTGATAGTCCCGGGCATTCTAGCATTGCCATCAACCAGTCAGCAGGACGAGGTGATGGTTGAGGAGGTCTGAATCCCAATCTCGAGTTGAACCATAAAAGTCGCGAGACGCTGCATTCAATGAATAAGTGAGAGGTTGTTTCTGGGAGATCGCCACACAATGGGCACATGTTGTTCGGAGTGTCGGGTGGAGGATCCAGAATCGATTTGATGGGTAAAATACTCCAAGCTATCCTCCAGATAAGGATTTTATGCCTCTCTCTAATTTTTGCTTTCCATAGTTTTTTCCAAAAGAGATGAGGGAATCCAGCATTATGAGTGAACTTCTGTTTGTTTGCTTCCAAGTATGCTGATTTCGTGGAGAAGAAACCAGAACGGTTTGGGGTCCAAGCTATCAAATCTTGGGTTTGCTAAGATGGAAGTCGAATTTTCATGATCAAGTCCACAGTTTTGCTGTCAAAGAGATTTCGAAGTTTGGGAAGAATCCATTCCTTAGTGGTTGCTGAAATTAGATCTGCCACCATGTTGATGTCAAGACCTAGGATGGAAGAGTAAGCCTTTTTGAAACCTTCCGGGGAAGGTATCCATGGATCCTGCCATATGTTTGTCAAACGGCCATCGCCAATGATAAATCCCAGTCTGCTTTTAAGAGTTGGTTGAGTTCTACAAATGCCTTTCCAGAGCCAAGAGGAATTCGATTTTGCTTTGTGATCTAGAAAAGGTGTGCCTCTGAGGTATTTTGAATTCATGATTTGCACCCATGGAATCGAAGGATTGGTTAAGACGGTCCAGCCTATTTTAGCAATAAGTGCTAGGTTTACCTCATGCATGCGCTTGAATCCGAGACCCCCAGTAGATTTTGGCGTGCAAATGGCATTCCAAGCTTTAGGGAAAAATTTCCTTCCTCCATCATCTTTCGAACCCCACCAGAAGTTTGTGAATTTTTTATCGAGAAGTTCTGACAGATTCTTAGGAAGAAGAAATGTAGACATTGTGTAAGTGGGGATTGCCATTGCAACCGACTTGATGAGGGTCGCTCTTCCGGCGAAGGATAGGACTTTTGACTTCCAGCTCGCAAGTCGTTTATCTGTTCTGTCGAACAAGCTTGCAAAAGCAGATTTCTTCAATTGATTTGTAAACAGGGGAAGGACCAAGTACCTCAAATCTCTGGGAGCTTTTTTGAAATCAAGGGTCCTGCAGATTGCTCTTTCCAAGCCTCTGTTAACGTTTTTGCTGAAGTGAATTTGCGATTTCTGTTTGTTGATACATTGGCCTGACCAGGAATTGTAGGTATCAAGACATCTTTGCACATTCTTGGCTTCTATATCATTAGCCCTACAAAAAACAATTAAATCATCAGCAAAAAGTAGGTGCGAGATAGGGGGACTGCCCCTACTCGCTTTGATTCCGTGAATATTGCCCGATTCTTCCTCCCTCAAGATGAGTCTAGTGAGGATTTCGGAGGTGAGGATGAAAAGAAAAGGGGAGAGAGGGTCGCCTTGACGGAGTCCTCTTTGGGGTATGAAATATCCTTGAGGGACACCATTGATGAGGGTTGAAAAACTAGTAGTAGTGATGCACTGTTCTACCCAATTAATCCAAGCCGACGGGAACCCGAAGTTCCTTAAGACGGAGAGAATGAAACTCCATTCAACCCTGTCATAAGCTTTTTCCATATCGAACTTAAGCGCCATCAGCCCTTTCCCTTTTTTCTTCCTCATAGCATGCCAGATCTCCTGAACGATGATGCTGTTATCGTTAATAAGTCTTCCAGGAACGAAAGCACCTTGCATAGGGGATATCAGTTTGTGCAGCAGGGGCTTGAGTTTGTTAGCCAAAATTCTGGATATTACCTTATACACCACGTTACAGAGGCTTATGGGACGGAAATTCTCTGCCTTGGTAGGCGCTGAAATTTTGGGGATCAAGGCTATATGGGTGTGATTGAGCTCACGAAGAGGAGCTCCTTTGAAGAAGTCTATCACAGATTTGCACACTTCAGGGTGAACCGTATCCCAATAAGTCTTATAGAATAAGGTTGGCATACCATTAGGTCCAGGGGCCTTTAAACCTTCAAATTGTTTCAAAGTTCTGGCAACTTCGTTCTCCGAAGGAATTTCACAAAGAAAGTCAACATCAGCTTGGGAAAGACTGGGAAGGATTAGGCCTTCAAGGTCATTAGGAAAGATTAGGTTTGACGAAGAGAAGGTTTCTTGGAAATGAGAGTTGATACAATTGCCTATCTCCATGCGGTTGGACAGCCACATTCCATTGCTATCTTTAAGGAAGTCGATGGAGTTCTTCCTTCTACACATAATGGTGCTTAGGTGGAATAACTTAGTGTTGAGATCACCTTCCAAATGCCAGATGAGTCTAGATTTTTTATGCCATAAAGACTCTTCTCTACGACATTGTTCGTCGAGATCAATCCTTAGGTGCTTCTCAATTTTCAGGTTCCTTTCAGTGGGATCACTTTTTTGGATGAAGTCCAAACTTTTGGTGAGCTGAAGGATACGGGTTTGGATATGCCCGAAGTGCGAAGAGTTCCATTTCAGCAGCGCCTTGCGAGTATAGTCAGTTTTCCTGCATAAGATGAATTCTGCTGATCCTGCTACACTACTCCGCCAAGCTGATTTGATGACATATTTGGCAGTGGGGTCTCTCATCCAGGCCGCAAGAAATCGGAAAGGTTTTTGTCCCGACTTGTCTACTTGATGAGTATGGAGGACGATGGGAAGGTGGTCCGAAGCCTTACCAGGGAGATGAATGACAGAGGCATTTGGAAAGAGAGCTCTCCAGCAAGTAGTTGAATAAGCCTTGTCCAATCTTTCCTTAATATTTGCAGCTAAGGGCCGATTGTTGCTCCACGTGAACGGGTTATCGGAAAAGCCCAGATCAATAAGCTGGTTGCTAGAGATAAAACCACCTAGGCCACCTGTGGTAGAAGACGAGACAAGCCTTCCACCTTTTTTCTCTGATTGATTTATCACATCATTGAAGTCACCTATACACATCCAAGGTCCAGAGAAAGAGGAGGCCAAAGTATCCATATTTTCCCAAAATTGTTGCTTGTTACACCAGTGCGGGGGACCGTAGATAGCAGAGAGCATCCAAGGGGTGGAAGGAGGGTCAGAAAAAACCAGCGCATTGATGATGTGCTTGTTTTGTGAGGTGATTTCAATATCAATTCCTGCTTTCCAAGCAAGGCATAAACCTCCAGAAGGTTTTTTTCCCCAGTAGGTTCGACGAAACAGTGATTATGGAAGCTAAGAGAGTGTAAAATAGGTTTGAGTTTAGAAGAGGAGAGAAGAGTTTCAGAGAGAAAGATGATGTCAGAATTAAGGGTTCTCACATCCTTTTTGAGGGCCCTAACGCGAGAAGTGCGTCCAAGCCCTCTAACGTTCCATGCGTGGATGATCATGGGAGGGCGGCCAACAAGCTGAGGCTTGTTGCCGGATGGGAAGGATGTTCCGAAGGCTGAGAGAGACATGGGTTAAGAGTGGTTGTAGGAGCATTTACAGAATGAGGCAAAGGAGGTTTGGAGAGGTTGGGGTGGTTGGTGCGGGCTTGATGTTTAATTTTCCTTAATTGAGAGGCTCTGGTAGTGAGGAGAGTATTGGGTTTGGGTTGACAACTTTGGTTGGTTTCAGAAGAGGTGAGTTTGGGCCCAAGTATTGGTGTTGGGCCCAGCTTGGAGAATGGGCCAGAATGAGCAGATAGAGTAATGGTTTTGGTTTTTTTTTGGATTTGTGGCCTGAGGGAAAATATTTTTCCTTTTGGGTCCCGAAGAGAGAGGGTAAATATCTAAGGAGGGATAAGGTAGGGATGGGTCTTTCTCAGAGAATTGGGAAATGAGTGAAGTTGGTGGTGCAGGTAGCGTGATTGGGTGTGGGAGTGATTTGAAGTTAGGGAAGAAATGGGGAATGGTCATTGACAGGTTAAGCGGCGTGCAGGGGTTTGGTGGTGGATGATGAGTTGTTGTGGTATGGGGTTGTCAGTGCAGGAGGTCGAAGCCTCGAAGCAAGCACCTACCGGGGAATCACCTGCCGGGGAATCGCTTGCCGGGGAAGCGCCTGCCGGAATCGCACAGGGAGGAGATTAGACAGAAAATTTCAGGATAGTTTGGACCAATTTCGGTATTGCAGGTACCCCCCGCTGCTGCGAATTCAGGTCTTCTTCCAAAAGTTTATCAGAAATTGGATTACCTACCCTAGAAGGGCTGTTTTGAGGTTTGCCGAAGGTCGACTTCTCGGAGGCATCAACTGTCGAAGACATATGGGATTGATATTGGGCAGCATTTCCTAGGTGAGTTTTTTGTTCTGCACTTTCCCCCATCATTAATGGGTTCCATTCGGCTTCAAATGGACATTTTCCATCAAACTCCGCTCGCATCCAAGGTCCAAATGGTGTTGATTTTTGATCCGGAGCTTGAAGAGGTGGGAAGATACAATTTCTCTTGACATGTCCCAATCTACCGCAATTAAAGCAAAAGTCAGGTAATCTCTCATACCTCAGATTTATCCAAGATTGTGAAGATGCTTCTCTTGATCTATGGAAACCTGGGTGAAGGGGTTGAGTGATGTTGAGTTCCACTTGGATTCTTAGGAATTACTCCAAGAAATTTTGCCATCAGCTGTAATGTCAATTTCGAGAACCTTCCCAAAACTTGAACCAATTTTTTTCGCATTCTTCTTCGTCATATGCATAGGGGGTAGTCCAAGAATACGAATCCAGAAAGGGGAGTAATCAAAAGATAAATCATCAATTGCACAGTTTGTAGGCCAATCACGAATAACTAGATGGGAGCTCATTATAGACCAAGGTCTTGAATCCATGATTCTTTTCCTGTCCCATTCATGGTTGAAAGAGACGCTGAAAGTGTTTCCTTGGATGTGTTGGATTTTCATCCCTTTCGAAGGATTCCAGACTTTAAGGAGGATGTTTTGGAGTGGTTTGAGGTAGATGGTTTTGTTGGTGATAGCTTTGATGACAAGAGTTAAGGCTCCTTCCTCAGATGCATTGAATTCGTCTTCTTCGAGTTCAATAAATTCTCCACACTGTAGGGATTTGGTCTGATTGATGATTAGATCCATGATTGAAAAAGGAGGAGGGAGGTAGATGGTGAGTTGAGAAAGAGTGGAAGGCGTGAGGCTGCTGGATGAGAGTGAAAACAAGCAAGGAGGAGCTGGGTGAAGGGAAAGAGCGGCTAAAAGTAGAGTATGTCTCTCGAATGCACTAGATGGTGTTCAACTTGATAAAAGAAGAGTGTATACTGTATTGTTTCAGGCGTGAAGCTGCTGGATGTGAGTGAATACAAGCAAGGAGGAGCTGGGTGAAGGGAAAGAGCGACTAAAGGCATAACCTTGAAGGATGATGGGCCTAAAGAAGGGATGAAGAAGAGGGGAGAGGAGTGAGGTACGAAGCAAGACCAGGGAAGCTCCACGAAGGAGAAGGGCTCCACGAAGGAGAAGTCTGGACATGTACATCTTGAGTGATGTGGTGGTAGTTGTTACATAATTCAATGCATGAACCTTGTAGTGTTATGTAGGGTATGGTAGTCCAGTCCCCCCTACAATTCTCACTTTTATTAGCCTCTTAGGTTTTCTGTCAACTTTACACACACTGTCCCTGTTAACTTCTATAAGTAATTGCGTTGTAGGCTCTTAACTTTTCCTACTATTATTCGCTTCTCAGTTTGTACAATCGCTAAAAAGAAAAGAGTTATCTTTGCACTTTTTGTGTTGCATCCCGCAACTTGAACCTCTTATTTTATGCGGACTTGCACGAGATTTCAAAGGAAGAATAGATTTAGTGTCAGCTTAGTTAGTTGTTCACTTACTCTTTTCAATACGCATGAGAGCTCAATATATGAAGTGTCTGTGAGCAAAAAAATAGTCGTAAGCAAAATTTTTAAAGAAAAGATAGATAACTACGTCTGAAAAATATTTTCAAACAAGCACGAAGCCCAGATGTGTTTGTTCACTTCTAAAATAATTACTTTGAGAGGTGTTTAGCAAAGAGGAGACTTATCTCTATTGATCCTAACATTAACACGAATTCACTTCAACTAAATAAAAATATGGACACCATTATGGAGTATGTTTGGTGGATCATATCGGTACCAACTAAAGGGAAATGGACAACAATTTTGTGTCAAATCAAAGGGTTGTCAAGTCCATGACGTGATTAAGACACTACTACACATCAATGTTGAGAGGTAAAGTAACGCACAGTTTGCTTACAGCAACACACTATTTGCAAAAAAAAGGAGCAGCCCATGTGGAAGAAAGTAAAAGCAAATTCTGCTTTTAACGTACTACCTTTTTGCATCCTTATCATGGTAGTTCACTCCAATTCTTGTGTGTGCTAAAAATGATGGAATTTTGGATTAGTTCCCGGGAAAGTAATTTTTTTCTTTTGTATTCTAAGCAATTAATGAACAAGAAACGGGAGGAGGTACGTCCATGTTCACCACATGATCGATGAATAAAGTATGAGAATCGCTCGATGAGGGTGGACAAATTGGCAAAAGTTGAAAAAAAGAGTTTTTTGTCGAAAAAGCAAGACAATGTGCTGATTTATCGGTTAATCTAAGAACTTTTACAACCAAAGAAGCAAGACAATGTACTGATATTGAAATAGATTTGACTTTTGTCAAAATAATGTTTATTCTTGAATGACTGTACCATCTAATTTTGCAACTGTATATTTCTTCAACAAGAGTTTTAAGTTTAAATATGTTCTCAGACAATGAAAGAATAGCGCATAACATTTGATAATACCACATGTTTTAACAAAGTTATCCAAACCTGCTTAATAATACAACACTTTTAGTTAGCAATTGTTGTTAATTTGTATCCTCGTGCTACACTTTCTGTATTCTTCCTTTTTATAGTAGGCATTATGTATGATTTGGGTGTATATGAGCTGAATTCTTGGTTGGGATCCTGTGCTCATGTTTGCGCTAGGCTCGTGTTTGTGAAGAGCGTAGAATACTTGTTAATGTTCATGTTTATTAAAATTAATTAATGAGAACCCACCATCTGAGCTCAAGTAGTCAAGTTGTTGAGCTTTTTTTCAAGTTCAAATTTTGGCTCATGTTAATGATTGTGTTCGGCTCACTTCATCTTAATTGATCATGTTTCCTAAAATTTTCTAGTACTCACACAAGTTAAACCCTTCGTCCAATAGAAAATACAACAAAAAAATGAAATGAAAAGTAGTACAATACGTTATGTAATATTAAAAAGATACTACTATAACATAAGGTAAACATCCTTGTTCGTGAATAACTTGGTGGTATTTATGTCGACTCATTTATCAAAACGAGCTATAACTTCAAGGTAAAACTCGGTTCACATAGCAAACGAACGAGCCGATCCACGAGGCTGTTCACTGTTCAAAATCGACTCGATTGACATACAATCCTAATAATTCTCAGTGCAGTATTGCACCGGTTAATCCATTAAAAGTTATATAAAACAGTAACCTTCAAAACCTTTTAATGATAGTGCAAAAGTTTTTCACATTCAAGAGAGCAGTAGTGTTAATAATAGCCAATCCTAAAATGGTAATCCCCGCCGGGGGGGGGGGGGGGGGAATCTTATACTATAACGTAAACACCATAATATTGGTGCTAACTAACATAGGTTCATGGTGAATAATTTTTAAATTAGCCCCTAAGTCATCTTTTGCACTAATCTATGAGGATCCATCGTCCAAGTGAATGGTAAAACCATATGGCGTGCAGACAATATCTTTTTGCGAGTCGATATACAATTACCTTTTACTTCTATAGCAAAGTAATGTGTTACGATTTCTCTACTTAGAAAATTAGACTAATTCTGAATCTCTACTCTAAAGTATCACTCGAGTACAGTTTAAGTACTCAACATTTTAAAAGTACTAAATTTCATACCTAAACATTTATTTTGAAAAAAAAAGAGTCCGGAAGTTAACAGTCGGAAGCAAGGACAAAGGGTATGATTGTTATTGTGGAAAAATGTCCATGTGGCTTATTTTTTCCTAGTTGATTGGTCCATGTCATTTTAATACGATGACATGTAATATTGAAAAACTAAAAGCACACCATATACACCTAGTTACAAGCACACACACATCACACCAAACACCCCCCCCCCCCCCCACACACACACACAAAATTACACGTAGGCACACCACGCCAACACAACTACATGCGCACATCACACACTCATAATTACATACAAACAAATACCCCCTGATGGGAATGTAACATTGACATATATGCCTCTCTTACGGTGAGATTGACCAGGTCGCTTATGATCTTGCCCTGTAAATCTTTCTCATTTGTCACGGCTTTTCCTTTTGTAAAGAGTATTTTGGTGGACAAAGGAGGGACATGCCTGAGTGAGGTGATCGTGGGATAAGATGTGGGCGATTGGTTGATTGTAGTTATTGGTTTAAGGTGGTTGTGGCTTTGGGTTTGCGATTGATTAGCAATTACAACCAATCGCAAAGATGAGGGTTGAAATTTAGCTCCGAGGTTGTGATGCTCTATTGTAAAAGATGAGAAGGGCAGTGATGTAGATGGTTTGTGAAGTGTAGAGGCTGTGACAGTTAATGGTGGGAAGCGGTCGCATGATAGAGGCAGTGATGGTGGGTCATGACTTTGTAATAGAGGTGGTGGGGTGGGTTGTGGCTCATGTGTGCTGTTGGGTGGAGATAGGGGTGAAGACGGTTCGGTTTTGTTCGATTTGAAGGTTAAATCGCAAACAAAACTGTTACCCATCAATTTAAAAAATTGTGAACCAAACCAAACCAAACACCACCGGCTTAAACGATTCAGCTTGGTCAGTTTAAACGGTTCGACTTAGTCGGTTTGGATCGGTTTGCATCTACTTAAAGACGTTTTTCCTTTGCAAATTATTATTGAATCTAACAATAATTCAATGTTGAAGTTATATATATATATATATATATATATATATATATATATATATCTAAATTACATATAATCTTGTTACATCCGATTGCTCATCGATGCATAAGAATGAATGAATAAATATTGAATAGTTATTGATCACGATTTTTTGTTGTGTTATTAGTATTCTCATTATTTTCTTTTCTTTTAATTTTCAAGATTTGTTTATTTAAATTTGCTTAGTACTACATATGTGAAATTATCAATGAATGCTACTAAAAATAGATTTACATATTATAGGTCAGTTTGGAATTAGTTTTAAAAATTTAAATTGTGAATCAAAGTAAGGTTGATTTAAGAAATGTAAAATCAAACCGTTAAGATCTTTGGACGTTTCAGATTAGATTGATTCAATTTGAGGGGTTCAGATCAACTTGAACAATTTGGTGCTCATCCTTAGGTGGAGGAGGGAGGAGGGAGGAGGGGGTTTGGTGGGAGGGATATGGAAGAAAAATAAGGAGAAAAAGACGTCTTTTTTTTTTATTTATCGCACATCAACTTTTTATTAGCTTAAGGGTGTCGTTAACTTTCAGAACTCATTTGGTTTAAAAATAAACGTTTAAGTACTTGATGCTTTGAACTATTGAGTATATTTTAGGACATAAATTTTGCATTAACCCGATAAAAATTGCTCATAAGAACACTCAAAACAACATAAATAAAGTCTTGTATAATTCCGAAATTCACTCTCCAAATTGACCCAAAAAAACAAAAAAAGGGGAGTGAATGACGTGAATATACGAGGTATACGTAAGCAATCAATACATTTGTCTTTTAATCTGCTGTAAACTGGGTTTAGAGCAAGCAGCCCGTCTCAGTAAAATCTCTCTGCACAGAGACCTCCTTGCCTTCTTCCCACATTTCTTCCGCGTCTCTCCGTCCCTCTGGCTCACACAGGCCTTTTTCAATCAATAGTACCAATCGGAGAGAGAAGGATCACACAACCAGAATTTCTCCACTACAGGTTGAGAGCCATTGGAGACCCGAGCTCCCAACCTGTGGTGGGCAGGTATTCAATGTTCCCTTCTCTGGGTGTGTACAATGGCAACTCCAAGTCCAGACACCACCTCTCCTCATGTTAGTTTACAAGACTGCCCCGCCGGCGGCGCTCCCCGGCATTCAGCCGAGGCTAGCGACGGCGGAGGCAGCTCAACATCTTCCTCCTCGTCCGACAGGGCTTCGAGCGTGTCCGGTATTGAGATTGTGGGGGTTTCAGACAAGGAGAGAGGGAGGGGGAGGGGATCTTCTGTGTCCGAATGCTCGGTGGACGTGGATCTGGAAGCTGGGGTCCACCCGGGAAATGCACACTTGGCGAAACCGGAGAGGGACTGTAGGATTTGCCATCTGAGTTTGGATGTATCGAATCAAGAGTCTGGGGTGCCCATTGAACTGGGCTGCTCTTGTAAGGCTGATTTGGCTGCTGCACACAAACAGTGTGCTGAGGCTTGGTTCAAGATTAAGGGCAACAAGTAAGTACCCTGCATTAATTTCACATCTTTTTTATTTTTGTAATGTTGGTTTATGTCATTCTGTTCTATTCTTGAGATACCAATTCGTTGGTTAGTTGAAGATCTTCTCCTGGTGGTATTGTAGCTTTTCTACACCTCTTTTTCGGTGCTGGATGCTGATTTTATGGATGAATTGTTCTTAGGAACTTTTCACTTAGAAGTAAGAAGTAACTTCTAGGATTTTGAGTTCATACGTAGTAGATTTTTCTTTTCCTGGGTAATGTCTGAAACATTACATTGTGGTCTTCTTTTAATGATTGGTTCTTAGAAACTTTTGATTTGAAAGTAACTGCTAGGTATTGCGTTCGAAGGTTGGCCGATTATTGGTCTAATACAGCCACAAGGTTAGGTGTAATTTTGAGACTCACAACAGTAAAAGGTTCAAATTTAAAGGCTTTGGATTGTTGGTTCGTTCCACTATTATATAATGTAGAAGTATGTGTTTGTTGGATCATGCCATTTTAGGGTGTGATACAAAGTACTTCGTAGATTGTTCTTTTCCTGGGAAGTTTATGAAAAAATTACTTTTTTGTCTTCTGCTTTTGTATCACTTTTTAGGGTGCTGTGTGTTAGTTATACAAATTAATTGTTTTTAGAAAATTTCGATTTGAAAGTTGCTGCTCGGTTTTTGGGTTCAAGGGTTGGTTACAAATTGTTGGAATACAGCCACAGAAGGCTTTGTGCAATTTAAGACTAACAACAGTGTCTTTCTAATGTTGGTTTATGCCATTTTGCTATATTCTGGACATAGTATTTAGGTGGTTCATGTCATTTTAGGGTGTGTTTGACAATGTGTGAATTACTTTGAGGTATACTGTTCTTGTACTGGGTGCTGGGTGCTGATTATATGAATGGATCGCTTTTTGAACTTTTAATATGGAAGTAACCGATAGGTCTGAGATTAAGTGTTGGTTAATAATTGATGGAATACAGCCAAAAGTGAGGCTAGGTGCAATTATGTCTCACAACAGTGCAAAGTTTAATGAGAATAAACTGCTTTGATGTGTAAAGGAATAAAATGAAGAAGAAAGTGGAAAAGCAAAGCAGCTTATATTAAATGAATAGATTCAGAAATGAAAAGAGCAAAGATGCAAACACCTGGTAGTCCTGTTTGTATGGCCAACTATGCCGACATTTTGTCTCTATCTTTACTTTTGCTTGGAATTTGCTTGCTTCACTGTTTGCAAGTTGGGAATTTAATGTGATTGATATGTTCTTTTTCATGGGTTAAACTACATGGCACTTGCAGCTATTCCTCAAATGAAGTATTGACACAGTCGGCCTTAATCCTTGTTTCCTCTTTTTCGTACACGAACGCCACTGGTTACCTTGTGCTGGTATTTAGGAATTCCAAAAGTCCACCATCTTATCTCACCATTTTTTCATTTTCTTTGATATATAGGTAGTATCTGTTGATCAACACATTAGATACGTGCACACAATGTGAACTAATGAAGAAAGGATCAATTTTTCAAGTGGAATCATTAGTCAGCTGTACAGCTGGTGCAGAAACTTAAGGAGTAACAGTACCCTTTTGGCTGGATTGAGTCTAACAGATGACAAATAAAAAAATGCTTAGCATCTTCTTACAGGTCCATATCATTTCCTGGGTGGATCCTGCTTTTGTTTATTTTAACTCAATATTAAGCTAGTAGATTCTTATAATCTCAAAAAGACGTGCCTTTGAGCAAGAGCATCTAAATATCAGCAAAACAAACATTGGCTTAGTGTACTTCACTACTTCTGGAGTCTTCTTCCTTACCCCTTGTTGTTCATTTAGGAGTCATCAACTATTTGAGCCTATTTCGCGCCTTTCTGCTGAAGTATATATGATGGCTCTACAGACACCAATTTTTAGAAACTTCTGTTCCACCAATCATTTAATTCATTTTTTAATTAACAGTTTCTCAGTTATGGAAAAAAAAAAAAGTCTAGAACAGTTCCAACTTCCAGTAGCTACTTATTTTAATTAACCCGGTCGTTTCCCTAAGTATACAAGGGTTGGCAGTGCGGATCCTGGGAAATCTTATTCAACGTTTCTGCTTGTTAATTATTTTAGACTTCAAAAAATGATTTTAACCATCACTTGACCTGTTTATGTGCTTGATCATCTCTGCTTTTTTGTTCCTCTTTTTTGGTGCATTAAACTTCTCATTTTATGCAACCACTGTGTTGGTCCAAAAAAGAAAAAGCCAAAGTAAAAAAAGTTGGCCACTATTTTTAATTATGGACTTCTTTTTTATTTTATTTCACGTTAATCCTTTTTACTGTTTTCTATTATATTCCTACTGATGTTTCAATCTGTCCTTTGACGCATATACTTTGAAGCATAAACACCGTTTTGATGGCACAGGCATTACATAAAAGTCTCACAATAAATAATATATGCCATGTCCTAAATCTGTATTTGCTCGCTCTCTGACATTTGACTCTTGTCATGCCCGTCCTTTCTTCGCTCCATTTCTTCTTTTCCATAAAGAAATCTTATGGATGTTACAAAACCCTTACTACATGAAGACAAGCAAATTTCTTTACAACCTTATCCTGGTTACACTAAATGCCGTGAAGACGCTATTATAGTTGCATTATAACATGTAGGTTGTTAAGAAATACACCAGCTTACAGATTATCCTTTGTGAAAGGTTTACCGACATCCTTATCATGATTGACAGTTACAGTTTTATGTCGTTTCTGCTTGCTTGAACAAAATTTATAGCCACTTATGTTTAACGTTTGACTACTTGTATTGTCGTGGATGTTTCTGTGTGTGAGCTATAAAAATGCACTTCTGACTGTCCTTAATCAAGGATGAAACTGAGTTGATCATCTACAACATATGGATATATAGTAGGAAAAGGGGATAAGATATTTATCTTGAGGTGAAACTATCTGGAGATGGGAAAAGGAGAGAGAAGATATTCATCTTGCGGTTTAAACTGCTGATAGGTTTGTTACAATACTGCCTGTTAATCCCGCATGTGAACTTGTATATGTTAGATAGAATCTTTCTATATGATGAGTTTATGAGTGCTTTGACCATATGCAGAACTTTACATATTTCTGCTAGAATGGTTTATTATGGGCTCATAAGGCACTGATCCCAAGCCTGAAGAATTGACCTCGGTTATGGTAGAGTCGAATGACTTGACAAGTACATCGCATTCGAAACCAGCACCTGACTGCAGCACTGAACACCGTATTTTCCAAATACCCAAAGTTTTGAACCCTGCTGAATTTTTTTTTTTTTATATAAATATGTCTTTAGTAAGTATGAAGCACCCATCTCTAGAACTGCACTCGCCAAGTCAAGTTCCCTCCACCTTGTCCAGCCTTGCTCACCTTGTTACAAATCTCCACAAAGATTTACCTGGGTATCTGTCCTAGCTGAACTTCGTGCACTATTAGTATTACTTGAATCCATTTCCAAAATTAAGGAAGAAGTAAATTTCAAAATCAATTTCAACAGTAAAGATATGAGTGAAACAGAAAATTGGAGAAGTTGATTGGAACGAAATTACAACAGTTGTCGTCTTCCTTTCAAAAGAACGGAGAGGGAGAGAAAGGAAACAGTAAGGAAGAAAGAATAATAAATAATCCAAGAAACCAAAGCAGCAGTCCATTCGAAGGAGAAAGAGGGAGATGAGACGAAAAAGAGAAAGAAAGAAGCTGCAGCTTACTTCCTGCTAGAATACCGGCGACAATTCTCAGGGAAGATCCTCCGATGAGAACAATGGAAGGGATATATGATCTGTCAATACTTGAGGGTTTTTGCCAAATTTTTGTTTCCTAAAAAGATCCCCAACTTCCCCTAATTGATATGCAATACTACAGCTCAACCCCACACATGTCCTGCACTCTTCATGAAGTTTCCGATACTTCTTCAAGGAGTGTTTGATTATTGAAAAATTGAAAAACTTCGGAAACCTCTCATCTATGGATGTGTCGGGAAGTGTCAAACACGAAAACTCGACCCGTAAGACGTGTCCGTGCTTCATAGCCTCCATCCAACGCCATTGAATAGCTATGCAATCCTCATTTCTGAGATCCCAAATCAGAAGTTGATGTTACAAAATCTAAGCTAGAAAATAATCTTGTGGAACTAGACAACCCAAAACAAAGTCAAGGAGATGGTTACCGACAAGAGCAAAATCAAATGTGTAACAAGTCTTTATGCTATCTCATTTTGTCAAATACAATTGTTAAAATATGCCACCATAGGCGTATACTTTGTGCTCGACTGTGTAAAGTTTCTTTCTTCGATCTGGTGTCCCATGTGCATGCACACACTTTATTTAGCTTCCCTCCCCTGAGAAAAAAAAAATAACAAAAGATGATGATAATAATAACAATTTTGATTAAAAAAAAACTAAATGGGAATAGTTATAATTGCAAAAATACAAATATAAATCATAGAAGATGAAATACCAGTGCATATTCATGTGGCATATAGTTTATCAGTTTTTGTTAAAATGAATCCAACCGAGTTGTCATTATTGGTTTTGTTAGTGGCAAATCCTCTTACATCCTCTCTCCTTGCGACTTCCTGCATATTGGATCCTACTGCACGTCCAAGTGTTTTGTTTCTTTTTGAATGGGGGTTGACAACTTTAGTGGTACTCCTTGCTTGCGTAGCAAAAGAATTGAAGGAAGCCATATATTTAGGATTCATGGCTTTCAAGAATTTTGTTTCTTTTTTTCGTTCAAACTTTTTGCTTCTTTTTTTCCATTTTACTTTTCAGAACTTTGGCTAGAGAATCGCTAAAACAATGTCAGATATTGTTAGTCCATGGTGATTTCCCCATATTTCAGAAATTCTGACATTTTAAGGAATTTTGTGTTATTCTTTCTCATTTGCAATTTTTTTCCCTTAAATTATTGCTTAATTTATGAACCGATGTTTGCTATGCAGTGGTGTTAGCTCGTTTATTACCTGCATGCATTTTTAGTTTTCCTCCATAAATGACCTCTGTCAGCTTTTTGAATTAAAAATTTCTTTTAATGTATCTGATGCAGAATATGTGAAATATGTGGATCAATTGCACGGAATGTTGCTGGTGCGAGTGAGGCTGAATTGATGGAGCAGTGGAACGAGGCAAATGATGCTGCTGCTTCTGCAACAGCCGCTGCGGCAGTAAATCCTGCAGAGACTCGAAACTTCTGGCAGGGTCACCGGTTCCTTAACTTTTTGCTCGCGTGTATGGTGTTTGCCTTTGTCATTTCCTGGCTGTTTCACTTTAATGTACCCTCGTGAGATCATGCAACAGAGGCTATATCCTATGGAATTGAGCAACAAGCCTCAGTGCTCCTAACAACGGTAATTATTCAGGTGCTCTCCTCAATACTGTTGCTCCAAGCTTGGATGGGAGGAATGTAATGTATCTCCATGTTGTTTATATTAGTCAGAGCTTCACCAGTTAATAGGCTTGTATCCAATATTGTACTAGTGTTGCATTTGATGGCCTCGTGCTAATTTATTATCATGCAGTGTTGTAACTTGATTCATGAAGTATTCTTGTCCTTCCCCCTTTTTCCTTGCATGTGAATTTCATACAATGTATGCAAAAGCGCAACTTGACACCATTGTAGCATATAAGATCTTGAACCTTTCTTGTTGGTTTAGCCGTTGGATTTTGTGTTTTGAGCTTGTTCACATTTTGTCGTGCTAACCTTTTTCTCGGATACTTGGGAATTTTTTATCAGTGTGAGTTTGCTTTAGACTAGCTTTACATTCCAGGAAAGATGTCTTACTACCGTTTGCGTCCGTGAAGGCCAGGCGGGCTAACTCTCTAGAGAACACTTAGAGGTACAACATCCTTGTATACGGGAGCGCGGCGGGAGGGACAGGTTCGTGGGGGGGGGGGGGGGGGGGGGGAGTGGTAATTTTACCTCCGTACCTTGAGGCCCCCGTAAAGATGCCATCTTTTGTGCCTGCATGTGAGTTCTTTTGGACGAAATATAACTCTGGTAAATGGTTAGGGTACTTCATTACAACATATAAAAAATAAAAATAAAAACTTATGAAAGCACGCATGCTGAGGCCATGGTTTTTTCATTTTTGTCCATTTGGGGCCTCTAGTTCGAAGGTTTTGGACAAAAGGACTTCGTTGCTCAAGGGAAATGGACGAAATTTAGTATGAGCCTCACAAACTCCTGCTGCCATCGGTAGATTTCTAACAATTCAAGAACAAAGAAACCAAACATCTGTTCAGCCATGTAGTATTGTCTTCTCCAATGCGTTTCATAGCAAGTTGAACCGGTCGTGGAAGGCTTATTCCTTCCCGAAATCGGCAGAAAGGTAGCAAACACTCTATTAAGTCCTGAGCGAACAAGCAAATAGAATCTAATCATTGTATCTACTCCTCTTTCCAAATTTCTTGATTTCGAATCATAGTCTGTTCAGAAATGATAAGGGAGCTGATCTCCTAATGGCCAAGACGACCATAGAGGTCCAGAAAGCGATGTGCTAATCTTAGCGTCAAAATGTTTATACTCGGCCTCAAACTATTTACACCCATTCAATATGTATTTGTCGTTATAGCTAGTGATTTGTCACTATAATGCTGCCAAGCATGAAGGTTTTGTTAGAAATAAACACGGGTTGAAAATAGTCCAGTGTTGTTGATTTGGGCAGCACTGAAAAAGTCAGTCGTGTGCGTAGCACTCTTCTAAGCACTATATCACCAAAATTGCCTTTGTCACTCCATCTACGTACTCGACCCCTTTGGTGCATAGCACACTTTTAAGCAGTAAGCAACAATTGTGTCACCAAAATTGCCTTGGGCAACTCTATCTACGCACACGCACTCGACCTCTTTGATGCCTAAAATTTTAGCAATGGGATTGAAAAGCATTACTGTATTTTGAATCAAATATTATCGAATTTAACTCATTTAATGTTATTAAATCAGATCGGATTGGATCATAAACCTTAATCTTTACTTTCTACTTAAATCTTAGGGCTAATTACACCTATGTCCCTGAGGTTAGGGGGTAATTACAATCAAGGACAATAAGTTTTAAAAATGTAACATACCGTGACCAAACACTTTTAAAATGTATCAGCCGTGTCCATCCGTTAGGGTTCCGTTCAAAAAGTGTATTTTTTGACTGATGTCATCCATGCATATTTTCTAAATGTCAATACTACCCTTATACCACATATCTATATATACACTGTATAAAAATTAAAAACTCTAATTTACAAAATTAGGGTTTCAAACCTAATACCAAATTAGTGTTTCAAAACCTAATTCTCTCCCTCTCCAAATTAAGGTTTTAATCTTATTTTTAAATTAGGATCTCTCTAATAGAAATTAAGTCTTTTTTTTTTCAAATCAAATTACAGATTTAAATTCTTTTTTTTTTCAAATTTGTGTTTTTTTATTGGATTTATTTTGAAACCCTAACTTTATCTCTCTCTAACCATCATCATTTCTGAATTTCAATGGGGCAACCGCCCCATAACTCCAACCCCATCATCGCCGCCTCTTTCCTTCTCCCCTCCACCATGTCGCTGCCCCTCGCTCTTCCCCCACCCTACCCCCACTACACCACCCTTAACCTAGATCGATGTACACTCCATCGGCCACTGCCGTTCTTTTCTGAAGCCAGACCCCGTCAAGGAAAGCTCGCCGTAGAATTCTTTCTCTTCGCGGCAAAGCTTACCTTCATTTGCTTCGCGGGAGCTGCACACCTGTAAGCTCCAAGAGCTTACCTTTATTCGCTTTGCGGGAGCCGCACAACACAGTCACACAACCGCGAAGGACAAGGGGAAGAGGGATGGGGCGTCGGCGTGGTGGGGGAAAGAGGGAGGAGCGGCGACACACACCAATTTGAATTACTGGTTTCACAATTCAAGTGTGTCAAATCATGCTAATACATTTGAATTACTGGTTTCGCAATTCGATTGCATGTGCAGTTAGATAAGAAGAAGAGGAAATGAATCCTAACCCTAGAAACTCGTTTTACAGATTGCCATGGCGAAGACAAGAGATAAGAGGACGAAATTCAAAGCCAAAATCCAATTTAGAAAATGAAATAATCCACTCCGAAGTATATCCTGATAGAGAAATCCTAATTTAGAAATTAAGGTTAAAACCCTAATTTAGAAATTAAGGTTAAAACCCTAATTTAGAGAGAAAAATAAAAGTTTAAAACCCTAATTAGGTCCAAAATGAATTTTAATTTTTAACTTAGGGTTTCGTATCTTTATAATGGTATTTGAAAGAAAATAACACTCAAATTCAGGGGCAACGAAATCATTTTATTAAAATCGTTAGGGTTTTTTGGATTCTGTTTGGTCAACGGACACAAGTGTAATTTGTCCAAACATTATCCTTACCTGTAATTACTTCCTAATATCAGGAATATAGGCGTAATTAGCCCTAAATCTTAGTTGGGATAGTATCTGCAAAATCCAAAACTAAATTTCTAAAAGCTCTTGAGCCTACGTACCTTTTGCGACAGTTGGGAGATTGGCTTTAAGATACTTCCAAGTCTCCTTTTCTTTTATAGTCTTTCCTCTGCATATTCAACAGTGAAATGCTATCATCTGGGTGACGAATATTTCTTCCGAATCCAAAGTTGGATTTTAACTTCTTCTATACCAGAAAACATACTGGATCAAAATATTTGAACCCCCACGTTGAAATGTCAGCTCTGGGGGTGGGGGATGGTGGTCCTATTGTCATCTTCGACTGAAGAAAATGTATTATTGGTCTATCAAACACGTTGGCGTGCCATATTTGTGGGGGTATTCATTGTCTTGTTAAGAGAATAAATAAATTCTCTATAATATTGCCTAAAGTCAGTCATAAACAAAGATTGTGTCAGTCCACAAAAAATTTTCTTTTGGTACTGATGTGCTTGGTCTGTAATGCGGCGATACAAGGACAAACATTGCCCATCTGCCTGTAGTTAGGATGGGGCCACCTTATGCACCAATTAGTGCGACGCATCTGCCGCAATTTGCGGTGCCTCTGCCATTGTGATCAGCAAGCTTAAATATATACGGGACAAATTTTGACTCCTACCCGAATTGTAAGAATTTTTATTTAATTTCGTATATAATGATAATTAATAGTTATTAAATATTTTTAGTATTTTTTTAACAGTTTTAACGACAATTATTAAAGCAACACTAAATAAAAATCACTAAAAATAATTTGAAACGATTGATTGTCGCTATATAAGAGTAGAAAGAAAATTCTTCCTTCCGACTAGGGTAACAGCTAAATACAATTTAACTGATGATATTTTTGCAAGCCTAAGAAAACTCAGGCCATCTTTTCGATTCACAAACATCTTTACATAACTACGTGAGACATGTTGGGACGAGGAGTTGATACAACATTACCCGTGAAAAGAGTTAATTGTTGGCCAAGTCCCACGTCTGGAGTGATCATGTAGAAAGCGAATCATTTTGAATTGGATTCGATTGAGAGAGAATTAATAGATTTTTTTTCTGGAGCGTGAATTACTCAAACTAAGAGGGTGTTCGGGGTTGATTTTGGGATGGTCAAGCCTGATTTAATCTAGATTAAATCAGGTGTGTGAGAGTATTTAACAAAAAAAATTATGAGATTTAATTTAGCTAAAAAAGCTAAAAACTGATTAAATCCATAATCCTGGAAAGTGAGGATTATGAAATAATCACTTTTTTCATAATCAGGTTTGACCTTTTAATTTGCCATCTTATCCCCATGTTTTTTACAAAAAAGATATTTCATACCCTTTTAACTAATTGTTGGGTGTGACTTTTATATAGCTTATGGAGTTGTATTCTCTTATGCGCTAACAGAGAGAGGGAGTATAACAATTCATCAACAGCCGCCTTCTTCCTCCCCACCATTTCTGTACGCTCTTCTACTTTTAATTCAGAATAAGAAATGACAACTTTTGTAAGTGGTTGAAAATAGTTTCTTCAATAATTTTTTCTTATATTGTAGTTATTTTCAAATGAAAGCTATGTTAATATTACTTCACTAAGATATTAGAAACTTTATTTATGTAGTGTCCTTTATGGTCATTTTGTCATATCAAAACTGATTTAATTACTTTCTACCCAAACGTTTTTGTAACTTTAAGTTAGTTCGCAGCTAATTTTGCCTAACATCAAATAGATTCTGCTTAAAGTAAATTAAATCTGATTTTAAAAACTGATTTAGATTTAAGCTGAAATCTGCTTTTCAAAATCAATCACAAACGACCTCTAATTTCAATTGGCCAACAAAGGCGACTAAATATGGAGTTTGAGACTGATTTTTATGTACTTGGTAGGCTTCTCTTCTCCTCGAACATGATTTTGAGTTGAACATCAGGATTCAAAATGGTATTAGATTTAGGCCCTAGATTAGGTCTTGCCCCTGCCCCTGCCCCATGGTCTTATTAAGTCACTTGTCGCTGCTTCTTTTGGATCTACAATCCGCTCTACTTAGCTCAACTCCTGTTATTACCTCATATTTACGCTATGCGTGAGGGTGAGTGTCAAGTTTCATGTCAACTATACGTGAAATTTACGACCGATTCTTAGATTTGGTAGTTTTATCTTGCTCTTAAGCATACCTTTGAGTTTGACAACAAACTTTGATTAACAATATATTACAACCTTTGAGCATCAAGATTGAGTAGATATCGCATTGCAACTAATGTTTGTATATAATCTTACTTAGAGTGATATTCTTCCATTTGCCTTGAGGATCAAAAAATGAAAGATACATCTGTTGTCTTCAGGAGACAAAAGTTATTGAGTATTTGGCAAAGCATCAAGTGAATTTGCCCCTTATACAAACTGCAGCAAACTACTATGAAGCAAGAACCTTATCTTATCTTATCTTCGATCTATCCTAATTACACTTATGTTGATCCAAAAGGTAGTCGGTCCAACAAAATAGGTCGCATAAACACAAATCTACTGACTAGACATCGGCAGTGTAATAGGTGGACATCCACTTTTATACCTTGGAAGCATCTTCCCTAAATCAAACTTTATTAAATATATCTGACTTATTCCTTAAACCCCCAAGTCCTAAATTCCATATGAACGTGCATAGCATGATTAACGACTTTTTGTTAACTAACTTGGTGCACACGTGTCGCAGCCACAAGCTGCAGCCCCATTCAATGGGTTGGCGACTAAATCAGTAATCAGGGATTAAGGAGATCATCAGGCATCATAATTGTCTGCGGCACCGCCATTACATAGATATTGAGTGTCGTTCTAACCACCATTTGTGGCCAAGTATATATTTCAAGCTTGTGTCGGTCCCATGTGCGGTGCCTCCGGCTCATGTACTTAGCCGATGAATTCAATGTTAATCAAAGTGTTTTGTACATAAACCTTAATCACTTTGAGTCCAAAGGAGTTTAGTTTGTGGATATCGGTTAGAGATTTTTTATGTTGTACCAAGAGATCATTAGTAGACAAGACAAGTTCTTTCTCCAGCTCCGTCCAAAAAGTTCAAATTTTGGGTGGGGTAACACGATTTAGAATTATGGAGCGTAAAAATGTGAATTTATCGAAATGGTTATATTTATTTCACGCTTATAACATAGGGACCTGATCCACGACAATTGCAGCAAGAGCGATCTGGCAGTCCATCCATTGCGGATGGACGGCCAGATCAAAGTTACATTTAACTTTTCCTGTCGTTTGCTACATAATGTATGTAGTGGAAGAGAATTCAACCAAAATGCCCCAGAGGGTTTTAATGAGTCGGAGAGATTCTCAAACAAATAGAGAAAGGAGGGAGGAAGGAGCCGCCGGGGGGTTGGGGGGGCGGGGTTGCAGTATGGTAAGCTTAATTAACTTAAAAAAAAAAAAAAAGATCTAGCCCATCCATATGCTGACAGCATGGACGGTTGATACAACTAGCAACTTGAATTAAGCTGCATGCGGTTGCTACTGATCAACTCCCTATAACATAACCTACTCCATTCTTGATTGAGAATTACTTGTCCTTAAGGGTCTGTGATACAATAATTTGACTTTTGTATGAAGAAACCAATCACTTGCATTTAGTAAAGTAACCGTTAAGGGTTTAACACTTTTTTACTAGAGCTGACAATCACAACTCAAACCATTTACTTGCCAAATTCGCCTATTTAAAAGCCACCAGATCAAAGAGAAACAATTCTTAGCATTCACTAGAAACAAAAAAACTTTTTAGCTTCACCCGGATACAACTGCATATGTAGCTTTGAGTGCCAGATTGAGCCCTGTTTGGAGCCCTACTACATAGAAAGAGAAACAATTCTTATGATATTTGCATGGGATCAAAGATGAGATGCAATTATTTATTTCCCCTTTAAATCATTAAAAATGGAAATTGTCTCTCAGAGAGAGAGAGATGCGTGCAGCCACGACATTAGACAAAGAGTTGCACGTTAATTAGAAACGGCCCACGGTCGGTAGGTTCAACTTCAATTCCTTCACCAGCTTTGGAGTCTCCCTTTGAATTCAAGACAAACACACACTCCTTTTCTTTTCTCTTTAGCTCACATAACAATCTTTCCTCCCAAATGATGCTAATAAAGGCAAATGCTACACCCCTCACCACCTTCTTCTAAATTAAACTCCTCTTCCAACTCCCAAACTTCTCTTTTTTCCTCCATTCTCTCCACTAAAAACACTCACTCTCACACACATTGAACTTTAGGTCTATGAGATGAGGACTTTGTGCCCAAACTTGGATGGAGAAGACGGCCTCGAAACCGTGCTCGAAGTGCCCATCCCTGAGGAAACGTTTGCTTCTAACAACAAGAACAAGTCATGGCAATACATGAAATCATGGATGAAGCCGCATACCGAAAGATCAGCACCGCCTGGCTTCGGAGGCCGGAACCCGGAGATTCAGCTCTTGCTCGGTGTCGTCGGAGCTCCTCTCATCCCTCTCCCCGTCCGTTCTGACAACCCCATCACCCAAAACATCAAAGACCATCCCATTGTAAGTCATCTCGCCATTTAAATTTAAGCTCCAGAAAAGAATGTTCAGTGTCCAGAAGTCATCTTATTCTCTTGTTAAAATGGATGTTATGAGTTCTGCAGGAAGCTTCAATGGCAAAATACATAGTGCAACAGTACATAGCGGCGACAGGAGGAGAACATGCTCTGAATTCCATCAACAGCATGTACGCAATGGGGAAGGTGAAGATGGCTGCATCGGAGTTTATTACGGGAGAAGGTATAAATATGGCCTGTAACGGTTCAAACAACAGTACTGGGAAGGTGATGAAGATTAAGAGTGTGAGACATGGCGGAGGAGAGATGGGAGGATTTGTGTTGTGGCAGAAGAGGCCGGAGCTGTGGTGTTTGGAGCTGGTGGTGTCAGGGTGGAAGATCAGTGCCGGAAGTGATGGTAAGGTGGCTTGGAGGCAGACTCCTTGGCACCATTCCCATGCTTCTCGTGGTCCTCCTAGACCCCTTCGTCGTTCCTTACAGGTAATTCCCCCAAACGCTATGATAAGATAATTTTAGTTTAAATGTTAGGAGTTCTTTTTTTGTTTCTCGCAACGCAAAGATAGAATCTCCCTATTTCAAATAATTCACTCCCTATAAAACTTGAACTTGTGACTTTGTATAGAAAATGGAGAAGCATTAATTTAACCCGTATCCTAAAAATTAAACATAAGTGAATCTCATCGTCCAAAAAAGTATCTGTCAGATATTTAGTAGGAGCGAGGCATATTAAACCATTAAATGTTTACTTCAATCTCATTAACCTGAATAACTTTTTTTTTTTTGATTTAATTGGTCTCCATATGTTATTGTATTTGGTGCATCCCAATTTACCCTTCCTTCCTTCCTTACGTCATCCACAATTACCCAAGGCAAGGAATTTTAGAAAACTTCACATAGGTTCTTGACTTGTATTTTCAGTATAGCCGTTAAAGTTGATAAACCACGTTCTTTTGAGGTTTTTTATTTTTACTTTAAAAAAAGAAGCCCTATAGATGGACCTACCTTGATCTTAATGTTCGTTACGACTCATAAATCCAATTTCTTTGCGGGCCTACCAAACTGTGAGTTGCCCACCACTAAAATTAAAAATGAACTTCCAAAGTTTGCTTGCCATGTTTGAGGACTAAGTATTGGTTGTAAACTTCATAGTCAACGTAATTATTAAGCCTCCTTTAACAAAGTCAGCCATCATATGATATGTATCTCAACAAATTAGAATAGAAAGTCAAAGTTAGTACCACTTAACCCAACGTGTCAATTTCTATGCAATCATTTACAGACTGATCACTTGTAATTACATGAATGTCAACAGGGTCTTGATCCAAGGTCCACGGCCAATTTATTCTCCAGTTCAATCTGCACAGGGGAGAAGACTATCAATGGCCAAGACTGCTTTGTACTCAAGCTGGAAGCAGAGCCCTCAACTCTAAGAGCTAGAAGCAGCAGCAGTGTAGAGATAATCAGGCACACGGTTTGGGGCTACTTTGGCCAAAGAACAGGCCTGTTAGTCCAATTAGAAGACTCCCACCTAATTAAAATCAAGTCCCCCGGAGGCGACGACAACGTGTTCTGGGAAACAACCATGGAGTCCTTAATACAGGATTATCGAACCGTTGATGGTGTCAACATCGCGCACGCTGGCAAGACATCCGTTTCGTTGTTTAGGTATGGCGAAAACAGCGAGAGCCATTCGAGGACGCGGATGGAAGAGGTTTGGGCGATAGAAGAGGTGGATTTTAACATAAAGGGTTTGTCTATGGATTGTTTTTTGCCCCCCGGTGACTTGAAGAAAGAGGACGAGGCATGTGGTGTCATGATTGACAGTGTTGTGACAAGCAGTGCACGCTTCCCATTCAAAGTTAGGTCGAATTCTTCTAGGGTTGGTACCGCAAAGGTTGCAGCCATCGATGTGGATGATTTAGAAGGCGCTGAAGGAGAATGAGTCTTACAAATCTCTGTAACTCATTTCTTGTGTACATATGATATCGCGACATCTAAGTATTGAAAGTAGTATTCTCTCTATTCCTTCACAAAGGGTAGAGTGGACGTAAAATGTGTCTTGACTGAACCTTATCACGTCGATAAAAAATTAAGTCCAAAATATTGTCGAAGTAAAACTAGTAGAAGTAATACATTGCGGTTATGAGAAAATACTATTTCATCTTCATTGATGGACTTCCAAGGGAGACTATCAGATTCAGAAATACATGAAGCGCAACAACGTGTGGTTTCAGGACTTATAGCGGTTCATCATTGAAGGCTTGTAGCGATGCCGGGCCGGCCCAATGTTATAAGAGGGGTCGTTTAATTATATTTTTAGCCCGGCCCAATGAATATTATGTTGACCAATCTTAGAAGCTTTATACTTCGGATTACTGTGTGCATAGGGGAATTTTCTTGATATGGGAATCAGAAATTGCTACACAAGTGAGTAATTCCGGTTAGGTAGCATTTGAAAATTATTTGATTTTTTTCTCCAGCTTTGTAAACTGAAGGGAAAAAAGCGTTTGACATGCAATCTTCGTTTTTTTTTCTTCAGTTTTGAAAACCAGTTTTTAAAACATGACTATTTCTGAAAACTCTCATTTAGAAGTTTTAAATTTTCAGTTTTGATTTTTGTTTTGAGATAACCACTACCACCACCACCCTCCCACTGCCACAACCACCGCCGGTGACTGCCACCGGCCGGCCCACCACAGCCAGCGCAACCAGCACAAAAGAAAAAACTCAAAATAAAAATTGGGTAATCAAACACTTAAAAGAAAAAATTAAAAATAAAAAACTAGGTAATCAAACACCCATTTATTTTGTAAAAAATAAAAACTAAGCTGGTTTTAGTTTTTATTTTTTTAGAAATAGAAAATCAAAGCTGTACGTGATTTCGAACAGACCTTACCGTCTTTTATTTTTCACTTTAAGCTTTTACTCGAATTCATTTTTACTTTTATATTTTAAAAAAATATTTGGTACTATAATAAATATACAATGCACAGCGGTGGTATGCCACTTTCTGTATGAGTATATTTTAGCTATCTACAATGTAGATAGCGACCCGATGCCAACAAGGCAAACCCGAACAGGATGGAGTGATAATGATGATTGACCCCGTGAAAGGAGTGAATGGCATCGAGTACTTGTTGGTACAGTATGTGGTGTCGAAAGTCACGACATCCCCAAAATGCTTATAAGCTAGCCTTGAACGACCGTCGATCCAAAAAATTGTACTAACTCGATGCTCGTCGTCAAGTTTATAATCGAAGGTAAACTGCAGGTCCTTCATCTGCATCCGTTTCAATAGGCTCATTGTGGATTGAGCATCATTGAGGTCATACGCGGCTCGTCTACGGGTTCGGACCGCGTTACGAATGTCTGTGTATTAATGTTTAAATTTTGAATTCCCCTAGCCTGTTCAGCAAGAACATTAATCATGTCGGTGGGTCCTAGCCGTGCATTGCTCATTGTGTGAATCAGGCTCCTTGTGACCTTACCCGTCTTCTTGTGTTGATGTATCTGACTCACCTTAGAAGGGGTTACTAACGGGTGATTGTGTGCCAGTTCCAGGCTGGTAATAAGCCAATGATCTTGCTTGGGTTTATAGCTTACGAACATCTTGACCTGAAAATTTGTGCGCGGAAAGCAGTCTCGTCTTCTACGCGAATATTCTATTTCGTCATCACTGTCATTATTGCCTACGTGTGTCTCATTTTGCTGTGGGTTTCTGCCCCTATGACACTCGTATAAGCGAGAGCATATCTTTTTTGTTACGTTGCTTGTTCTTGTAGTCTTTATTCTAATGCCAAAACCAACCCTCAATGAATACGCTCGAAAACATTCTTCAGCTTCTTCCAATGTTTGAAACGTTTGTCCTAGATACGGATCACTAGCATCTACGGGGGAGTTGGAGCTCGACACGAAATCAGACATTGTGAAACAAGACCTATGTAGAAATAGATTACGCTTAACAATCAAATAGCATTTCTAACTGAAAATATTACCTTAAAATTACCGTGGCGAATAGACCAATTTAGGATGACAAATATACCATATACATAATATCAAAAGTGTCTCCAATTTAAGAATTATTAATTTATTGAGCATAACAAACAAAAATTACTAAGATAAATAGACAAATTCATCATGCCACAATACAATAAATATATCTCAAAAAATTCGAATTTAAATAGGGTAAATTTTTCGAAGTTAGCGAACCTCAAAAAAAAAAATTATTTAAAGTTAACAAATTAATTTTAGAACATCACAAATTGATGAATAGAGTGACAAATTACTAGAACATCACAAAAAATCTATATTTTTTTGTCCAAAACAAAAATTATACTTTATCAGTCAATCCGGCAAGAAAACTTTACCATTCACAAACTTACCTTGCTTGAGCGAACCTTGAAGCAAGTATTACTCGAAGCTTGAAGGGAGCTGACAATGAAAGCAAGTGAGTCTGAAAGAGAAGAAAATTGTGCAAAAAGAGGTGAGAATGTTTTGATGAATAGGCAATACTGTTAGCGATATTGTATAGCGAACATCATTAAAGGTACAGAAATTCATGGAAGTGCATCATGTGTGTCAGTCAAAAAGTTGTCCGTTACACTGTGTAGCGGACGACTGACAGCTTTTACAAAAAAAAAGATCTAGGCCGTCCATCCATTCAAGATGGACGGCCAGATCGCACTAGGAAAATCTTCTATTTTGCTAGCGCTATCAACGGATCAGCTTCATATATATATATATATATATATATATATATATATATATATATATATATATGAGAGCTGATCCGTTGAGAGCGCTAGCAAACTGGGTTAAGTTGCTAGCGCGATCTGGTCATCTCCACGCGATCTGTGGAAGGTCCATATCTTTTTTTTTTGCTTGTTTTTATGTCCGTCCGCTACATTATGTAGCGGACTATTTTTTGACAATAATACCCTCCAACTTAAAAAGAGGTCGTCCGCTACATTATGTAGCGGACAAGTTTTCAGACTTTTTTTCTCTTTCTGTCATTAATGTTCTGACATAAATGACAGAATCCGTTACGTCTGCTATATTATGTAGCGGACGAGTAGCATCACTTTTTTCTCATTCTGTCATTAAATTTTCTGACATCTCTCTCTCTCTCTCTCTCTCTCTCATCAATTTCTGACTGTTTCTTCTGTCTCTTTCTCTCTCATTCCTCTCTCTTTTCTCTTCTCTCACTACTTTTCTATTTTTTCCCTCCTCTCTCCTCCTTTCTTCTTTCTCTCTTTGCTATGTTTGTGCCCATAATTGCTGGAGAGGTCGAAGGAGAAGGAGAACTGCTAGGCATTGATACAAAAGTGGCAGGAACAATGCTCCCAATGTTTTCTGATGTAGGAGCAATATTATTTGGAGAGAAGCCCAAAGCAGATTCTCTAGCCTTATCTGGTGCTAAACCTTTATCTGTATACGAGTTTTGGCTGGGTTCTACTAAATCTTCAAAAGGGGATCCATCTACAGGATCACTTTCCTCAACTAATTCTAGGGAATTGACATTAACTTCGTGATTTAGATCTTCTTTGCAAACTTGTTCCTACTTAGATCAAGGGTTTCCATAACAGGAAGCAGCTGCAAGGACTCGTCCATTAGCACCAAAACATTATAAGCACATGAAATGAATGACAAACGGTTCCACTGTGGGAATGCATCCTGAATCAAATCTCAAAAATTCCACTGTAAATCTGTATCTATGCATACACGAATCAAATCTCCTTCGATTCCCACCGTCCATTCCCATCACCACACACCACTTGATCCCGCTCGCGTCCCCGCCCCCTTTTTTCAACTCACCTTCTCACCACGATGACATTGGATCTGATCCCTCCGATTTTCTCGCCTGAATTTTAAGACTCGATCCCCAGGGAATTTGGTCCTTCGTCTCTTTAACTCCTCTTCTATTGAATTTCTTTTTTCCGTTCAGCTTCGTAGCGTGGTCGGTTCTCTCCAACGAATGGAGGAGCAGAACGCGAGTTGATGATGTCGAAATAGCGCTGTGCTACACGGTGATGGCGGCCCGTCTTTGGTGCCGGTTCAAGCAGCTCGAGTCGTTGAAGCTCAATTCGGTGAGAGAGAGAAAGAGACAGAAGAAACAGTCAGAACTTGATGAGAGAGAGAGAGATGTCGGAAATATTAATGACAGAATGAAAAAAAAGTGGTGCTACTCGTCCGCTACATAATGTAGCGGACGTAACGAACTCTGTCATTTCTGTTAGAACTTTAATGACAGAAAGAGAAAAAAGGTCTGAAAACTTGTCCGCTATGTAATGTAGTGGACGGACTCTTTTTAAGTTGGAGGGTATTATTGTCAAAAAATAGTCCGCTACATAATGTAGCGGACGGACTTAAAAAAATGCAAAAAAAAAAAAGATCTGGACCGTTCACAGATCGCGCGTGGACGGCTAGATCGTGCTAGTAACTTAACCCAGTTTGCTAGCGCTATCAACGGATCAGCTCCCATATATATATATATATATATATATATATATATATATATATATATATATATATATATATATATATATATATATATATATATATATATATATATATATATATATATATATATATATATATATATATATATATATATATATATATATATATATATATATATAGGGAGCTAATCCGTTGAGAGCGCTAGCAAAATGGGGTATTTTGCTAGCGCGATCTGGCCATCCATCCTGAAAGATGGACATCCCAGATCGCGCCTTTTTGAAAACTGTCAGTCGTCTGCGAGACAGTCTCACGGACATTTTTACCTTTTTGCCCTCCTCCCATGTCCGTGATACTGTCTCGCGGATGACATTCAGTAAAAGGACATGTGTCAGGAAAAAGGCGCCCGCTACACAGTGTAGCGGACGACCTCTAGGCTGACACATGTCAGGACTGTCCCGTCGGTCGCCAACTTTTATTCATTTATGACGGCATCGCAGAAAAACTTCTTTTATGGGAGCTGTACAATGTAGCGAACGGCGTCGCTTCGTCCTTTACATATAACTCTCTCCTATTATAGATATTAATCAGATCGGGCAATCAGCTTTTATCAGTCCGCTATATTCTCTCTCTCTCTCTCTCGAACATCTAACCCAAGCCGCTACCCCATCTACGATGA
Source organism: Escallonia herrerae (assembly GCA_033070095.1). NCBI lineage: Eukaryota > Viridiplantae > Streptophyta > Magnoliopsida > Escalloniales > Escalloniaceae > Escallonia > Escallonia herrerae. Next base: position 285,637 of record JAVXUP010000591.1, read on the forward strand.
CCCACATCTTCGGCGACACCACTGTCCTCCCCTCAACGCCTACCTCGATGGCTTCTGGATCGGAGACCACCTACGATTTTATTGGCAACTTGCACTTGGCAGGCAAACACTTTTTCAAAGTCATGATGCTGGGATTTGAGAATGAACTTGTAGGCCTTCCCTCTTTCTCTGTATTTTCTTGTGTTAAAAGTTTGATCTTTTGTTTTTCTTAACCAAAACTAACCTATTTTTTGTATTGTGTTTGGTAGGACATACCGGAAGCCTTTACCAATCAATTTACAACAATTCATGAGAGTGCAAGATTATATAGCCGCAAGGGGGCATGGCAGGTTAAAATCAGGCTGAAGCCCGGCCGACCCCAAAAAAAGCAATTCGCAGAGGGTTGGAATGTCTTCGTGCGCCAGCATGGCCTCGAACTCGGGGACTTTGTAGTGTTTGAACACCTTGGGTGGTGGGATTTTGAAGTTGTAATCTTTGATCGGAGTGCTTGTGAAAAAATTTCGATGCCCAAATGTGAGCCCTAATTTATTATTAATAAAAAAATTTATGTTCTTGTTCATTATGTTTCCAAATTTTTTCTCGCTTAATTGTGCCGTTTTTTTCCCTCGATATATTGAGATCGTTGATTGTGAATCGTACATTATTTATTGTTTATCGATATTGAGATTGTTGATTTCGTCGCTAAAACAAGTCTTCGGGTGCCAATTTATTAAAATAACATTAACCTACTATGTCGATAAAACAAGTCTTCAGGCATCAATTTATTCCAATTTATTAAAACTGCATTATGCTACATTGTATAGCTCTACTATATAGCGGACACCAAAGTCTAGCTCTACAATATTGCGGACATAAGGCCTCCGCTTAGGCCGGGGTTCGGGAAGGTCAGAACTAAATGTCTGGTCCGTGCCAACCATTTTTTGGTCCAACACTTAGTTTTTTTTTAAAAAGGTCCTATCTATATCTGCGATACTATATAGCGGACAGTCCCGCAGAAGGTAAAGAGTCTCCAACACTTAGTTACTGTATATTGACCGTCCTTTACAAGATAACCGTCATTACCGAAAAGGAGCGACGGGACAGGACCTGACAGGTGTCAGTGCGCGCCAGTCCGCTACACTATACAGCGGCCATCTTTTTGCTGTGTCCCATCAGGACAGTGTTAAAAAAATAACCAAGTGTTCAAAAAATAACCAACTGTTTGATAATCAGTCTTTCTGCACGGCCGTCCGCTACATAGTATAGCCGACGTAGAGAAGAGAACAAAAAAAAAACTAAGTGTTGGATAGTTATGTACTCTGCGGGGCCGTCCGCTACATTGTATAGCATACCTAGAAAGAGAACAAAAAAAAACTAAGTGTTGGATAGTTAGGTATTCTGCGGGGCCGTCCGCTACATAGTACAGCGGACGTAGAAAAGAGAACCAAAAAAAAAACTAAGTGTTAGATATTCTGCGGGGCTGTCCGCTATATAGTATAGCGGACATAGAAAAGAGAACCAAAAAACATAAAAAAAAAAAAACAAAGTGTTGAATATGCAGTTGTCTTTCTGCGGGGCCGTCCACTACATAGTATAGCGGACTTAAAAAAGAGAGCAAAAAAAAAATAAGTGTTGGATAGTTAGGTATTATGCGAGGCCGTCCGCTACATAGTATAGCGGACACAGAAAAGAGAACAAACAAAAAACTAAGTGTTGGATAGTTAGGTATTATGCGGGGTTGTCCGCTATATAGTATAGCGGACATAGAAAAGATAACCAAAAAACATAAAAAAAAAACTAAGTGTTGGATAGACAGTTGTCTTTCTACGGGGTCGTCCGCTACATAGTACAGCGGACGTAGAAAAGAGAACCAAAAAAAAAACTAAGGGTTCGTTTGACAAATTTTTTTTTTGGTTTTCAGTTTTTAAAGAGCAGCTTAATTTTTTATTTATAAAAACAAGTGGGTGTTTGATAACCCCTTTTTTTTTTTTGGTGTTTGGTAACCCTTTTTATTTTGTGTGGTTTGCGGTGGCGGTGGTAGGGCGTAGCGGTGGTCGACGGCCGAAGGTGGCTGCCGGCAGTCACCGGCGGTGGTGGCCGGCGGCCGGAGGTGGCTGCCGGCAGTCTTCGGCGGTGGTCGCCGGCAGCTGGAGGTGGCTGCCAGCAGTCTCTGGCGGTGGTCGCCGGCGGCCGGAGGTGGCTGCCGGCAGTCTCCGGCGGTGGCTGCCGGTGGTCGCCGATGGCCAGAGGTGGTCGCCGGCGGCCGGCGGTGGTGCCGGCAGCCGGAGGTGGCTGCCGGTGGTGGGAGGGTGGTGGTGGTGGTCTAAAAAAAAAACCAGTTTTTGGAAGTTTTTTTTTTTACTCTTCAGTTTAAAAACTGATTTTTTAAATTGAAAAAAAAAATGGTTACCAAACGCTCCTTTTTTTTCAATTTTTAAAACTGAAAAAAAAAGAGGCAAAAAAAGAGTGTCAAACCTACCCTAAGTGTTGGATAGTTAGCTATTCTGTGGGGCTGTCCGCTATATAGTATAGCGGACATAGAAAAGAGAACCAAAAAACATTAAAAAAAAAAAACAAAGTGTCTTTCTGCGGGGCCGTCCACTACATAGTATAGCGGACCTAGAAAATAGAACAAAAAAAAAAAAACTAAGTGTTGGATAGTTAGGTATTCTAAGTGTCGAGGTGTCAGGTTTCTGCTCTGCCGTTCGCTACATAGTGTAGCGGACAGTGTAAACACCAAAAATATTCTAAGTACCTTAGGTTTCTAATGTTGTGCTGCGCAGTGTAGCGGACAATGTAAAAAATCACATATAAAATGGAAGCAAGTGAAATCTGAAGGGAGCGAAAATTTTGCTGAAAGAGCTGAGAATTAGGGAGCTGAAAATGGAAGCAAGTGAATTTGAAGGCCGCGAAAATTTTGCTGAAAGAGCTGATAATTAGGGAACTTTTGGGTAAGAGGGCAATACTGTCCGCAGCACTGTATAACGGACATAACTCCCGTTATTAATGACACGTGTCAGAAATAAATGTCCATAAATAAATTTTGCATATAGATGTCCCGCCACATAGTATAGCGGACACTGTTGACGTCACAGATACCAAGGGGAACAGTTATCGGGGCTCTGACAGGAGACTTTCTTGGCCACAGACGGGACAGGTCCTGACATGTGTCAGCCTAGAGGTCGCCCGCTACACTGTGTAGCGGGCGCCTTTTTCCTGACACATGCTTTTTTACTGAATGTCGTCTGCGAGACAGTATCGCGGACATGGGAGGAGGGCAAAAAGGTAAAAAATCCTGTCTGCGAGACTGTTTCGCGGACGACTGACAGTTTTCCAAAAAGGCGCGATCTGAGCCATCCATCTTTCAGAATGGACGGCCAGATCGCGCTAACAAAATAACCCATTTTGCTAGCGCTATCAACGGATCAGCTCTTGTATATATATATATATATATATATATATATATATATATATATATATATATATATATATATATATATATATATATATGGGGGCCGATCCACACCCACCGGTGGAGAAATAACAATTTCTCCACCGAACCGCGGGTAAGAGCAGCGGTTGGGAAAAAGTTGTACTGACACTGCATTTATGGCAAAAAAGGCATGAGAAAATGGTGAGAAAATGGCGAGAAAATGGCGAAAAGGAGAAAAAGGACACCAACCGCATGAAGAAGCAGCGGTTGGCATTAATATCCCCTGCCACGTGGCGTCCCCCACCCCTGCCACGTGGCCCAACCCCATGGGCCCTGCCACGTGGCGTCCCCCACCCTTGCCACGTGACCCAACCGCGTATACAACCCGCGGTTGGGGCATGGCCCCTGCCACGTGGCGTCCCCCACCCATGCCACGTGCCCCAACCGCTGGTTGTATATGCGGTTGGGGCGATGGCCCCTGCCACGTGGCGTCCCCCAACCATGCCACGTGGCCCAACCTCGGGTTGTATACGCGGTTGGGGCGATGGCCCCTGCCACGTGGCGTCCCCCACCCCTGCCACGTGGCCCAACCGCTTATACAACCCGCGGTTGGGGCGATGGCCCTGCCACGTGGCGGCCCCTCCTCTTGCCACGTGGCCCAACCGCATAAACAACCCGTGGTTGGGGGCGATGGCCTGCCACGTGGCGCCCCCCCCGGTGATGCCCCCCTCCCCCCATGATGCCCCACGTGTTGTCCTTCTGCCAAATTTTTTTTTTTGCCGCAGCCTTTGACCGCTCAATCACGGGTTTTTTTCTGTCTTTTTTCTTCTCTCTTCCTCACTTTTTTCTGTCTTTTTTCTTCTCTCTTCCTCACTTTTCTCTCTTTATAATCCCCTCCCCCCGAACCCTTCTTCTGCACTCTATCATCTTTACCAACTTCCTTCGTACTTCATATCTCACCTACATAATCTTCACAACAATACAAACCAAAAAAATTTTTGGGAAAAAGATCGGTGGATAACCGCTAGAAGATCGGTAGATTTTTCTTTAAATACATCAAGTCACAACAAGTAAGTATTTTGAATTTCCTTATAATTCAATGTTAGGTTTATACAAATCAGCGTATTACATTTATAGATTCCAAAATAGCGATTTTTTAGGGCGCCAAATATAGACAATTTTTCACGAATTTATAAAAAATAGCTAGAGCTAGATTTTGGCAAAATGCAAAAAAGAGACCCTAGTTATTCTTAAAGGATCTGTCTTAGGTAAAAATTTCAGATTTTTCCAAAGACTGGAAAGGGGTTAACTGATACGGGGAACCTTGTAATTCTGCAGTGTATTTTAAAATATCAAGCTAGCGCGATTTCGCGCGAAAATTTTATGAGAACCCTAGGATGTTGGGAAGTTCCATTCCCCAGGAATTCGGGCCATTCCAAAGCCGTTACCTATTTTTTTGGCCGAACGGCCCTTTAATTGGCGCTAGGGGTGAAAACTTAATTAGACAGTTTTTTCACGATCCGGACACCGGTTCGCGATTTTTGCGCGAAAGATCCGTGAAATACTTTTTAGATCAAGAATTAACTCAGGAGGCATAAAATAGCATTTTAAGGCTATTTGATATTTTTCCTGATGCCAGGGGCATTTTGGTAATTTGCCACCCCGCGAGGGGTGTTTTGGTAATTTTCCCGCGCCAAGTTTTTCAAACGACTTTTTAGTCCAGAAATGTAAGTAAACCACCTGAAATATTGTTTTGAAGCTGGTTCGGGGGCGTTGGGGTGATAGTGTACCCCCAGGGGCATTTCGGTAATTTACCGCATGATGAACGCAGACTATCAATGTCCCGCTGCTGATGCGAACCTTATCATGATACCTTGTCATCATGAAAACCACTGGTTCCCATTAGTTTTCCATCCAGCGTTCAGAACAGTTCACATATACGATAGCCTAAGGGAGGACGAGCCTGGACAGCTGCTGGCACAGATGTACAACGAGTACATCACTTTAGTGGTTAGTTTTTATTTTTTGACCTTGGCTCATAGTATATTGTTCTTGTTTCATAGGCTTGATTCTCGTTTTTATTGTTGGATGCAGACTACTGTCCTCTCGCTAGCGTGCGAACGGCCACAGGGGGACCCTTGGACGGTCGTGATGATAAAGGACCGACCAAAGCAATATAACGGTCACGATTATGGGATTTACGTCCTCAAGTACATGGACTACATTGCTCGATCGGAAGTGCTCAAACACTCCTCGTGGACTAGGAAGGATGCCTTGACGTTTAGGTATAGGATAGCCTGGGAGCTGAAAAAGAATGAAGCTAGACGCCTTCATTACCATTATCCTGACGTGCGTGGCTAGCTGCTGTGATGTTACAAAAAAATGTACCAAAAAGAAATGTACATAATTTTTCGCATGCTATGAATTTGGCGCTAAAATGTGCGCAAATATACCTTTCTTATGACACATTCGAAAAAATTACGCGTCTCGCTTTTCGCCGAAATTCATAGAAATGGGCTAACTAGCGTGCATGAGGTTCAATGAGAGAAAAAAAAGTGACAAAAAAAATTGTAACTTTTTTCGGAAGCTATCAATTGGGCCTTAAAGTGTGGCCGAATAGGCCCTTCCTAGGAAAACCCAAAAACTAATGTGTCCCGTTTTTCGCTGAAATTCTTACAAATGGGCTAACTAGCGTGCTTGAGGTGCAATGAGCGAAAAAAAGTGACAAAAAAGATTATAACTTTTTTCAGAAGCTATCAATTGGGGCCTAAAGTGTGCCCGAATAGGCCCTTCCTAGAAAAACCCAAAAAATAATGTGTCTCGTTTTTCGCCGAAATTCTTACAAATGGGCTAACTAGCGTGCCTGAGGTGCAATGAGCGAAAAAAAAGTGACAAAAAAAATTACAACTTTTTTCGGAAGCTATCAATTGGGGCCTAAAGTGTGCCCGAATAGGCCCTTCCTAGGAAAACCCAAAAAATAATGTGTCTCGTTTTTCGCCGAAATTCTTACAAATTGGCTAACTAGCGTGCCTGAGGTGCAATGAGCGAAAAAAACGTGACAAAAAAAATTACAACTTTTTTCGGAAATGGGATTTTAAGCTTTGAAACGGGATTTTAAGCTTCCTGACTTCACTCTTTAAAATAACTTTTCAGGTGTCTCACACCCTTTCATGAACTAAAAGTTATTTTAAACACAAATTTGTGTAATGTAAAATTAGCAAAATAGCCCCCGATGAGCGGCAAATTACCGAAATTCCCCCGGGGGTTCATTATCACCCCAACGCCCCATATGGCGGCTACACCACCGGCAGTCTCAAAACCGCTTTGCTTACTACTTTTTAAATGTATCACATCAATTATATACCAAATATTTCCTCCGAAGATTTAAAAGGGAATGCGTTAACAAAAATTACCCCGCTACGTATGCAAAACACCCCCTGGCAGCCATCGCCCCAACAAACATCTCAGAACAACTGGAACAAAATAACTTTCCGGGTGTCTTACACCCCTATCCTATAACTAAAAATCATTTGGGAAATTTTTCAAGCTGGTTCAGTTAGCAAAATAGCCCCCGTCATTGCGGGCAAATTACCGAAATGCCCCCGGGGGTTCATTGTCACCTTAACGCCCATCAAACCAGCTTCAAAATAACCTTTCAGATGTTTTATTTACATTTCTGGACTGAAAAACTTGACACCGTAAAATTACCAAAACACCCCTCGCGGGGTGGCAAATTACCAAAATGTCCCTAGCATCAGAACGATCTCAAAAGTGCATTGAAATGTTATTTTAAGCTTCCCGAATTCATTCTTGATCTAAAAAGTATTCTACGGACTTTTCGCCCAAAAATCCCGAACCGGTGTCCGAATCGAGCTCTTAAAAGCCCGTTCGGCCAAAAAATTAGCTAACGGCTTCGGAATGGCCCGAATTCCTTGGGAATGGAACTTCCCAACACCCTAGGGTTCTCATAAAAGTTTCGCGCGAAATTGCGCTGGCTTGATATTTTAAATTACACTGCAAAGTTACAAGGATCCCCGTATCAGTTAACCCCTTTGCCCCGCTACGTATGCAAAACACCCCCTGACAGCCATCGCCCCAACAAACATCTAAGAACAACTGGAACAAAATAACTTTCCGGGTGTCTTACACCCCTATCCTATAACTAAAAATCATTCGGGAAATTTTTCAAGCTGGTTCAGTTAGCAAAATAGCCCCCGATGAGCGGCAAATTACCGAAATGCCCCCGGGGGTTCATTGTCACCCTAACGCCCATCAAACCAGCTTCAAAACAACCTTTTCAGATGTTTTACTTACATTTCTGGACTAAAAAACTTGACACGGTAAAATTACCAAAACACCCCTCGCGGGGTGGCAAATTACCAAAATGCCCCCTGGCATGAGAAAATATCAAAAGTGCTTTAAAAAGCTATTTTAAAGCTTCCTGAGTTCATTCTTGATCTAAAAAGTATTTTACGGATTTTTCGCCTAAAAATCCCGAACCGGTGTCCGGATCGAGCGCTTAAAAGCCCGATCGGCCAAAAAATTAGCTAACGGGTTCGGAATGGCCCGAATTCCTTGGGAATGGAACTTCCCAACATCCTAGGGTTCTCATAAAAGTTTCGCGCGAAATCGCGCTGGCCTGATATTTTAAATTACACTGCAAAGTTACAAGGTTGCACGTATCAGTTAACCCCTTTCCAGTCTTTGAAAAAATCTGAAATTTTTACCTGATACAGATCTTTTGAAAATAACTAGGGTCTCTGTTTCGTACTTTGGCAAAATCTAGCTCTAGCTATTTTTTATAAATTCATGAAAAATTCTATAATAATAATAAAAAGGACATGAAAGGATATTATAATAATAATAAAAAGGACATGAAGGAAAATGGAGAAAACCCAACCGCCACACTTAGTGGCGGTTGGTATCATTGCAAATTTTTTTTTTCTATCGCTAAATGTGAAAACTTAATTAGACAGTTTTTAACAAATTTATAAAAAATAGCTAGAGCTAGATTTTGCCAAATTGCAAAAAAGAGACCATAGTTATTTTTAAAAGATCTATATCAGGAAAAAATTTCAGATTTTTCCAAAAACTGGAAAGGGATTAACTGAAACGGGGAACCTTGTAACTTTGCAGTATAATTTAAAATATCAAGCTAGCGTGATTTCATGCGAAACTTTTATGAGAACCCTAGGATGTTGGGAAGTTTCATTTTCCAGGATTTTGGGTCATTCTGAAATTGTTAGCTAATTTTTTGGCCTAACGGTGCAATTTTTTGGGAAATGGACCTAAAAAAATTAGCCCGTTCGGCCAAACAATTAGCTAACGACTTCGGAATGGCCCGAAGTCCTGGAAAATAGAACTTCCTAACATCCTAGGGTTCTCATAAAAGTTTCGCACGAAATCGCGCTAGCTTGATATTTTAAATTATACTGCAAAGTTACAAGGTTCCCCATTTCAGTTAACCCCTTTCCAGTTTTTGGAAAAATCTGAAATTTTTTCCTAATATAGATCTTTTAAAAATAACTACGGTCTCTTTTTTGTAATTTGGCAAGATCTAGCTCTAGCTATTTTTTATAAATTCGTGAAAAACTGTCTAATTAAGTTTTTACTTTTAGTCACAGAAAAAAAAAATTTGCAATGATACCAACCGCCACTAAGTGTGGCGGTTGGGGTTTTCTCCATTGTCCTTCATGTCCTTTTTATTATTATAATAATATATATGTGTCCTTTAAATATCCTTTTTATTATTATTATAATATATATGTGTCCTTTTTTTTAAAAAAATGCAACTTGGCAAATAATTCCCAACCGCATGTAGGGGTTGCGGTTGGGCATTAATGCCAACCGCAACTCCCACACGCGGTTGGGCATTATGCCCATTTTCTCGCGAGATTTTCATTTTCTCGTGATATTTTGGTGAATTTCTCGTGCCATTTTGGTCCTTTTTGGTCTTTTCGTCCTTTTTTCCGTCCACGTGGCCAACCGCTGCTCTTACCTGCGGTTCGGTGGGAAAATTGTTATTTTCCCACCAGTAGATGTGGATCGGCCCCATATATATATATATATATATATATATATATATATATATATATATACAGGGAGCTGATCCGTTGAGAGCGCTAGCAAGTTACTAACGCGATTTGGCCGTTCGCAACATAATGTAGGGGATGATATTTTACCGTTCGCTACATTATGTTGCGGACGGTGAAAAAATTGCTGTTGTGGCGCGCGATCTGGTCGTCCATTCTCACCTGTGGATGGCCAGATCACGCTAGCAACTTAGGTTAAGTTGCTAGCATTAGCAATGGATCGGCTCCCATTAGCAATGGATCAGCTCCTATATATATATATATGATGCCATTACCACCATTACCCCATCTGAGGCTCCACCACAAGCTTTGTTCCGGTCCAAAACATTTCCTATGGTCACCACCACCATCTTCCTTTGGGCTTCTTTACGCGCATGGGCAGATCCATAAAGTCTAATTGAGGCTGTCAAAAAGTTATAAGAAAAAATTGATGGCTGTAAAATAATTCGCATCACTATTGGATGCGTTTTTGAAAAATAGATTGCTCAATTTGACTATTATTCATACAATTTTACTATTCATTGTGATTTACTTAAACTGGTAAGATTAGTCAACAACAAATTACTAATCTTACATAAAAAAAATTAACTCTTATTGTCTATATGTATTACTTATGTGATTATTAATTGTACGAGAACAATAATCACAAAAAAGGTAAAATACTGCAAGAATTTAAAAGAACTAACTTTGATCAATTCTTGTTTTCTTTGTAATTTAGAGATTTGAAATTTGGAAGAATGAATATGAAGAAGGCAACAAGAAAAATAAAGAATATGATAGCCAGTGGCACAAAAAGTCAAAGACATAACACAATAAAATAATACATTAATGTTATAATATAACGATAGTTGCATAAATATTTTAAACTCGACTAACCATTACTTAAAACAATTAAATAAAAAATTTTGAATTTTGTGGGGGTGCCGTGGATCCCCTGGTCATGCTGTTGTTCTGCCCATGTTTACGCATAGCTGCGTACGACCAAATCATGAGGCCAATGTACCAACTCTGGACTTGATAGGCCGTGGGGTGACGAGAATGACGAGGGTGCGATGGTGGGCATACACCCACTAAAGCACATACAAGAAGATGAAAACAACACTTTCCACCTGACCCAAATTTATAACTGAAGCCATGTTATAAGTATCAATGATAGCATCCATTAAGTTCACCATCGGTCAATTAGTATCTCTTTTTCTAGTCATCAAAGTACCATCAAAAGCGAGGAACAAAACTGGAGGAGATCATTTTTTCAAGCTAGGGATACAAAGTTGGGATGGGAAGAGAGTGGTTAGGGCATGGGTTCAGTTGTCAATGGCTGGGGAAATTTTGGGTCTGTATTTAATTATGAAATTGAAGTGCTGGGGAGCTAAATTGATCTATATAACGGTGAACCCAAGCCTCCAAAGTGGGAACCCATTGCCTCGTGGGTGCGGGTGTGTGTGTGTGGGGGGGGGGGGTGTGGATAGGCGTGTGCGCGGTGTCATGCGTGTTGTGGATGGGTGTGTGTAGGGGTGGACTGGCAGTAGGAATGGCAATGAGACAGATTGGGGGCGGATCTTATGAAATCTGCACCCACCCCGGTGGTCCTTATACACTGTCTCGCCCCGCCCCGCTATCGGGTCAGGGAATGGGAATACCATCCCCGATCCGGTAGAATTTTCAAAAACCCGACCCCGCCCCGATCAGCTTTTGTTGCCGTAGAAAACCTATCTGTACTTTACAAATTTTGTACAATCTACAAAATAATCAACCATTTGTTAGGTTAAAGGGAACAGCAATAATACAATTTCAATCAATCCAGCAACGGGCAATGTCAAAAAAAAAAGAAAATCTAAGACCTAAAGCATAATCAGATTCTATAACAAATTACAAACTTCAAAATCCCTAAATAACAAACCCTAAATCCTCAAATCAGATTCTGTAAATGGCATCCAACACAAGCTATATATGGAAGAGGTCGAGAGCGGAAATCAAAGCTGAAGATCTTCTCTTAGTGTTATGATCGAAGTTGCAAATCAAAGCTCAAGACCTTTTCTCGGCGAAAAAATGACTATGTTGCAAATTGAAGCTGAAGACCTTCTGTTCTCTCCAGGTCTGACTCCACTCTTTCCCTTTTCGGCGATCTTCAGCCTTCCTCGTTCTCAGGACCCAAGCCAAATTATTGAGACCAAGCAAGGTCGGCACCTTACGGCCATGTGCCTAAGAAGTCAGGCAGTGACGGTGGACATGTAGTGACGGTGTTCGGTAGAGATGGAATGATGTTCAGTGGAATGTTAGGTGGTGGTGACGGTGTTAAGTGGTGGTGAGATCGAGGTGTTTCGTGGCTGTGGAGGGGTGACGATGCGGAGGAGAGAGCGGTGAAAAGGCGAGGTGAAGAAGCTGTCTCCGACGTCGTCAAATGGAGATTCAGAGGAGAAGAAGTGAAAAGAAGAAAGTGGTAGGGTACGGTTTCAGAGAGTTGTGACTACTTATATGATGAGATGGACGGCTGTGATTGCTTAATAGGTTAAGGTTAGGATTACATTAAACATGGTGGGTATCGGGCGGGGAGGACATAATACCAAACCCGACCCGTACCGGATCGGGTTACAAATTTAAATACCATACCCACCCCATAACTCGGTCAAAGTCAAAATAATCCGCTCTTACTGGGTTGGAGCGGGTCGGGGATCCACCAGGTGCAGATCAAATTGCCATCCCTAGCTGGCAATGGTGCAAGCAGAAGGAGAATTAAAGGGGAAAAGGACATGAGCGGGTGGATGGGTAACTAAAAAAAAAGGGTGATGGTCATTGGTGGTAAGGCAATTGCAATCAGTGGTGATAATTAGGTTAGGTACAGAGTTCTCGCAGGAAATTCAAGCCAAGTTGGTTTGGACCTTATAAGATGAAGCAGATTATGAATAAGGAGCAACCCGCTTTGTTGATTTTGATTGTATTGAACTTTCACAACCTTTCGATTTAGATGGGCTGAAAAAATATTATGCCTAAGATGTGGAATTGTAAATAAACTACGAATGATAATTACTAGGAGCACTACATTTTGGTCACATTTATTTGATGTAATATGTTAGATGGAGGTAAGTATGTGGCCCGTAAAAATACTCCGGATGCAGTATAATGTTTTGATAAAGTCTCTTTTTTCCATTAAAATACACTACAAGAAATTTGTTATTTAGCGACAAATAAATTTTCGACGAACTTAGGTTGGTCAACAAAGGTAGATAAACATTAACTTATACTGAGAATAGTCCAATATTTCTTGACGAATGCATTTATTCCTTAATAAATTATTATTTTTATCGATGAATTTGTTAATTTTCACAATTAGAGACGAATTTAATTTGTCAAGAAAGCTAGAAAAACAAACTCCGCTTTTTGCGCTTCCTCTCTCTCCCTCCCTTCCCCCCTCCATCTCTCTCTCTATCTCTTACTCTCTTTTCGTTCTCAGCTAAGAGCGGGCATTTTTCTGGATTCTTCACCAAAATTGAAGTGTTCTCGGGCAACGAAAAGGAAATTCGACTTAAGTTCTTGATAAGTTCGGCTTATATTCCCTCCTCCTATCATTTTCGTCACTTCAATCTCATAATTTCACTAGAATTTAACGAGTTATGGCACCATGGTGCCGTCCCGCGATATATCAAGCTCTAAATCTCCTTTGTTGATGCCTTAGAGAAAAGGATAAAACTCAAGAAACTCATACTCAAGAAACTCTAAAGTACCAAAGGTGATTCTTTCTTTGACACTATATATGAATGGTTTGTTAATCGACTAGTATTTGTTTCTGTTGATTGAAAACTATAGGAATTTTTCTCCTTGAACCTTGGTTCTAAATCTAACTATTTTCGAAATACGCATCATTGCAGGGTGCCACATATTAAAACAGATCGTAACATTTTGCTATCTTTCTAATACATACTTGTTGTTGACCATATTGAACTCAATAAGCAAAGAGTTGTACTTGATTAGGTGACTCGTAGAAAGCATTGGCCAGCTCATATTGTAACTCTCACAATTGAAAGCTACTTTATAATTTATATAGACGAGTAGTCATGATACACGCGATACGTGTACAAAAATAAAATTAATAATATAAAATATTCATCATATATAAATATTTATTACCACATTCGATAAAATGAATTACACATTATAAATAGTAAAATTAGTTATCTACTATTTAAACTTTTGTTTAGAATATCATTTGTCACCGTTATACATAGATAGTCATGTAACATAAAAAATAAAAAAAAAATGTGTTATATATATAGTACAGATGACTGTACTCTCTTTCCCGAAAGAGAGAACGAAGTCTTGGACACACTTAAAAAAAAACATGAGACAAATTGGGACAAAGCAAACCAAAGGAAGTAGCAATACCGGAAAGAAAACGATCTTAATATCCAACAAAATCGATAACGCCGTAGCATCAGCAATCGAACTATGTTTTCACCAAAGTCGTTGTCACACTATCCAAGCTTTCATTGACGGTAGAGAAATCATTCACACGCAATATTTCGTGTCATAAGTAAACAGATGCAAGAAGAACTTCGATCCAAAGCCAATTTACATCATAAGACCAAGTTACGACCACATACCCAGAACCCTAACAAGACGTTTCACCATACCCAGACAGACCCATTTCTCTTATACACAAACAGGAACGCCATTAACGACACAGAGTCGCATCAACCAGTGATCTGAATGAGCTTGACAACAGAATCCTTGGGCACCGTCACAGTGAGCACCCCGTTCTCCATTGCCGCCTTCACCTGATCCACCTTCGCGTTCTCCGGCAGCCTGAACCGGCGGAGAAACTTGCCGCTGCTGCGCTCCACCCTGTGCCACGTGTCCGTCTTCTCCTCCTTCTCCTTGCTCCTCTCGCCGCTGATCTGGAGGACCCTGTCGTCCTCCACCTCCACCTTCACCTCCTCCTTCTTCAGGCCCGGCAGGTCCGCCTTGAACACGTGGGCCTGCGGCGTCTCCTTCCAGTCGATGGTGGGGCCGGTGAACAACACCGGGTCTGAGGGGAAGTTGGGCCGGAACTGGTCGGAGAGCGACCGAAATCCGTCCAAGGGGTCAAAGAGGTCGAGGGAGAAGGGGTCATAGGCGTTGGATCGGCGGCCGAAGAAGTGTGGGATCAGCGACATTTTCTGATCGGGGTGTGTTGGCTACGAGATAATGAGGACAATTTGCAGAGAGGAAAGTGATCGGGTGGCTTTTGGGAAATATGTTGAGTGATATGTTGCGTTGAGTGAGGACTGAGGAGTAGTGAAGTGGGCGAGTGGTGGTTATATAGGACAAGGTTCGAAATATCTTGGTGGTTCTAGAGAGTGGCATGTTCTGGATTATTCGTGAACCCACCCCGCGTGGGTGGGTTTACGGCTCCCCGTTTCTTTATTCTAGAAACCTCGGCGACATATAGAAGTGACATAAATGAGAAATAGGTCCTGTTATTCGGTCAATAAAGTATTTAGTCAAAAAGTTTGATTTGATGTGGTCGCTTCTCTAGATTGGTACCCACATATCCCATTGTACGTTAAAACAAAGCTTATAAAAAGCCATACAACCATCTCACAATTTTATCCCAAAGTGAGTGAGCGACTGAGTGAGTCACTTCCTTCTTCTATAAGCTTACAAGGCCGTTTGAAGTCATTCTCAAAAGTACATTCATCAAATCATAATCAGTTGTTAAATTTAAATTTTATTCTATTTTAAGCATAATGAAATAAAAGTGTTTGAATAAAAAAGATGAAATTAAGTTTACTGTGACAAATGACCATTTAATATAATATATTTAAAAGGCTCATTTAATGTGTACTATATTGAGCACGTGAATTACATATAGATGCGGTCAAAAGTAATTTTTGAAATAATATCAATAGCTTTTTTGGTAATAAAATAATATAATATAATTCTTATTTTTTTGTGACTTATTTTAAAAAATATATATATTTGATGTTCGCAGTTATAATCAGTTTAATATTTAGAGATCATACTTGTAAGCTTTTAGATTGAAGAAATGTTTGATGATGCTATTAAAAAGAAAAGCAAATGGAGAAATTAAAAGAATGAATCTACGGTTTTGTTTCAGTAATCTGTTAAATTGGTTTATGATATATACTTATGATTTGTAATTTTCAAGACCAGGTGGTTTTCAACTGCAATAAGTGAATATATTTTCAGTTCAAATTAACGCCATATTTAAGCCATGTTTTCCCCCCATTTTTTATGCATATTTAACCCCTTTTTTTTTCAATAGTTTTTTGTTTGTTAATTGATTTTTTCACGTATTTCAGTTTCTTCATTTGGGTTTTATTTTTTAGTTAACCCAAAATACAAAAAAAAAATTAAAAAAATTACAGTTCTCACTACGCAATTCATCACCCAATGTTTATTACATTTCAACAAAATGAAAAGGGAATAATAAAGAGATTTCTTTGTTTTGTTTTTTTTTTCTCATCATACTTTTTATTTCCTAATGTTTAGAATAGATTCATTATCCAGTGATTATTTAATTTCAACTAAATTTAAAAGAGGGGCATAAAGGGATGGTAAGAGTATTACTGACGTAATTAAAGGAAGACATAATCATCCATAAATAATTTATAATATTTGTACTTTTATAGGTAGAGTAGATTTTTAATCAGTTCTCTTTTTCTACCAAATAATTTCAAATTGGAGTTAATATAGATTTAATCAATTTTGACAATTCTAAAATCAATATAAAACCGTCACTATTTGAGGTATGCAAGGGTTATCAAGTTTGATACTCGTATCAGTTTTTTTTTATTAAACTCTCGGACGTTCTCTTGTATTTATCCCAATATTCTCTTAGTACGAAAAAGATTACACGCCCTTTAGAGATAGACATGTTATAGTAGAATCGTGTTAAATCTTGCAAGCAAATAATGTTGTACTTATTTTTTATTTTATTTTTTTGGGTCAAAGGTCATTTCTATTTATTTAAGCTCAAACAAAAATTACAAGCAAATCAACTATTTACAGTTTATCAGAGTATCTACGGAATGTTATATACATCATTCTAACAAAATTGTTGAGCATCCAATCCCCGGACTTGGCATGACTCCTGATTCTGAGCTGTGGATTGACTGTTTTTCCAACTGAGAGTTTTGTAATAGATCCATGGGCTTATCACTTGCAAACGACCTTCCACCTTATCTTGTTTAATTATGCTCAAAGATTTTTGGCATTCCTCTCAAGCCAAATTCCATATATGATCACTGACTAGAAGCTTGCATAGCCTAGCATAAAGGTTTCTCCCTCTGAATTTTGTGGTAGCATCTTGAAGAAACTGATGCCATGAATTTAACGAGATATTCAGTTTCATTTTGCTAAAAGCTAGTCTCTACGTACCTTGTGCATAGGAACATTGCACAAAATAGGTGATCCTTTGTCTCAGGATGGCTGTCGCAGAATACACATAGATCATCTTGGATAACATTACGACCTTTTAATTTTGCCTTGGTTCTTAACACCCCCCTCCCCCTCTTACACATTAACTACAATATCATAGCACATTTAGGTATATGCCCCTTAAATCATATCGATTTCCACCAAGAAGACTTGGGTGCTTTAGTTCTTATTCCTTCCAAGTAGTTTCGATACTGAACTCTCTAGAGCGACTTAGCCTCCCTGTTATTTGGTCATGCTGATTGACATTAGGAGCAGATTTGCTAGCCGGTGCATTGTTGACTCTTTTCAGATCCTCTGATCAACTAAGTAATAGTTTCCATTCAACTCCCTGGATGATATCACTTACCTTTGCAGTGATGCTCAGCCCAGAGTTACAGAACAGTCTCTAGCCATGTCTCTCAATTAGAAGAACCTCCATAAGCCATTTATCTAGCCATAACCAGGTTACTGCACCATTCCCACATTATGATGAACGTATTTGCAGAACAAGTCTCTGATCTTCAATATTTTGTACTTGTTTATTATTTTTTTATAACATAGACTTGCTATGATTTCCTCTTTATAAAGCATGTGTTTCCGCTGCATCTGAGCGACCCTAACACTTGCTTTTGTGAAATATTAGCAATCCAATCCAATCACTGTACACATTGTCATAGGTAATTCTTAGCCTGCCTACAAGCACGGCCATGAAAATTAAATACATTAAGTAATACTGCAATGGCTTGAACTAAGAGTAACGGGTTGAAGTTAAGGTGGCCCATGAAAGTTATTCAGTTCATTAGCATTTATGTGCCCAAAGGAAATTAATGGAATTAACTATCCCAAAATGTCTTTCAAGGTTATTTAAAATGTCCTTTTTGGGAGTTTTTAGTTACCTGATAAATTAACTTAGTTCAAACTTTGAATTAAAGTATCTAAATTTCTGTAACACTCGAATCTTTGATCAAGAACAACACTGTTCAAGTTTGTGATGCACTAATGCGTGTTAAGGATTTACAACCATGTTTCTTTGTACAGAACTGTTTGTATAGATATAGGGGTTAGCCTTATCACATCGACACTTAATGTTTTGTACCGATGCACTCACTTTTTTTATGATCTTTCACCCAAAAATGAGATGCGTGAATGGAATATAATAGTACTTGAAAATTAAATTTCTTACACGTTATTCGTAATCATTGTGAACGTTTTTGAACGCTTTCGTTTTGATACTTTTGTAATGCAAATTAATGTACAATAGATTAGGATACTTTGTTGTCTAGCATCTCTGCTGTAACATTTTCAGTGACAAAAAGATTATCATTGCAAGTATTTTATCATCTTTTGTTAATAATTATAGTGACAATATTTCATTACGACAAAATATACAACGATATTTTTTCTATTAAAACAGAAGTACTATATAACAGAGAATCCTATGACTATGCATTTGGATCGGCTTGGGTTTTTCTAGGTAATAATGTAAATGCAAGCCCAAAGTCAATCTAAGTTTCGGTTCAAGCCTAAAATTGACTCGATTCAAATCAACCAACCTATTTAAGATATTACAGATTTTAACTGTTATTTAAATCGTAAAAATCTTCTTCTGTTATAATAATAAACCAATAAGCATTAAATATTTTTAATAATTTTTTATTAATACTCTCAGCGACATTTACGATTAATTACCGGATAGTAGGTTTAAGATTCCAACCGAGTAACGGCCAAAACTTTTTCGGTGATTTCACTGCACTAGATATTATCAAAGAACATACAGCTTCACTCTCCCTTCGCTCACTGTCCCCTAAACTCATCATACAGCTTCATCACCCTTCGCCAATAAACCATCAAAGTCAATCTTCATCGATCAGAAAATCTTTTCTTGTTATCAAGTGCAAACGAAAACATGGCTCTGATCCCAAGCTTCTTCGGCGGCAGGCGAAGCAACATCTTCGACCCCTTCTCCCTGGACATCTTCGACCCGTTTGAGGGCTTCGGAGCAGTGACCAACGCCCCGAGCTGGGGTAGGGAAACGGCAGCCGTAGCCAACCCTCGGGTCAGCTGGAAGGAGACCCCAGAGCCGCACGTGATCAAGGTTGACCTGCCGGGACTAAAGAAGGAAGAGGTGAAGGTGGAGGTGGAGGACGGGAGGTGCTCCAGGTCAGCGGCGAGCGGAGCAGGGAGCAGGAGGAGAAGACGGACAGGTGGCACCGCGCGGAGAGGAGCAGCGGCAAGTTCGTCCGCCGGTTCAGGCTGCCGGAGAACGTGATAATGGACCAGTGAACACCGCCATGGAGAACGGCGTACTTACGGTGACCGAGCCCAAGGAGGAAAGGAAGAAGCCGGAGGTCAAGGCCATTGACATCTCTGGCTGAGCTACGCACCTACCTGATGAATCTGCTTGAGTTTTGTATATGCGTGGGGTTTTCTGAGCAGTGTTTTTGGGTGTTCTGTAATCGAAGACTAAAAGCAACGAGTTGTTTGCGGTCATTGTTTGCTTCGTTTTGTAAATTAAGTGGTGTATATCCGTTCAGTAATGGTGGATTTTGTGTTTTGTTAAGTCCTTCAAATCGTGCCTAAGGGTCTCACTACCAATTTAAGTGGTGTATATCCGTGCAAGAATAGATCGTTTATTTTGACTATTAATTATATAATTTTATTATTCATAATAATTTATTTAAATTGGTAAGATTAGTAAACAACAATATACTACTCTTGCATAAAAAAAATTAACTCTTAATGTCAATATGTATTACTAATATGACAATAATCACAAATAAGTTAAAATACTGTAAGAATTTAAAAGAACTAACTTTGATCAATTCATGTTTTCTTTTTAATTCAGAAAATTAAATTTTAGAAGAATGAAAATGAAGAAGGCAACGAAAAAAATAAAGAATATGGTAGCCAGAGGCACAAAATATCAAAAACACAACAAAATAAATTAATACATTAATGTTATAATATAATGACAGTTGCATAAATATTTTAAACTTAATTAATCATTACTTAAAATAATTAAATACAAATTTCTGAATTTTGTGGGGTGCCGTACACCCCCAGGTCATGCTGTTGTTCTGCCCATGTTTACGCATATCTGCGTACGTCCAAATCGTGAGGCCAAGGTACCAACTCGAGACTTGATAGGCAGTAGGGTGACGAGAATGACGAGGTTGCGAAGGTGGCGGTGGGCGCACACCCACTAAAGCACATACAAGAAGATGAAAAACATGCACTTGCCACCGATGTAGACTGACCCAAATTTATGACTGAAGCCATGTTATAAGTATCAATGATAGCATCCATTAAGTTCACCGTCGGTCAATTAGTATCTCTGTTTCTAGTCGTCATAGTTCCATCAGAAGTGAGGAACAAAACTGGAGGAGATAATTGCTAAAGTTAGGAATACAAAGTTGGGATGGCGAGTGGTTAGGCTTGGGTTCAGTTGTCAATGGCTGGGGAAATTTTGGGTCTGCATTTAATTATGAAATTAAAGTGCTGGGGAGCTAAATTGATCTATATAACGGTGAACCCAAGCCTCCAAGGTGGGAACCCATTGCCTCGTGTGTGTGTGTGTGTGTGTGTGTGTGGGCTGGCAGTGATGCGAGCAGACGGGGAACCGAAGGGGAAGAGGACACGAGCGAGTGGATGTGTAACTCAAAAAAAGGGGGTGATGGTCATTGGTGGCAAGGCAATTGAATAAGTGGCGGTGATTAGGTTAGGTACAGGGTTCTTGCGGGAAATTCAAGCCAAATTGGTCTGGAACTTATATGATGAAGCAGATTATGAATAAAGAGCAGCCCACTTGGTTGATTTTGATTGTATTGAACTTTCACAACCTTTCGATTTAGATTGGTTAAAGAAATATTATGCCTAGGATGTGAAATTGTAAATGAACTACGAATGATAAATACTAAGAGCACTACATAGCGGTCACATTTATTTTATGTAATATGTTAGATGGAGGTAAGTATGTGGCCCGTAAAAGTACTTCGGATGTAGTATAATTTTTGATAAAAGTCTCTTTTCCCATTAAAATACACTATAAGAAATTTGCCATTTAACAACAAATAAATTCTCGACAAACTTAAGTTCGTCAACAAAGGTAGATAAACATTTACGTATATTGAGAGCAGTCCAATATTTCTTGATGAATGCATTTATTCGTTAAGAAATCATTATTTTTGTTGATGAATTTGTTAATTTGTCAAAAGATGATTGAAGAAAAGTGGCCGAGAGAGAAAAGTACTTTTGGCTTGTGCTTGGACTTACTTTTCACAATTAACGACAAATTTAGTTCGTCAAGAAAGCCAAAAAAACTCTGCTTATTGTGCTCTCTCTCTCTCTCCTCTTACTTTCTTCTCGGTAGAGGTGTCAAATGGGCCGGGCTTGGGCCGGCCCAGCCCAAGCCCATCAAGCCTCGAGCAAAACTGGCCGGGGCCGGGCCAAGGGGGCTGCCAACCGGGCCGGGCCTGGCTCTGGGGATATATGGGCCCGGTCCAAGCCCAGGCCCTAGGCCCAACATTTAGGGTCAGGCTTGGGCCGGCCCCGGGCCCAATTTGTTTTTTTATTTTTTTTTGGTATTTTCTTGTTATTCAATATTTAGCGGCTACTTTCAAAAGAGCCAGCGGATTAAATCGCAAACTACATATGTTAAGTATGATATCCACACACAAATACACACAGATACCAGGAGAGAGATAGAGAGAAATGGACCTCAGGGCCACCAACTTCATGAACCCTAATGGCTTTGACCATTTTTGCTGCTGCTGATACAGAGAGTGCTCTCACTAATGGCTAGGTATTACAGTACTTGTTGCAGCAAACTTGTTGAAAAAGGGGTGATTTTTTTGTGATGAAGGCCAGTCACAAATGGGTTCAAGAGCAAAGTGTGGAAGTGATGAAGAAGTCCCAATCTTGATCCACTCATAAGTCAAGTTAGCTTAATCCCCATGTTGCTATTAGAAATGGTCAAACGCGTCACTTTATTTTTTTACCTCTTTTTTTTTCATTTTTTATTCGTACACGGGCTTGTCGTTGGAAAAAGAAAGAAAAACAGTTCTCTGGCCACTTTGACCCCGGCGAGAACCGGGCTGTTCTTCGGGCCGGGCCAAGCCCGGGCTTTTTTCAGAAAAATTCAGGCCTGGCCCAGGCCCTAAGCCCAAAATGGCAGGGCCAGCACTGTTCATGTATGGGCCGGGCCAAGCCCGGGCCAGAAAGGGGCCGGGCCGGGCTGGGCCGCGGGCCGCCCGGCCCATTTGACAACTCTACTTCTCGGTTATCAGCTAAGAGAGACATTTTTCTGGACTCTTCACCAAAATTGAAGTGTTCTCGAGTAACGAAAGGGAAATTCAACTTACGTTCTTGGTAAGTTCGGCTTATATTCCCTCCTCATTTTCGTCACTTCAATCTCATAATTTCACTGGAATTTAATGAGTTATATGATGCCATCAATGGATTCCGTGATTATCACTTTGATCCAAAGCCCTAAATCTTTTCTGTTGATGCCTTGGGGAAAATGATAAAACTCAAGAAACTCTGAAGTACCAAAAGGTAATTCTTTCTTTGACACTATATGTGAATGTTTTGTTAATTGACTAGAATTTATTTCAATCAATTGAAAACTATAAGAGTTTTTCTCCTTTAACGTTGACTCTAAATCTTACTATTTTTGAAATACGCATCGTTGCAGGGTATCACATATGAAAACAGATTGTAGCATGACTCTAATTTCAAGTTAAGCAGGTAGATTTTACTGTCCTTTTAATACATACTTGTTGTTGACCATATTGAACTCAATAAACAAAAAGTTGTACTTGATAAGTTGACTTGTAGAAAGCTTTGGCTGGATGAGATTATAACTCTCACAATTGGGAGTTACTTTTTTTATTTATATAGATGACTCTATTCTCTCTTTCTCGAAAGAGAGAACGGAGGCTTATATACACTTAAAACATGATAATGACAAAGTATTTTAGAGAGAGTTTTGTTTTAACATGTTGCATCATACCCTATACATATAAGTGTTGAATAAAGAAGCTATTTTACATGAGAAAGAACTTAACTATGACTCTTTAAAAAAGAATAACATAGGCATTCCCCTATGATGTGATTACTTTGATTTACGGGCACATGATGTTAAGAGTTTGGTTCTCTCGAAACAAATCGGGACACCAAGCATAAAAGAAGTCACTGCTTACTATATTTTCATGACCCTCTGCTTTTGTAATTGGATAAAAATACATGACTCTTGTTAGTGATAATTTTCACTCGTTTTAAAAAAGTTCTGTAAATCTTTTAGCAACAAAGTGAAACATTGTTGTTCAAGGGTAGAGTTCGAGATTCAATTCACTATGGCAATTGCCAAGCCTTCCCTTCGCATGGCCGTGGCATTGTGTCAACCGGTGCTTTTGACGTAGGCCAATCGACCCGTGACTTGAGGCGAGCTTGGCTAGGCCTCCGTGACATATTGCCTTGCGAAGCCTTGACAATTGGCCGGTGACGATTGATATCTGCCTCAAGTGTGCACTGGTCTTCTCGTAGGGGGCTAATGCGTGCTGACCCTTTGTTTGTTCTTCAAATATGAATATATCTTGGTAACATAAATCCAATCGGAGATGTTATTAACCTGTAAAAAACATGGTTCTGAGGACCACAAAGGCGAAGAAATATCTTTTTTTTTTGTTAAAGAATTACAAACTTTACCATTAATAATAAAGATAGTACTCGAATGACAACCCCCCACCACCGATACATGACGACACCTCCACCCCCTCCCCTCCACATCCTCTCACTCTCCACCCACTACTGCACAACACCACCCCACCACTCTCTACTACACACGACGATTTCATTGCAACGGCTTGATTTCATTGCCTTATCCAGATTGTATATGGTGGCGGCGCAACGTCTGAGGATGAGGAGGCATTGTTGTGCTTGGCATCAGCAACAAATTGAGGTCGAATTTTTGGGAATAAGAAGAGATGAAGATGCTTGGCGCTCATAGAGGCAAATGATGAAATTACGCCCGCATTCACAAACTAACAACATATTCATAAAGGGCATAACCGTAAGCTGGAGGCCATGTTTGTCATCTCTGTGAAGTTTCATGTACTCTGATTCACGAATTATGCCACCGTATGCCAAATGTTAATTTCTAGCGATTGCTTCACGTTGATGGTGGTCTAGGCTGGTAACAGTGATTGATGGTGTTGTTTATAAAAGTATAACTTCGTGTATACTTGTGCAGAAAACAAGGAAGTACGAAAATACTGAAATGTAGTTTACTAAACAGAACAAACAGTATTAACGATTAAAATTAACTCACAACAAAATCAGGTAAATAGCAATGGAGAACCGAGGCGTGAATTTGATTCACTGTTCTTAAGACTTTATTCGTCCCGCAACGGTGCTAACGGTCTCCTGACGAAAAGCCTCCCAGGATACAACGGTAGTACGTCTGGAAATAGGAGCACTCCAAATTTGCAGACCCGGCGAACCAAAACTATGGCACAGAACTCTTTCGGACACAGGAACGAGACAGCAGAAATATTGCAGAATCAAATTTCGGGATGAAGTGGTTAATCTTTTTAACTTCTGAAAAACTGACTCGTTTTTATACACAGAGTATTCACTGGGGGGTGCAACTCTTCACAGAAAAACTGTTAAGCTGGAAAAGTCACAACTTTCTGGAAAAGAAAATAAATAAATAAACTTTATTTATTTAAAATATTTGTCCCAAAAATATTAAAGCCTGATGGGCCCAAGCCCAAGCCACGGCCACGGACCGGGCGGCGCGCGCGTGTGTGGTGGACCTTAGGTCAACCTAGGTCCTCCCTCCTTACAAAACATGGGTACCCCCAAGGGGCCCAACCCTTAGCTCAAGGCTAAGCCTTATAAGGAGATAACTTGGCTTTATCTCTTCTATGTGGGATACTCTTTTCCCTTCAAGGTGAACCACCAACTTTAACTTCAATTTTCTCATTCATCTCTCATTCATTTTAAACATGTGAATATACCACAATCATCTATTCCAATAGAGGAACATGAATCAATTTGTTCTTAACCAAAATATGGTTTGGAACCAATTTAAAAGTTGAGTCAAAGTTGCTTCTCCAGCTTCTCCACAATGGGTTTAAAACCCCAATGCCAACAATCCCCCACATGAATAGAAAATTGACTGGACACTATACGCAAAGAAACACTGACACAAGAAAGAGTTCTTTAGAACGACACTGCATCGGGATAGGTAGCCGATGGCCTTGAACCTTCCCTAGTGAGAACTATCGGATTTACTGGTTAACCAGTGAACGTGATGTCTTGAACTGTTCAACCTTTAGTGTAAACCAAGACAATAGAACTTCGCACAGTACCACTCAAACATTGTTTTGAGATTCTCATTGTTGTGTTCATTTTGGCCCTGAACAGCTCCTGGTTTTTCATGAGTACTCTCTGAGAATTTAGCCTTACAATTCTCATAGAAGCGGCCCACTTCTTACTCACATAGGTGACTTCTTATTAAGAGGTTCCTACTGCACCCCCACTTGGATTTCCAAGATATAAGAGTCATTAAAAGCATAGCTTAACCTAACCTTTTGTAGGTTCCACTGTCTTCTCATCATAGGAATGGATATGAGGTTTTTTAACTCCTCACAGTGCTCCATCTGAGTCACATTTACATAATTCGGTTTTCCCTTTGAACCTAGATCTTGAGATCTCCAGTCAGCTAGGTAAGGTTTCCATTATAGTAACTCTTTAGTTCATAGGCTTAAGACCCATTCCCCTCGATGACATATTTACTTTCTCTCTAGTTAAAGCTTTTGTTAACGGATCCGCAATATTATCCTTTGACTTCACGTAGTCAATAGAGATAATTCCACTAGAAAGTAATTCCTTAACGGTATTGTGTCTGCGACGTATGTGTCTAGACTTACCGTTATACATACTGCTTTGTGCTCTTCCAATTGCAGATTGACTATCACAATGTATGCATATTGGTGGCACGGGTTTAGGCCAATTTGGAATATCCTCCAAGAAATTACGAAGCCACTCCGCTTCTTCTCCTGCTTTATCTAAAGTAATGAATTCAGATTCCATAGTGGATCTGGCAATACATGTCTGTTTACAGGATTTCCAAGAAATAGCTGCTCCTCCTAATGTAAACACATATCCACTTGTGGACTTTGTTTCATTAGAATCTGATATCCAGTTGGCATCACTGTATCCTTCTAATACAGCTGGATATCTTGAATAATGCAGACCAAAGTTTAAGGTATATTTTAAGTACCTTAAAACTCTTACAATAGCTATCCAGTGATTCTTTCCCGGATTGCTAGTATATCTGCTCAACTTACTGACATCATATGCTATATCGGGTCTTGTGCAATTCATGATATACATTAGACTACCAATTACACGCGAATACTCTAATTGAGATATTCCTTCACCAGTATTCTTTGTTAGATGTAAATTTACATCTAGGGGTGTCTTAACCGGACTATCATCGTAATTTTTAAATTTGTCAAGCACTTTCTCAATATAGTGAGATTGTGACTAGTCCATTTGATGTTTTGGTAATTTTCATACCAAGTATAACATCAGCTACACTCATATCTTTCATCTCAAACTTACTGGTCAACATTTTCTTTGTAGCCTTAATGAACTCATTATTGCTCCCGATAATGAGCATGTCATCCACCTAAAGGCAAACAATGACATATCCATTTTCCGTACCTTTAACACAGACACATTTATCACATTCGTTGATTCTAAAGCCATTTTCAATCATGACTTTATCAAACTTTTCATGCCATTGTTTCGGAGCCTGTTTTAGTCCATAAAGTGACTTGACAAGCTTGCACACCTTTCTCTTATGATTAGGAGCTACAAACCCCTCGGGTTGCTCTATATAGATCTCTTCATTTAGATCTCCATTTAGGAAGGCTGTTTTCACATCCATTTGGTGTATCCCAAGATTATTAATAGCTGCAATAGCTATCAATATTCGAATGGATGTTATTCTTGTAACTGGTGAATATGTATCAAAATAATCAAACCCTTCCTTTTGTCTATATCCCTTGACAACCAATCGGGCCATGTATTTTTCGATTGTTCCATCAGTTTTCATCTTTCTCTTGAAAATCCATGTACACCCTAATGGTTTATTTCCAGGAGGAAGATCCACCAGTTCCCACGTATGATTTTGCATGATGGATTCAATTTCACTGTTAACAGCCTCTTTCCAATGAGGAGCTTCGGGACTCGACATTGCTTCACTGTAAGTACAAGGCTCATTTTCTAATAAATATGTTAGAAAATCAGGACCAAACGATGTAGACATTCTAGCTCTCTTGCTACGTCTTGGCTCATCTTCCTCTTGTGAGGGATCTTGGTCCATACTAGTTCTTTCTAAAGATTTCGTTCTTGTGCAACTTTATACGGAAACACATCTTCGAAGAAATGTGCATTCCTTGTCTCCATTATGGTGTTGACGTGTATGTCGTCAATTTCAGATTTATGCACTAAGAACCGATATGCCGAGCTATGGCTTGCATATCCAATGAAAATTCCATCAACCGTTTTAGGCCCTATTTTGACCATTTTAGGTGGTGGGATTGCTACCTTTGCTAGACACCCCCACACTTTAAGATATTTAAAGGAAGGAGGACGACCTTTCCATAGCTCATAAGGTGTCTTTTGCAGCTTCTTGTGAGGTACTTTATTAAGTATATGATTTGCAGTTAAGACCGCTTCCCCCCACAAGTTATCCGGTAGTCCAGAATTTATCAACAAAGCATTCATCATTTTCTTTAAAGTACGATTTTTCCGCTCAGCAATTCCATTTGACTGAGGCGCATATGGTGCCGTGGTCTCATGAATGATACCATGATCGACACAAAATTTTGCAAGAGGGAAAACATATTCTCCACCTCTATCACTTCTTAGTACTTTGACTTTCTTGCTAAGTTGATTTTCAACCTCAATTTTATATTGCATAAATGCTTCCAAGGCTTCATCCTTGCTTCTAAGCAAATATACATAACAAAATCTAGTACAATCATCAATAAAGTAATAAAATACTTTTTTCCTCCTCTAGATTGTACCACCTTTAAGTCACATATGTCACTATGAATTAGACATAAAGGTTCCGTATTTCTTTCAATTGACTTGAAAGACGTTCTTGCCATTTTAGCTTCAACACAAATTTCACATGCATTATGTGAGTCAAAATTCATTTTAGACAAAAATTCATTTTTCACTAGCTTTTGTATGGAACCATAATTTACATGACCTAATCTACGATACCATAAATTAGGAGATTCCAACAAGTAAGCAGAAGAAATATTTTTATTCATATCGGAATTCGGTACAGCTTTAGGCACGATGTTCATTACATTTAACTTAAACAGACCATCACATAAGTACCCTTTTCCTACAAACATCTTACTTTTAGTGAGCACAAATTTATCACTCTCAAACACTAGCTTGAAACCATTCTTACTCAACAATGAGCCTGACACTAGATTCTTTCGAATGTCTGGCACATGAAGCACATTGTTGAGACTTAATTCCTTGCCAGATGTCATCTTTAAGACCACCTTGCCCATCCCTTGCACCTTTGAAGAGGAAGAGTTTCCCATGAACAGATTCTCATTGTTGGCGCTCTCATATGTAGTAAACATACTTCGTTCGAAGCACACATGTCGAGTAGCACCCGTGTCTACCCACCACTGTTTGGAATTTCCAACCAAGTTGACTTCGGATACCACCGCAGATAGATTCAAATCTGTCACGTCCTCGGTTATTTTGGTAACTTCCGTCACATTGGCTTGAGAATGCTTTCCTTTGTTCTTGCGACTGTAGCAATCCTTAGCTCGATGACCTGGCTTGTCGCACACATAGCAATTCCCACTGAACTTCTTCTTTTTATCACCGCCCTTGAAAATTGAGCCGCTTGCTCCACTTGGACCATCTGATTCGAAAATTTTTCTCCTCTTTGACGGACCTTGCTCGACCACATTTGCCTTGGCTTCTTGATGATAATTATCGGCCTTTTTCTCGGACTGGCGATTATCCTCCTCAATCCTCAATCTGACTATCAAGTCTTCAAGCTTCATTTCCTTGCACTTATGCTTCAAATAGTTCTTAAAATCTTTCCAAATAGGTGGCAATTTTTCAATTAACGCAGCCACTTGAAAAGATTCTCCAAGTACCATTCCTTCCGCATGAATATCATGCAAAATTAGCTGAAACTCTTGTACTTGACTAATTACAGTCTTGGAATCCACCATCTTGAAATCAAGGAATTTGCCGACTACAAATTTCTTTGAGCCGGCATCTTCCGTTTTGTATTTCCTCTCCAAGGATTCCCACAATGCTTTCGCATTGACCATTGGACTGTATACGTTATACAACGCATTGTCCAATCCATTGAGGATGTAATTCTTGCACAAAAAATCTGAATGCTTCCAAGCATCCACGGCAGCCACTGTTTGCCGGTCAGGATTTTCACCAAGATCTGGGGCATCCTCTTGCAAGAACCTTGCCAAGTTCAAGGTGGTAAGATAGAACATCATTTTCTGTTGCCATCTCTTAAAATCTTTTCCGTTGAACTTTTCCGGTCTTTCACCAAGTCCAACGGAACCATGAGCAGGTGCAACGTAAGGTGTCGCATACACAGTCCCACCACTGGGATGAACCGGTCCACATTCCGGAATGGTTTCGCTAGTAGCCATTGTTATATCTATCAACAGAATATAACAACAATTAATAAACAGTCCAGTCTATCACAAAAGTATAAAACAGAGTCTAGAATTACTAAAATTAAATTCAGAAGCTGAAAATAATTTTAGTATAGATTGACATAATCAAATATGAAAACGAATTTGAAAACACTGTTTTGAAAATACTGTTTCTACACATGCAACACAAAGTGCGCGAAGTAAAGTCTTAAGATTGTTGTTTATAAAAGTATAACTTCGTGTATACTTGTGCAGAAAATAAGGAAGTACGAAAATACTGAAATGTAGTTTACTAAACAGAACAAACAGTATTAACGATTAAAATTAACTCACAACAAAATCAGGTAAATAGCAATGGAGAACCGAGGCGTGAATTTGATTCACTGTTCTTAAGACTTTATTCGTCCCGCAACGGTGCTAACGGTCTCCTGACGAAAAGCCTCCCAGGATACAACGGTAATACGTCTGGAAATAGGAGCACTCCAAATTTGCAGACCCGGCGAACCAAAACTATGGCACAGAACTCTTTCGGACACAGGAACGAGACAGCAGAAATATTGCAGAATCAAATTTCGGGATAAAGTGGTTAATCTTTTTAACTTCTGAAAAACTGACTCGTTTTTATACACAGAGTATTCACTGGGGGGTGCAACTCTTCACAGAAAAACTGTTAAGCTGGAAAAGTCACAACTTTCTGGAAAAGAAAATAAATAAATAAACTTTATTTATTTAAAATATTTGTCCCAAAAATATTAAAGCCTGATGGGCCCAAGCCCCGGCCACGGACCGGGCGGCGCGCGCGTGTGTGGTGGACCTTAGGTCAACCTAGGTCCTCCCTCCTTACAAAACATGGGTACCCCCAAGGGGCCCAACCCTTAGCTCAAGGTTAAGCTTTATAAGGAGATAACTTGACTTTATCTCTTCTATGTGGGATACTCTTTTCCCTTCAAGGTGAACCACCAACTTTAACTTCAATTTTCTCATTCATCTCTCATTCATTTTAAACATGTGAATATACCACAATCATCTATTCCAATAGAGGAACATGAATCAATTTGTTCTTAACCAAAATATGATTTGGAACCAATTTAAAAGTTGAGTCAAAGTTGCTTCTCCAGCTTCTCCACAATGGGTTTAAAACCCCAGTGCCAACAGATGGAAGGTCTCCGGAGCTTAGACAAAGACTAATGCGACGAGCAGCATGGCCTTGGTCCTTAAGTGTCTTTAGAGGAAGACTTCCCCCAGGAAAAGAAAAATAAGTATCAGGTCTGGCAGGATTTTCAAGTTGATGTATCGACAGATGTTCCTAACTTAGTGATGTTAAGACCGAGAACGTTGAAGAAACATTCAATGAGGAGGAATGAAAAGTTTTGATGAAGGATTACGAAAGGAAAATGCTAGTTTGTGGGGTTCATCATATGTGTTGCTGAGCAGTATTTCAATAGAAAACCAAAGGAAGCAATAATAATACTTAATACAAGAAAACGGTCTTAATTTCCAACAAAATCGATGACACTTCTCCCAGTAATGGCGAGTTTAATTAGAAAATCACAGCAGTGTAGCACCACCAATCGAATTATGCTTTCACCAAAGTCATTATCACAATATCCATGATTACAGTGGCCGTAGAGAAAACATTCACATGCAAGCAAAGCAAATTTCGTGTCATAAGTAACCAGATGCAAGAAGAACTTCATGACAGCTCAATTCATTCGATCCAAAGCCAATTTTACGTCACAAGAGAGCAAGTTACGAACACATACCAAGAACCTTAACAAGACGCCTCACCATACCCAAACCCATTTCTCTTAGACACAAACAGGGACGCGATTAACGGCACACAGACAGATCAACCAGTGATCTGAATGGGCTTGACGTCGGGCTTCTTCACTTCCTCCTTGGGCACCGTCACAGTAAGCACCCCGTTCTCCATTGCCGCCTTCACCTGATCCACCTTCGCGTTCTCCGGCAGCCTGAACCGGCGGACAAACTTGCCGCTGCTGCGCTCCACCCTGTGCCACGTGTCCGTCTTCTCCTCCTCCTCCTTGCTCCTCTCGCCGCTGATCTGGAGGACCCTGTCGTCCTCCACCTCCACCTTCACCTCCTCCTTCTTCAGGCCCGGCAGGTCCGCCTTGAACACGTGGGCCTGCGGCGTCTCCTTCCAGTCGATGGTGGGGCCGGTGAACAACACCGGGTCTGAGGGGAAGTTTGGCCGGAACTGGTCGGAGAGCGACCGAAATCCGTCCAAGGGGTCGAAGAGGTCGAGGGAGAAGGGGTCATAGGCGTTGGATCGGCGGCCGAAGAAGTGCGGGATCAGCGACATTTTCTGATCGGGGTGTGTTGGCTACGAGACAATGAGGACAATTTGCAGAGAGGAAAGTGATCGGATGGCTTTTGGGAAATATGTTGAGTGATATGTTGCGTTGAGTGAGGACTGAGGAGTAGTGAAGTGGGCGAGCGGTGGTTATATAGGACAAGGTTCGAAATATCTTGGTGGTTCTAGAGAGTTCTGCAAGGGCATGTTCTGGATTATTCGTGAACCCACGCCGCGTGGGTAGGCTTACGGCTCCCCCCCCCCCGTTTCTTTATTCTAGAAACCTCGGCGACATATAGAAGTGACATAAATGAGAAATAGGATAAGGCTGATTAATATTGTTTGCCGCTGGACTTTTCATCAATAAATATTGTTTGACAAAGTACTTTATTGACTTCTGTTTTTCAGTGACATGTGAATTGACCTAATTACACTTAAATGTGATCGTTTCTCCTCTAGATCGGTAGCCACATACCAATTGTACACTAAAACAAAGCTTATAAAATGCCACGCAACCATCTCGCAATTTCATCATCCCAAAAAAGTGATTATTACGTGTCAAAATTCACTCAACCATCTCACAATTTCATTTCAAGCGAGTGACCAAGAAAGAGTTGCAGTTACTTTCTTCTTTTATAAGCTTGTGAGGCAGTTGAAGGAATTCTCAAAAACACATTGATCAAATCATAGTCATCAAGAAAGACTTCTGGTCTCTTTCTTCTTCTATATCTATATAAAGCCTGTGAGGCCGTTTGAAGTCATTCTCAAAAGTACATTGATCTTAATTTTAACTTTGAAAGTCGATAATTATTCATAACTATTACCTTCTTGCATGATATAGATTCCAAACATTCCTTCTTTTCCTATTTCCTATAAGGAAGGTAACCCGGGTTCCTTATTTATGTTCATCAAACCCGGAAAAGGACGTTCGAAATCGAGTCCCTTTGTGGTAATAGTTATCTAATTATTTTTAATAAATTAATTAATAAAGTGCTTCTAAATTGATTTATCAGTAAAAAAACCCTCTCTTACTTTTTTTTATTTTAACTATAATAAAATAAAAGTTATTGAATGTGTTTGCGTAAAAAGAGATGAAAATAGATTTACTGTGATAAATGACCATTTAGTGTATTATATTTAAAAGGCTCATTTAATGTGTACTAGTACGAGCACCTGTGTTGCAT
Organism: Escallonia herrerae; assembly: GCA_033070095.1. NCBI lineage: Eukaryota > Viridiplantae > Streptophyta > Magnoliopsida > Escalloniales > Escalloniaceae > Escallonia > Escallonia herrerae. Next base: position 318,795 of record JAVXUP010000591.1, read on the forward strand.
ATAGATGTGATCAAAAGTAATTTTTGAGGTAATATCATTAATTTTTTTGAAATTAAAATAATTTAATTTAATTGTGTTCTTTTTTTTTTTGTAACTTATTTTTGAATAAATGTATAATTGATATTCGTAGTCATAATCATTTCAATATTTGAAAATCTTTATTCTAGGCTTCAAGATTGAAGAAATGTTTGATGGTGCTAATGTAAAGAAAAGCAAATTGAGAACTTAAAAGAATCTTTTTTCTGTAATATGTTAAATTGGTTTTTAGTATAGACTTACGATTTGTAATTTTTAAGACCAGGTGGTCTTTAACTGTAATAACTGAATATATTTTTAGTTCAATTTAACGCCATATTTAGGCCTTGTTTATTTTTCTCCATTTTTTGATACATATTTAACCATTTTTTTAATTTTTCTAACAATTTTTTTATTTCTTAACTGATTTTCTCATGTATTTTAGTTTCTTCGTTCTATTTTTTTTTTAACAAAAATAGAACGAAGAAACTAAAATACATGAGAAAATCAGTTTCTTCGTTCTATTTTCTTCGTTCTATTTTTTCAATTTGCGTATATCAGAGTATGTACAGGATGATATATACATCATTTTAACAAAAAATGCTGAGTATCCAATCCCCAGACTTGGCTTAACTCCTGATTCTGAGCCGTGGATTGACTCTTTTTCCAACTGAGAATTTTGTAATAGATCCATTGACTTATCACTTGTAAACAACCTTCCACCTTAGCTTGTTTATGCTCAAAGATTCTGGCATTCCTCTCAAGCCAAATTCCATAAATGATCACGGCGACTAGAAGCTTGCATAGCCTAGCATAAAAGGCTTTTCCCTCTGAATTTTGGGGTAGTAGCTTGAAGAAACTGATGCCATGAATTTAATGGGATACTCAATTTCATTTTGCTGAAAGCCTCTCTTTACATGCCTTATGAAAAGGACTATTGCACAAATAGGTGATCCTCTGTCTCAAAATGGCTGTTGAACAATACACATTGATAATCTTGGATAACATTTACAAGCCTTTATTTTGCCTTGGTGCTTAACCCCCCCCCCCCCCAACCACAATATCATAGCACATCTAGGTATATGCCCTTTAAACCATATTAAGAATTGGGTGCTCTAGTTCTTATCCCTTCTCAAGCAGTTTTGATACTAAACTCTCCAGAGGGACTCAGCTTCCATGTTATTTGGTCATGCTGATTGACATTAGGAGCAGATTTGCTAGCCGGTGCATTGTTGACTCTTTTCAGATCCTCTGATCAACTAAGTAATAGTTTCCATTCACTTCCTTGGATGATATCGCTTATCTTTGTAGTGATGCTCAGTCTAGAGTCACAGACCAGTCTCTGGCCATATCTCTCAATTAGAGGAACCTCCATAAGCCATCTATCTAGCCATAACCATGTTAATGCACCATTCCCCACCTTATGATGAACATATTTGTAGGACAAGTCTCTGATTTTCCTCCTTATAAAGCACAAGTTTCCGCTGCATCTGAGTGATCCTAAGACTTGCCTTTGTGAATATTAGCAATCCAATCTAATCATTGTGCAAATTGTCATAGGCATTTCTTGGCCTGCCTACACACGCGGCCAGGAAAATTAAATAAATTAAGTAATACCGCAAAGGGTTGAACTAAGAGTAACGGGTTGAACTTAAGGAGGCCATGAAAGTTATTCAGTCCATTGCGTTTATGTGCCCAAAAGAAATTAATGGAACTAGCTAAAATCCTGTGCTATGCACGGAAAATGTGTTAGTTAAAATCTCGCGCTATACATGAAAAATAATATTAATTAATTATAAAATGAAAGAATTTAACTATCCTAAAATGGCTTTCAAGGTTATATAGATGTCGTTTTGGGGGGTTTCAGTTACCTGATAAATCAACTTAATTCAAACCTTGAATTGAAGTACCTAAATATCTGTAACACTCGAATCTTTGATCAAGAACAACATTGTTCAGCTAGAAGATTATGTACTGCTGGGAAGATTTGCGATGCAATAATGCGTGTTAATTAAGAATTAAGAACAATGTTTCTTTGTAGAGAATTGTATAGATATAGGGGTTAGCCTTATCACATCAATTCTTAATGTTTTGTGCCGACGCACTCACTCCTTTAGCAATACAATGATCTTTCATCCAAAAATAAGACGCGTGAATGGAATATAATAGTACTTGAAAATTAAATTTCTTACACGTGATTCGTAATCATTGTAACAGTCCTTGAACAATTTGGTTTCCATATTTTGGTAGCGCAAATTAATGTACAATAGAGTATGATACATTATTGTCTAGCATTTATGCCGTAACAGTATAAATGACATAAAAGATTATCATTGCAAGTATTTGTTCTCAATCTATTCTGATCGTACCCAAGGGCCCATCAGGGGTCCCATTTTATGCGACACGTCACATATTCAATGATCAATTTTTCAACGCTTATAAGCCGGTCAAAGCGACACATACTCAAGTCACGTGAATTGCTCGTGAAGCAACCTTTGTGTGCCTTCTCCCTTAGGGGGTGGGCCACCTTAGGGGGGGTCGGCCACTTAAGGGGGTCAGCCACTCTAGGGGGGGTCGGCCACCTACCTTTACGACTGACGACCATTGCTCGTGGTCTCGCACCGTAGTCTCACAGTCGCTCGCTGCAACACTTCGTCGCCGCGATGATCGTCGCTGACGGTCGCTCGCCGCCGCGATGACCATTACTGCGGTTGTTCGCCACCACGCTCTATCGCTATGACGACCGTCGCTCACTACCGCACTCTGTCACCGCTACGACCGTCTCTAGCCTCCGTGCTCCAGTGCTGCAACGACCTTCTCTCGTTGCTGTGCACCGTCCATGCAATGTTAAACCGTCACCCACGCGCTTACTCCACGGTGCCTGTCACCCGAGACCAATGCCATCATTGCATTCACCCCGCTACGCCCATGCACTGCATCGCTGATACAGCCATGCTCCCATGCTCTCTGTCATAATCACGTTACATGCCTCCCGAGCGTCACACTCATTCACCACACCATGCGCCCCCGCCATGGACGTGAAACATGCTTCGACCCATTCTCCAGAGCGTGTCGTATCCCGCGGGAATAGGCGACTCCTTTGGGACACTATATCTGCCAGGGAGCTTTTCAACTCCCCTTTTTGCTAGGTAGACGGCTCCTCCGGGATGCTACCTTGGCCAGTCGGGTAGACGGCTCCTTCGGGATGCTACTTTGACGCGCTTCGAGTGCTCCGGCACAAAGACTCACTCGCGGGGATAAGCGACTCCTCCGAGACACTATCAACGTTAGGGAGCTTTTTTGCCAGGTAGACGGCTCCTCTGGGATGCTACCTCGGGAGGCCAGGTAGACGGCTCCTCTTGGATGCTACCTTGGCCTGCGAAATAGGCAACTCCTCTGGGACATTATCTCCGTCAGGGAGCTTTTCAACTCCCCTTCTGCCACGTAGACGACTCTTTCAAGATGCTACCTCAGCCCATAGGGTAGACGGCTCCTCCAGGATGCTGCCTTGACGCGCTCTGAGTGCTTCGGCACAAGGACTCACCAGCGGGATAGGTGACTCCTCCGGGACACTATCTCCGCTAGGGTGTCTTCGTGACTGGCCTACATGCTCCGGCACTGGGGGCTTGCATTGGCACTTCTATGGACTATGACCCCGGGGTTACTCCGAGACGGGAGCAGTTCTTCAGAGGGAATCACACCTAGTTCGTCTGGCAGTTGGGCGTTGGGTCTTCCCCGCTGCTGCCAGGTCTATGGGACTCTGCAAAGGCTTAGATTGGTGGCTAGATCAAAGGGGTTCTCTGGCCACACCAACGCTGTGGGAGCCAGTCTTTCCAGATAGACAGAGCGACGCTGTGTGGGGCAAGGTAGTGCAAATTTGGGAATCGACAGTCCGAGGGAGAACCGGTATTCGTGGACCCCCTAGTGAGGTGTCACTCCCGGGGAGCGACATGTGTCAGTTGATGACACATTGATGACACTGACACACTTTTCTCTATAAATAGGGGACCTTGGATTCATTTTCAAAGGATTTCTTTCATTTTGACAATTTTCAGTTTCTCTCTCTAAAACATATTCTCTCTGAAATTCTAGAGAGAGAAACATAGTTGGACCTCTGACATCGGACCCCTGAAGCTGACTGTGATTGTCGTTGTATATTCATCATGTGTCGTCGCCCTCGCAGCACTGCCTCCCTCAGGCTCTGTCTGGAAAGCCTTTGGTCTCTGCCCTTACTCCACCTTTGTTGTGTGGGCATCAGCACACTTGGCATCTGACTCGGACTGCATTTCTTGTAGCACCTTCACGTCGATTGCGAACCTGCTTTCCTTGACATCAGTATTTTATTACTTTTGTTAATCTATACTATATATAAAGGAAAAACATGGTTTGGTTTGGCGTAACATCTTTTTTTATATTACATAACTACCAATCTAGAATGGTGACGAGGGGCATTCTATAATTTTTTCTTGAAAAATTCACAAAACAAAAGCTTAAATAATTAATAATTACTTTTAATTTTTATAATGTATAATATAATTCATTTTATCGAATGTGATAATAAATATTTATATATGATGAATATTTTATATTAATAATTTTATTTTTACACACACATAGCATGTGTCACGACAACTCGTGACGATAATGATAATATTTCATTGTGACAACATATCTAGTGATATTTTTTTATTAAAACAAAGTACTATAAAACATCAATCTAAGTTTCAGTCCAATCAACCATCCATTTAAGGTACCGTAAAAATTTTCTTCCAAATTTAAAATTTTCTAATAAATTTTTATTAATATTTTTTTATGATCACTCTTAACCGAACTTTTTAACATCGCTGTATAACGATCACCAAAATATTTAACGATTAATTATCGAATAGGACGAAGATTCCAACCGAGTAACGGCCGAAACTTTTTCGGTAAGGCGTGCCCTTTTGTCTTCTTCCACTTTTTCCTGGTTCTGGAACTACATATACTAGATAGAAGGTTACAGAACCTCGAAGAACCTCTGTAGAACACTCATTTTCTCTCCTCTGGACTTTCAGTCATCCCTAATCTCGTGGGCACTATATATACATACAACTTCATCACCCCTCCCCTCACAAAAATCCATCAAACTGATCAAAGTCTACAATCTTCAATCCTCATCGAAAATCTTTTCATGTTTTCAAGTGCAGACGAAAACATGGCTCTGATCCCAAGCTTCTTCGGCGGCAGGCGAAGCACATCTTCGACCCCTTCTCCCCGGACATCTTCGACCCGTTTGAGGGCTTCGGAGCAGGGGCCAACGCGCCGAGCTGGGGCAGGGAAACGGCGGCCGTAGCCAACCCCCGGGTCAACTGGAAGGAGACCCTGGAGGCGCACGTGATCAAGGTGGACCTGCCGGGGCTGAAGAAGGAGGAGGTGAAGTTGGAGGTGGAGGACGGGAGGGTGCTCCAGGTCAGCGGCGAGCGGAGCATGGAGCAGGAGGAGAATACGGACAGGTGGTACCGCGTGGAGAGGAGCAGCGGCAAGTTCGTCCGCCTATTCAGGCTGCCGGAGAACGTGAGGATGGACCAGGTGAACGCCGCCATGGAGAACGGCGTGCTTACGGCGACCGTGCCCAAGGAGGAAGGGAAGAAGCCGGAGGTCAAGGCCATTGACATTGCTGGCTGAGCTAGGCACCTACCTGATGAATCTGCTTGAGTTTTGTATATGCGTGGTGCTTTCTGAGCAGTGTTTTGGGTGTTCTGTAATCGAAGACTAAAAGCAACGAGTGTGTTTTGCGGTCTTTGTATGCTTCCCTTTGTAAATTAAGTGGCGTATATCCGTTCAGTAATGGTGGATTTTGTGTTTTGTTAAGTCCTTCAATTTGTGCTTAAGGTTCTCACTACCTAGGGTGGTGATTTTGGATTTGAGATACCACATTTGTTCAGTAATGGTGGATTTTTGTTTTGGTGGAAGGGAAGTACGTTAAAACGCAACATCAGTAAGTAGTTGCTTGTTGATAGAATTCGGGGAACAACAAAAGGGGTCCTTTAAAGTTGAGCGTGCCATTGTCTACAATGGAATCACCTTGTGCATCGGTTTCTCCGTGGTTTTTGAGTTATCTTCAAGCATCGATAAGGGCATCGAATTTGGTGATTTTGTTGATTGGTTTTGGTGACCAAGCTCAAGCCTTCCTCTAAGGTCCACAACTCTTCGACAAAGGCTGTTGTGGAGGAGAAATGAGCTGAAAAACTGTCACAAAGACGCTGCATCTCTTTAGATGTGTCAATGGGCCAGACTTGGGAGGACCTAGTGGGCTAGTCCAGAAAATTGGCCAAGGCCGAGCCGAAGGGGTGGGAACCTGGCCGGGGCAAGAGAAAAGGGATATCCAGGCCCAGTCCAAGCCCAATATTTAGGATGGGCTTGGGTGTGGGCCCAACAATTTTTTTTAAAAAAAAAATTCTTGTTATTCATTTTCGAAATCCTAAAGTTATTCCTCAAGACCCTTTGACACTTCACCTACTTCATGAAATTAAATTTAGAATTTAATTCACTTTTTTTTGTTTGAAATAAAATGAAATTTAAATTACATAATTTTTATTTATGTTTACAATACATATAAAATGAAAATGTGATAAAAAAATTTTGTAATCATATAAATTTAATAAAGAAAAAAGAACTTCCATCTTCCATCAATTAGCATAAGAACAAAAAAGATTTTCCCTATCAACTAACGATAGCAAATAATCAAACAAAATGAGCAATTTATAACATGAAGTGAACTTTGCATTTTGCAAAACTGACAAATATCTCATGTGCCATAACTTGACTTGTCAATATCCTTTGAATTTTGTAGAAAATCAAAATAGTAAAATCCAATAGAACTAATTGGAGTAAAATATAACTTGTAAACTTATTTAATACAAAAACAAAAACAAAATCATACTCAGAAATCCAATATAATGTGAGCCCTAACCAAGTACTGTATATCAACCACATCAAATTAACCACTTACGTACGTATACATGTAACCAGAAAGTTTATGGCAAAGTAATAAATTAGTAGAGATAGCAGCAAAGTTGACACCTATCCTATTCATATTGTCGCGCTGGCCTTTGAGACACCCAAGAACGGATTCTTTCCGACAATACACATAGCATTCATGCATACTTCAATGAAATCTGAAAGGAGTTGATTGTTGACCGGTCACTGGGCACTGGTGAATTCCCGAGTCCTCATCATTGTCACCGACATAGGATGTTGGCCAATGGAATCGTCGCCGCCGGTCACTCGCCCGCCTCACCGTTGCCGGTCTTTTGTCAGATCTTGAGCAAGAAGGTCGGTCGGCGGTCTTCTCTAATCTCTCGGCTGTCTTGAAGTAAATGAGAGAGAGAGAGAGAGAGACTGAACTGAGGCCAGAGAGAGCCCTGCCTTTGGGTCATCATCCGGTGTTGCCCGTCGCCATAGTCATCGGTGAGTGGGTGTCAGGCCGTTTGGATGAGTGAGAGAGTAGCACAGAGAGAGAGGCGATGGAAGTTGGACCGAGAGAGACAAAGCAGGGGTAATATTTTTTTTTCAAAAGTTCAGGGGGTACATTAGCACCCCCGGTGCAAAGGTGGTTCCACCACTGCTTATGAGCTTGCTTCTATGGATTCAGAAGGTGTGGAGTCAGAATATCAAGCTAGCTTAAATCTGCAAAACATACTTAGAGGTTGCATGGGATTATTTTATTGATGGTTAACTGATTCAATCTTGATTAAATGAGTAGAGTGTTATATTTATTTCAAAATTCTCAAAATTGATATGTTCGGAATTCTCATTTTTTTTATTTAATTCTAATTTTAATAATCCGTTTTGAAGAATTACCGAAGTATCTATCATATAAATAAACATTAAACAACCACTTCTGACCTTAGTGCAATAACTTATCATTTTAAACATTGGACCTGTTTTGAGCATTTTTTTTATTCAAACACATTTTATAATTTTTAATTGATTGCTCTCAAAATAAATTGAAGTTGATTTTCAAAATTGATTCTAATTCTATGTAGAAAATTAGCTTAGAAAATAAACTGCAAACAATTTCTTATTTCTTTGGGTCAACTACGTGGTGTTCTCTTCAGAGTAAACGTAAATATCAAGTGCTTTAGCTATTTTACTTTCAGATATAACTTAAACTTCAAGTGCTTAAGCTAAATGAACAATTTTAAACAAACTACTACTATTACGGTGAGCTTCGACATCACGATTTATAAGAAAGTAATAACACACAACTTCAAATTAACTAAACATGGCACATTGATTTAATGTCCTCAACCAAACGGTCCAAATTGTCGTACGAAGATCCACCTTCAGTCACAGATTTTCTAGCCAGCTTGGCCATCTGACTAGCAGACTGAACGAATCCGTCCCTCCTGACCTCCATCAAATCCTTGATCATCTTCTCAACGATGACTCTATCACAGGTGTCCTTCATGTCCAGCCCGAGCTTCCACACCTCCCCCACAAGCCTACTGTTCACCTGTTGGTCAGCATAGTACGGCCAGCAAATCATCGGCACGCCCACAACGATACTCTCCAACGTCGAGTTCCATCCACTGTGGGTCAAGAACCCGCCGACGGCCTGATGGGCCAGCACTTCTTCCTGCGGAGCCCATCCGACGATGTATCCTCGTTCCTCCGTACCCGTCAAAAGTTCCGTCGGAACTTGACACTCTCCGCCCACGGAGTTTGGTCGAATGACCCACAGAAACGGCTTTCCGCTGTTCACTATGCCGTACCAGAACTCTATGAGCTCGTCCTTTGTCAACACTGTCATGCTTCCAAAGCTTACGTAGAGTACAGAGCTAGGACATTGGTCGTCAAGCCATGCCATACAGCTTCTATCTTCCTCCCAGAGACTATTGGAAGAGCGACGGGATTGCGATGAATCGGTTTTTGTTATTCTGGCTTTGAGGTTAGCATGGAGTGGTCCGATGGTGTATAACTTGGGAATGTGTTTGCGTATGTGCGTGAGTGCCGATTCTTCCAGGTCTTCGAAAGTGTTGAGTATAAGGCCATCGGCCCTTGTGGCTTTTTGTGTCTCGGACATCACAAGTTGGAGACCTGGGTGTGCAAGGTTTGTTTCACGGCAAAAGCTTGGAAGATCACGAAGCCGGAGGAAACTTTCCATTCCCGTTACACTCGACAATGATCTGTCCAGGTCGTCATCTTCTCCTACAAATTACATATTGTTGCTTAGTAATTCAATTTAAGTGATCATAAAATGTTACACTTGAATTCAACCAAAACATGCCTTGACAATGCTGTGAAGCAGACTTTACAAGCAACAATTAAAACAGATTTTAGGTTAACAAACAAACCTAGTTTAGAAAAGTTTCTTAACCAAACGAAACGGTTAATACCTTTAAAGGGAAGCTCGCAAGCATGAATGAGTTTGGGCATACAAAAAAATGGCCAGAAGCAGCTAGCACTAACGGTTCGAAAGGAAAGTATTTGGATTCCGAGCTCCCTCGCAACATCAACGGTGAAACTACACATAATCCCATCAGCTATAATGCACGTCACAGGCGGCCTGGAATCACTTAGCCGACCCGAAATCAACATCTCCCTAAATTGGGGTTTAATCACGGCCTCAATAGAGTCAAATATATCGGTGACCCGATCACCAGAACGTGGGTGTTCCGCGGGGAGGCCATCGAAAATGGTCTCGAAATTGAACCCATTATAAGGCGTAAAACGGGAGAGGACGTCTGTGTAACGAAGGAGGCGGCGGTGTATATAATCGGAGTTGAGAAAGGTGACATGGAGGCCGGCTAGGCAGAGAAGCTCCGCCAGCTTAAGCATGCAACTGACGTGACCTTGAACAGGAAATGGGAAGATGAGTACATGGGGATCGGGACGGGGCATTTTATAATCCATCTAAGTTTGTGTTGCAATTCCTGTACGATCGTGAATCATCAATTTTTCCAACACGAGTGTGAGAAAGAGCGAAAATGAAACTTTCACGTACTTGATAATGTACGTGTTGGGAGTGTATAAGGAGAGCTAGAGTAAGGTCAGAGGTCCACAAAGATTTCTTGACTTGGGTGTTTCCTATACTTGGCTATGTATAGGAGCGTTCAACTTTGCCAATAAACGCCTACTCATTCGCTTCGCCTAGCTAATAATAGAGGAAATGCATTGGGCATGGGAAGTGGCTAATGTTACTAAAGAGATATCTGGCGTCTCAAGTTCGTAAGGCACTCTTTTGCTTTCTAATCTTATCGCTGGTCATTCATCTTACACTTCCTGCATTTTTGTCCATCTTTAGGGGACATTCACATAACATGATGAACTTCAGAGTTTTCTTTGTTGCCAACAAGGTGGTATTCAATCTTCAAGTTCATTAAGAAGACACATTTCACTTGAAAATATGTTTCAAATCATTCTTGAATTTTGGAATGTTGGGTAGTCATTTCGACTACGAACAAAAGGGGAGTTCAGAATTTACCGTGCCATTTTATAATGCATTTTAATTTTTATTGTGTCTTGTACCATACCGTGTTATATTTTTCACACTTTTATCTGTCACTATATATTAATATTAGTCCCTCATGCATGTTAAGAAACGACATTGTGAATAACATGATTGAAATATAATTTTTTATTTAGCAGAAAAAAATAGAACATAAAGCATAGGGGTGAAGTAGCTAGTCAAGTGGGCTACATATTGTTCACAAAGCATCTCAATATATTTTGCACCTTGAGTTTTGACTTATTGGATTAGATGTGTCTTGAAAAATCAATGCATAGGTTCAAACTGTATTGAAAGAAAAAAAAAACTAGATTAACCTTCAGATTAAATAAGGTTCAAACTGTTTGAAAAAAAAAATAAACTGATTAAATATATATGCTTCAAAATGCTCAAAACTGATTAGGTCCAAAATCTCTGTTTTCTTGGATTTTGATTTAATCACTTTTGAAGAATCAGGTTTGACTAAAAGAATTACAAAATATCCTCACATATAAACAGATCGTAAATACCTCCTTTAAAAGCACGACTCGGTCGTTTTACCACATTAAACCTACTTTCATCATTTTTAACCCAAACACCTCCAGTAACTCTAATTTATTGTGCTTAAAATAGATAAAAGCTGATTAATTGATTAATTTTATTTCATCAGAAATTTACTTTTGATCATCAATTCCAAACAGCCTCTTCATTAAGCTACAAAATACGTACAACTAAAGCAGAAACGAGAAAGAATGACGTTGTAGGAGTAAACTTTTAATTTATTTTGTTCTGAATGCGAAGTTCGTCTCTAAAGCTAAATTGTCCTTCATATATATAGCTTTCCAAAAGAACAACAGACATATATAGATAACAAAATCCGGAAGCTTGAGCTAACATTGTATTACTTACAAAGATGAATGAATATTCAAAGTGGTGTACCACTGCTTTTGGTGTTGCATCGAAATTCATTTAGGTAATGCCAAGTGTTGCATCTAAGTGACATCTCGTCAACTATGAGTTCAAATTTACGTAAAACTTAAAAAGAATGTTAGAAATATATAACTACCATCTAAAATTTATAACTCACTTTTTCTTAATATAATTTTACACAAGAATAGTGTGTGCCACGATTATCAGTACAGTACAGTTCAGATGAAACGTTAGTATGGATTAAGGCCTCTTCTGGTTGGGCCGAAGCAAGACCTTTAGTTGTGCTGCGGATATAAGAACCAAGCATTTAATCAGTTGATTCGGCAGCTCGCGACCTGGCTAAATGGCCGAACATTACCCTGTTCTATTCTTTTGCTATCCGACTAGTCGGTAAAAGCCCATTAAAAGTTGCCGCTAAAAATCCACTAAAAATGTCATCCATACGTCGGTAATTCTCATAAGAGCCTTAACAAGTACTCGGTGTTTATGTCGGTAAAAGTCCATTAAAATGTCATTTAAGGTCTTAAATCTGATTGGTGCGCTATTAGGTGCTCTCCACGAGGCTGTAATGATGTGATTTTTGTTCAGACTGTTGCTAGAATTGATAAATGTCGACAAGTGTCACTTGATTATTTTCCTTTTTTAACATTCTTGGTTATTTGTAGCGGCCAGGGCCCTGTGCCTAGGTTTTTCTTTCATCAATGTAAATTGTGTTCGCACATACAAGAAGGAAAAAAAAAACCTTGTTTTGGAGAGTATCAATCGTCTCTAAAAATAGTAAACTTGTCGTCAGTTCAAACTCAAACTGATCAACTTCCTCCGGATGACTATCGTTATTAAACCAAGTAGTTTAACATATTTATGTCACATGCCCTTAACAATTCTTACAGAAGCAGTTGTACACCGAATATCCATCATTTGTTTCCTACTCCCTTTTTCTCTAGTAATCTCGTGGCAAAGAATTTTGCTCCCTTCGCGTAAAATCACGGTCTCCCGTCTGATCATGGGGTTTTTATACACAATGCTGAACCTTTTGATGATGGTAACAAAGCACGAGTTTGGATTTGTCACATTTCACAAGTTGTGATCTCGTCCGTAAATCCAATTGACACCAAATTGAAATACTTCAAACTGTTGCAGTGGTTACTTAGCTCTGACAAAGGCCGCCCCAAAGTGTCTTCATATCTTTTGTTGCATGTTTATAAAGAGAGTCAGATTATATATATGTGTTAAGATAGCTATGCGTTTAGATGGATTTCCTGATGATGTTGAAATGAGAACAACCCTTGAGAGTTATTAAATTCTCCTTGATATTTAATTCTTCGTCCGAATTATACAAACAATTTGCAGTAAGCCCGTTTGGCGCATGGGCTAATATATCAATGTTCTGTTGCTTGTAGTCTTCTGCAGATGCCATTCCCTATGAGATAGTGTTTCCTGGTAAAGCCTATAAAGTACTTGCATACCCTGCGCTTTGTCTCTTGGTGCAAATCATGGAAAACATTTTCTGCTATAGAACTGTGATCATGCTCTCAATTTTTATCCTTTTCTTCCACCTTCCTTCAGTGGTTCTTTCGACCTCTACGTACTGGGAGACTTTTGATGTGCCAGCAGGTGGCCCTGAGTCCTACGCCTTCAACTCCACTGGAGGTGGACCTTTCACAGGCATCAATGATGGTAGGATTATCAAGTATGAAGGATGCAAGCTCTATTTCGTCAACCATGCCTTCACCTCTCCGTATAGGTAATTCTTTCGTGATTCAACGCCTAACTATACTAGTAATTGGCTACAAGGAGTTGAGATTCCATATATATGAATGCTCTGCAATTCGAAACTGAAAGAGAACCAACGTTGCCAAACAAATTCAGTGTCACTTTTGAAAGAACTTTACGCGACACTATTTTGGAATTCTCAGTGAAGTCCTACCAAAGGTGCCACAAAATATATATGCCCGGTGATTTTACACTGTTAGTAACAAAATCATGTGAAATTGCTTTATACTTCAAAAGGCAAGCACTTTAGTTTTACAGTTCTGCTGCTAGAAGTGAAATCTTCACTAGATGTCTGCAAGGAACTTGTCTTCGTACTAATACTGTGACACTTGAAATTCAATTTCGTAATTCCTGCTGCTAGAGTGATACTTAAATGCCTATTTATCTTTTTGAGTTTGTTTCAGGACTAATGCGTTGTGTGACAACAACACTGATCCAAACTTGGGATCCATATGTGGGAGGCCATTAGGCTTAGATTTTCACCTTGAAACCAATGAGCTATATATAGCCGATGCTTATCATGGCCTTTGTAAGGTTGGACCTGAAGGAGGGCTTGCAACCCAACTTGTTACTAGCGCAAATGGGTTACCTTTAAAATGGCTTGACGGTTTGACTGTCGACCAGTTATCCGGAAACGTTTATTTCACCGATGTAAGCAGCAAATACGATTTGAGGTACGTGAGGACTTCTCTTCCCTTTGCTCAGTCATTTTAATGGCATTGATTTTGTCACAAAAGTCCTCCAACAATATCACACAAGTGTATGGTATGTCTAATAGAGCATGTGCTTGAACTAGCTAAGAGAAACTCCTGACTGCAGCCAAATTGAAGAGCATATTAGCACCGGTGATGCAACTGGAAGATTGATCAAGTATAATCCAAAGACTAAAGAGGTTAAGGTTTTGCTTACTGACCTTAAAGGAGCAGGAGGGGTGGCACTAAGCAAGGATAGTTCCTTCATCCTATATTCAGAATTCACCGGTAACAAAATTTCCAAGTATTGGTTAAAAGGTCCCAAGGCGACTACTGTGGAAACTGTATTGAACATACCAGGACCGGCAAACATAAAAAGAACCACAAGAGGAGATTTTTGGGTGGCAGTGAACTTCAAAACACCAAGCATTTTGCCCGTTGGGCTAAGGATCGACGAATTTGGCACAATCTTGGAGAAAGTGACTTTTGGCATATCTTTCCACAACAAGGTTATCAATGAAGTTGTTGAGTATCTCGGTTTCCCTGATGTAGTTAGCGCTTTATATGTAGGATCCACTTATACCAACTATGGTGGTATATTTGAGATTTTGTTTGATGAGACTAGAAGTGTTGTTGGTGGTGGTAAACTTAAGAAATGCCCACCAGAAGAGATTGCCTCCTCCTAGATGAAGGTTCAAACTTCCTAGATGTTGAGAGAAAGTTCAATAAAGGAGAAAGAAAGCATTGTGTATACAAGGGTTAGAAAAGAGTTATGTAATCGTATTCCAATTGCTGTGAAGTGTAAGTTGGCTTCTGTGGTAATGCCCTGGGGCATTCAAGTGTTAGAGCATCTCCTGCTGAATAAAAGTTGCTTTGTACCTTAGTTGTTTCAATCAATAGATAAACTTGCTTTAGTTTGTGAGTTTATGTTTCAGCCCCAGTTTTGATATAACTGAGAGCCGGGTTATTAGCGCAATCTTCCGTACCGTTTTCTATATTGTCGTCATCTTTTTTTGGGTCCAAAAGGTGAGCTATTGCCTGTATCATCTCCTACTTTTGCATAGAAGACCTTTACTATTGTTGTTTAGCAGATGAATTACACCTTTGGTCAGTCTCTAAAGTTACCTTTACAAAACATAGAAAAAATATAACCTTATAACTGCAGCAAAAGTAAGATCAAATGAAGGCAAGATAGACCCTGAAAGAGAAAAAACAAGAAGCACTGATTGGAAGAGGACACGAACTAACAGGCAAGACAGACTCCAAACAGGCAAGTGTTCAGCAATTGGGTGGGTGATACTTTGTCCAATCAACCCATTACAATATTCATTGGAGAAAAACGTCTCTACAAATATCTAAGATTCCTGAATAAACCAAGGCGACTTGAGCCAAGATAGCAATAATGTGAGAACTGTTTTATGGCTTAACTCTGTTTGTATATGTTCTTTTTATATTATCCATCTGATCATAGTTGCATAAGCCAACCGTCCACTAATGCAGAAAATTCCCCAGTTACCTACTCATTGGGTTGTAGGGTCTAGCCAACCGTCCACCATGATGCCTCAAAAGACAAAATTCATACCAAAACCATCGTAACCTCAGAGAAGGTCGTGGTATGCCAGTTCCTGACTCGTGGTTTGTTTTTCAAAAAATCCGTTCACGTTCATTCGTATAATATACGAACCGAACATGAACAAATTTTTAGAACTCGTTTATTAAACGAGTCGAACATAAACACTCCAAAACGTTCACAAACGTGTTTGCAAACAGTGCGTCTAAAAAATAAATTAATTATAATATGTTTAAATAATTAAAATATACATTAGCCATATGTTATAATTTAAACCTGGAGGTCAGGCTCGAAAGTCAATTAGTCCAAAATTCCAAGCCCAATTATAAACAAAGAGCTCAACCCCTAAATAGCCTAAAATAGAAAGCCCAATATCATAAAAACGCTAACTATATAAACTAAAACCTAAACAACTAAACCTAAATACTCACAAACAGCCTCCCTCTGGTTTGCCGTCCTCACACAGACACGGACACACACAGATCGCACATAGTCCCTCTCTCTCCCCCTCTTCACTCAAGGACATCCTATCATTGACGTCGTCGTTGGATTCCGATTCGACAAGAATAAAAGGGGAAGAAAGCGATCGATAGCTATTGAGTGGTTGGTAACGACTGGAAGCAAAGCTGCGAACGCAAGGGCTCAACCTCGAACACTTGGAGAGGGATCTGATTCGGGGCATGCATCATCCGTTGTTTATATCTTCATTGCCTCCGATCCAGATTTTTTTTTTGATTTTGCACCCTCCTTGTATGTTTTATATATATTTTTGATTAATTATAGTTTGATTACTTGATGGATTTGAGGTTTTTGAGCAAATTTAGGAATTTGGTTGGAAGTTAAACGCGAGCACGAGCTGAGTTTTCGAACTTGAGTTCGGCTCGTATTGTTAAACGAGTTCAACGAGTTCAACGAGTCGAACCTGAGTTTTATAGTCACGAACTCGAGTCGAATTTGAACATCGATGTTTTGACTTTTGACGAACTCAAGCGATACTCGAACAGGCCAAAAGTTAAACAAATCGAGTTTGAACACATTTTTGTTTGGCTCGAACTCCATTTGTATGAAACTCCAGGCAAAACCAAGCAGGCATTTCCTTTTGGCCCTCAAGCAATGGACCACACGGGCGAGCCTAAACGTCTACCGTAAACAAGTCAGTACTTTTGCTTGAATCGAGATCATGTTGCTTGGTTGAGCAACCTCCATGGCCCCCTTTGTAGGTCACAGATTCGCAGTGGCCATTCGTACGCATGTGCATTACCATGACTAGCTGACAGTTCCCGAGAAAATGCCAAGACCCACAATGATCACGGGCGGATGGAATTTTTTTATAGCTTCTTACATCATGAATAAATATATTTAAAATATTTATAAAAATGACAGTATATTTGTAATATTAATTTATTAAATTTTTATTTTATTTATTTTTTTTTTATGCCACTGATTATCATAATTTTTGTCTTTCTTGTTCTATTTTCATTCTTCTAAATCTCTAGATTATATAAAAAAAAAAGGATTAAGGTTAGTTATTTTTTTTAAGTTTAAATTCTTATAATTTATTAATTTATACTTGACTAGTGTATTTGATAATCACATTAATAATATATCTGTATATAATGTCTTTCATGTAAAATTAATAATTTATTAATTTATAAGCGTTCTTTCATGTAAAATTAATAATTTATTATTAACTAATCTTAACAAGTTAAATAAATTACTATGCATAATAAAACTATATTGTTAGTAGTCAAATTGAACAATCAATTTTGTATTTAACGTATTTAATAGTGACGTTAATTATGATGTGTTTTTAATTATTCATGTTTTACATGAACTTAAACCTTCTTAAATATTTTATATTAGTCATCAAATCTTTTTTTAACATCTTTTATTTAGACTTTCTGAATCCGTTCCCGACAATCGATTCGATGGAGTGTTAGATGCATATTTCAAAAGTCCGTTCCGTTGTTTCCGATACCTCATTACACCAGGTTCAGAGACAAACAAATAGAACTCAGAATCAAAGAAAGAAAAAGAGTAGAAAAACACCACAACAATCCGTGCACCACGAGAATCAGTATTCTACTTTGAGGTAAGTGGGAGCTGCTAGCCTACTGAGTTTAAGAACAGCAGAGCCAGACCACTCGGAAATTTCATCTGAGAACTGAATCCAGATCTTGAAATCTGGATTTTGATCCAAAAGAAAAATGACAGCAACACTCCCTGCTCATGTCCTCATCTTTCCACTGCCTATCCAAGGGCACGTCAACTCCATGCTCAAGCTGGCCGAGCTCCTCTGTCTAGCCAACCTCGACATCACCTTCGTGGTCTCCGACTTCAGCCACAGCCGCCTCCTGCTCCACACCACCGTAGAGTCTCGTTTCGCCCGCTACCCTGGTTTCCAATTCCAAACCATCTCCGATGGCCTCCCCGACGACCACCCGCGTGCAGGCGAGCGGATCATGGAAATTATGCCTGCTATAAAGAATGTGACGGGACCCCTTTTCAAGAAGATGATGGTTGCCAAAGAATGCTTTGCCACGGCTACGCGCCGGCCGGTCACTTGTATTATCGCGGATGGGGTGTTGAGCTTTGCGGGTGATTTTGCTGAAGAGAAGGGGATTCCACTTATCTACTTTCGGACAGTTAGTGCTTGCTCGTTTTGGGCTTGTTTCTGTATGAAAGAACTGATTGAAGCTGATGAAATTCCCGTCAAAGGTATGGTTTCTAACTGCTGCGCATTGTATTCCTTATTCTCTGGTCAATGACTGATTGGAGTAGTTAGCAAGATTTAAGTTACGAACTTTAGGACAAACGAACCTGGAAGTCAAACGACGAAACAAACTTGGGCTTAGGATTTCTATCATAAAAACTTAGAAATTAAAGCTTTTTGGCAACAGATCTTAAACTGATTCAATGATGGACAATCACTTATTTAAGAATCTCGTGAGCGGTTAATATTTTCATCCTCCATTTTAGAGAAAAAGAAGATGGGTTTCATATGTACCGGTTTTTTGTCCTTGCTTATGCTAAAAAGAAAGCCAAAGCACCAAACGTTCCCACTAACGCGGCTACTATTGTGATGACATAGTGAGTTTTTTATGTGAAAATTGGCTCCAAATTGCCCTTAGGAAATGTAACTACGTTTTGGGCCGATCTAATCGTGGAACTCCAAAGGTAGATTTTGTCGCTTGGGTTATGATTAGTTGCTATAATGTAAGTAAAAGAGGTTGGTATCGACAAAGTTTCCTGTCACAAATGAGGGGCTAAGGCAACCAAAATTATCTACGAGTTCGCCAACAATAACCTGAGACCAAATGCATTCAATATTTGCTTTTTATGTAGCAATAGTTATTTGGGGGGTAAATTTTCTACTTTGTTGCAATTTTGTCGGGAACTACACTCAATGTAAGTTGATGCTTTGAAATTGTGTATAGGTAATGGCATGGACTTGTTAGTAAAGAGTATACCGGGCATGGACGGTTTTCTCCGGCGCCGTGACCTGCCAGGTTTTTGCCGAGTCGACGACATCAACGAACCTAAACTCCAGATAATCAAGTTCGAGAGCAGACAAACTCCTCGCGCCCAAGCGGCCATTGTCAACAGCTTTGAAGACCTAGAAGGACCCATAATCTCTCAAATACGCGCCCATATACCGAGACTGTACCCCATCGGACCACTTCACGCCCACCTACAATCCAGACTAGCAATCAGAAACATCGAGACCATTTCCTCTTCGGGTAGTTTCTGGGAAGAAGACCGGAGTTGTGTCGATTGGCTTGATGTCCAACCGTCGAAATCTGTGATATATGTCAGCTTTGGTAGCATCACAGTAGTGACAAGGGACCAACTTTTAGAATTTTGGTATGGTCTAGTAAATAGTGGCCAGAAATTTTTATGGGTTATGAGGCCGGATTCCATAGCCGGGGAAAGCCAAATTCCGGCAGAGCTGGAGGAGGGAACGAAGGAAAGAGGGTACATGGTGGGTTGGGCGCCACAGGAGGAGGTGCTGAACCACCCAGCCGTTGGTGGATTTTTTACCCACAGTGGTTGGAACTCTACACTAGAGAGCATTTTTGCTGGGGTGCCAATGATTTGCTGGTCTAATTTTGCGGACCAGATGATTAATAGTAGGTTTGTTAGTGAGATTTGGGGGCTTGGGTTG
Organism: Escallonia herrerae; assembly: GCA_033070095.1. Taxonomy (NCBI): domain Eukaryota; kingdom Viridiplantae; phylum Streptophyta; class Magnoliopsida; order Escalloniales; family Escalloniaceae; genus Escallonia; species Escallonia herrerae. The sequence continues at coordinate 338,411 of JAVXUP010000591.1, forward strand.
GACATGAAGGACACTTGTGACAGAGTCTTGATTGAGAAGATGGTTAGGGATTTGATGGAGGTGAGGAAGGATGAGTTCCTGCAAAGGGCGAGTGACATGGCTGCATTGGCTAGGAAAAGTGTCGGTGAAGGTGGATCGTCCTATTGCAACTTGGACAACATGGTGGCGTACATAAAGTCGTTGATCGCTTGACCACGCCGTTGATAAAAATAAGTCATTGATTCTAAACTGCAATCTATTTCACGTATTAGGGTTGAAACTGGCAATGTAAATTTACCTGAGTGGTTTTGAAATAAAAGTTTAAAGATTGAGTGGATTAAGGTGACACTAGGACCATTGCATTGACTTCCACTAAATGTCTTACCCACATTTTTTATGGAAAATTTTTTGGCTGCTACTCCGGTTAGAGAAATATTCCGCATATCCCCTACACAACGTTGTCAGAAATTCAATCTCGTCAAAATTTACATTTCATATTGTATGTTAATGTGTATTCTACATATTTGAATTATAACTTATGTATACAGATTTCAATACAAGCATATTAATACATTGAAACTGTTATAAACTTGAAGTTTAATTCTTGATGTTAAATATTGACATACCGGTGTAAGGAAGATAAAGTAATATTGGATTTTTTAAATGCATATGTAATTCTGATTGGGGTTAAATGGCTAATCAATTTTTTTTCTTAAGATACTCATTCTTAATTAAAATCTTCATAAAGATCAGTGATGATCAGAGATGTTTTTCACTTAAAATATTTTTTCTCATTAAATACTCATTTTGAATTAGAGTGTTAGAGGGTGTTTTTGACTTTTCTTATGATATCAAGCTTCTTCTCATAAAATATCCGTATTGAAATATATATGCTTTTATTAGAATTTAATAGTTGTTCTAACTCTTATTAAGAAAAAGAGGGGGGAAAATCCCTATGAATGTCCTATAAAAATACCTTTGAATTCTTACATGCTCTCTGATTGCTGAAAATTTTTCAATCAAAAGTTATCGCCTCCAATCTTGTTAAAAAAAAATGACCATAGAGCAATTAAAATTTTCCATCAAATTTGATCAAGAACAACAAATTGTAGAGAACAAAGATTTCTATAGTCTTTTGGGAGAAATTTAATATACCTATACTAAATTGAATATTTTGTAAGAAACTCAATCTTTTTTTATTTTGTATTTCATATATGTAATTTGATACGTATACTATAAATTTGAATTATTGTGCATGTATATTGATTCTAATACAAACATATTAGTATATTAAAACTACTATAAAACCTGAGATTTAGTTCTAGATTTTGAATACAGACATATTAGTGTAAGGAAGCTATTGTAAGATTGGAGTGTTTTTAGGATTTTTAAATGCATATATAATATTGACTGGAGTTAACTGGCTAATCCTTTTTTTTTTCCTTAAGATGCCATTTTTAAATTGAAGTTCATGACGACAGCTAGCGGTGATTATGGGTGTTCTTCACTTAATTTGTTTCTTATTAAATCATATTCTGAGTTAGAGTGTTGTTAAAAAATAAGGGTGTTTTTGTTTTACTTCTTTTTAGGATATCAAGTCTTTTCTCCTAAAATTCTCTTATTGGAATATATGCTTTTGTAAGAGTTAAGGATTGTTTTGACCCCTACTTTAAAAAAGGAAAAAATTCCTAAGAAAATTCTATAAAATCATTCTTGAACTCTTGCATGCTTTCTGACTGCTAAATAATTTTTTATCAAAACTTACCGCTTGCATTCATGTTAAAATTGAACTACCTTAGAGCTAATATATCTTTTCTAGCAAATTCGATTAAAGAAAAAAAACTTGTGGATAATACAGTTTTCTATAGCCTTTTAGAAGAAATCTAATATAGCTAGAGTACATTAAATATTTTTTCAGAAACTCAACCCTTCTTCAATTTTGTATTTCTTATTTATATGTCGATGCGTATGCTACTGAGTTGAAGTATATGTATGTTATAGATTTCAATACAAAAATATTAGTACATTGAAAATGTCATAAATTAAAGAATAATTCAAGATTTTGAATAGGGACATAGTACTATAAGAAAGCTATCATTAAACTAGATCTATTTAGAAATTTTTAAATGCATAGGAATCGCTAGATCATAATATTCTGCTCCTAAATATAATTTGAGTTCGTAACGAGTAAATAATCCTATGTTCGTACTAAAGTTATCGCGATCCCTTAATTGCATGACAACATATACTTCATACGGTTATTATTTTTATATGATCCATTATAGTCCGAATATGATATGTTTGCATGATAACATGTTCTTCATATAGTTACTATCTTCATATGTTCTACTATTATAAGTTACAGGAGTAGGTGAAAACTGAATTGATAAAGATTCCAATTTATTTGAGTTCAAATATTTAATATTTTTAATTTAATTGTAGTAGTCGTATTAATTAATTTCAATTGTGCTTTTCACTAAGGTTTATAATATTTTTCTTTCGAATCACTATATAACGCGCAATGCAAAGTACGTGATCCTTGCTAGTTAAGCCAAATAGGTCGCAGCAATGAAGATATAGAATGATTCAAAAAAAATCATAAATGAAGGATCGATCAAAATCTACAGAGAAAGATAAAAGTATCAAAAAATATAAATTACCTATAATAGGGAATAGGCAGCATAGGATTATTGAAATGTGGGACAAGACAATTAAGCAAACAATTTTTCCACTCCACTGTTGACTTGTTATACGCTAATGAAGACACATACTATTGTCACTTACATATACTTTTGGGTTAATTATGTCTCTAGCTAAGGTTGTGTCATAAATACAGTTAAATACATCTGTTAACCCTATGGTTGGATAACCTAGGCTTACATCTTGTTTTGATGATAACTACGCATTGATTATGTTCTAATGTGTGCTTTGAGTGGATTCTTATTAGATATATACATGACACTCATGAAGACACATTTGAGAAGTTGGATAGATGGATTGAAGCCAAAGAAGCTTAAAGTTATAGTGGACATACTATGGAAGTTTCATCAAGTCCTATGTCAAAGAGTAAGAAATAATGCAAAGGCTAAGTTACTACGATTATGATTGATCTTTACTATTATGTTACTAGTCATGATTGGATTGATGACTATGATCTAAAAAGACCTTAGGACACCTTGTGCATTGCATGTGAGTTCATAACCTTTCACACAAGTGTGGTTCTTAAAAATGAGTGAACTTTGGAGCTCACTCAGTTTTTCTCAAAAACTTTTTTTGGTGCCAATCTTTTCATATCTTGATAAAAATTTTCATTAGCTTTCCAACGCAAAAAACGGCACCTCAATCCGATTTTTTTAGAGAAAGTTATGCCCAAAATAGGAAAGGGGGTTCCTGAGGCAGCTGATAGGCAGTAGGGTAATACAGTCGACTGTATTTGAATCTAGTCGACTGCATTGGTCAATATTCAGCTCCAACGGCTATTTTAGACAAAACTCCAACCGACTGCATTGGGAATACAGTCGACTGCAATGGTAGTTTTGCCCATATTATGCCTATAACGGCTATATTTCATTTGTTCTCTATATAAATGATTTGGGGCTTCATCATATACCATGGAAACCACATTCTAAGCATCAATTCATTAGAGAAACATCAAGGCTCATAGATTAAACTTTTTCTCTTCATCTTCATGATTTTACATCATTAAAGAGAGCATATTTGTGAGCAATTCTTTGATTGAGAGTGAGCATTCTTCAAGTCATCAATTCTCTTATCTCTATATTGTACTAGAGCTTCATTTGTACTCATTTTCTTTCAAGAGGGTTTCTTTGTACACATTTGATCTTTGTAAAAGGATTGTGATCAAAGCTTGAGTTTGTCAAGTCTTGAGTGAGCTTTGTGGATTCAAGGCTTGCGCTTGGTGTGGGGATATCACCAAGTGTTGTAAGGGTTTTGATCTTGACCCAGAAGAAGATTGTTGCTAGTGGATTCTAGTGCTCTTGCAAGAGACTTCCTTGAAGAGGTGGATGTAGGTTTGAGGGTAGTTCAAGCCGAACCATTTAAATCTCCTTGTCAAGTATCTCTAACTCAATCTCTTTACTTATTGTTCTATAATTGCTTGAGATTGTGTAGTTAGCATCTTCATTGAAATATTATTTGGATTGATTAAGTTTCATGATTATGTTTTGTTTAAGTTTTCTATTAAATTTTAAAAACCCTGTAGGGTTGTTTTATTGGTTTCAACATCAAATTTGTAAAATTGACCGTGGCCAAAGAGATGAGAAGAGAAAATGTACTCGTTGACTGATGTGATCACATCCTATTTTGGAAATTTCTATACCTATGTTTTGCAGTACAAAGACAAATATATTGGATTTTTCATAATGGTCGGTCCCACGTTCACCACCACCGAGTCAACCACCACTACCTTCGACTCCATTGCTTTGCCCGGAAACCCCAGCGCCACTAAAGCACGTGAAAAAAACAAAGACAATTCGGCTGTTGAAATATTTTAATAAAATAAAATGTAGCATTGTTATTATATTATAATTTATGGCTATATGTATTTACTTACGTGTAAATTATGAAATGAATTACAAATGCAATAATGAATATTATTCACTCAAATGTGTTTATGGTGTATATAATATATTTTATTATTTGACATTATTGAGAATGGTTATGATTATTTCATGAGTTACAAAGAATTTTAAGCTTACTTATGTTGCTAATAAATGGATTGTGGTTGGTCATCTATATAAGGCTATATGGTACGACATAGAAAGAACTTGAAGCTATCATGCTTCTAAACTTAGTGTTTTTCTATCCTATTATCACAATGTATTTTTTTATATATCTATAATATATTTTTTTATACTTGGGTAACGTGATCGTGGACTGCTTCATACCATCTTCATGTGGATGTGCACATGGAGGAGACATAGCTGCGTCAATGAGTTGTATCTTATAAACTTTATCTGCCGTCAACACCTATACGTAGGGACGCGATAACGTCTTTAGGACAATGACTCAGTCACGACTCTCACGGACGAGTTATTTAATATCCTTTTACTATTCTATATTATATTATTTTATCAAGAGCTCATATACAGAATTACTTTTAACTATTTATTATTACTTTGCTATGCTTAATCACCAAGTGTTGTTAATATTTTTAATTTGTTGTGAAAAATACAAATCAAAGCCTATTTTTTTCAACATTGAAAAATACAAATCAAAGCCTATTTTTTTCAACATCTAATGACGTTATTGGTTTTGATTTGTATAGCTTTAAAATTTTATTTTTGGAAAAAAAGGAAAAAAAAAAGAGAAGCAGAAGAAAATCACGAAATCCTTCTCTATTTTCCTGGAACGAAAGCACTTTTGTTTGCTTAAAGGAGTTTTTTTTTCTCCTTCCTTGTTTTCCAATTCTCTTCTTTCATGGAAGGAGGAGGTGGTGGTTTCAGGTTCTTATGGGGCCAGGAGAATGTGAAGAACAAAGGAACACTGGTTCTTTCGATAGGGTTTTGGACTTTCCTTCTCGCGGTGGTGCCAGAGTAATTGGTGGCCATGAAGGTGGCAGCTCCGTTTCTTAGCCGATGGATTCGAGCCTTGTTCATACTCTGATCAAGGGGATAATTGTGACGGTGGGCGGGGCAATGATTATGACACTAATGAAAGGACCTAGAATTGGATTGCCATGGGTCAAGAACAGCAGCCATTGTCAATCTACTGCAATTCCTACAGATCAACACCAAACCCTAAATTTTGATATCTCAATTTTCAGCCTCCCCTCTATATCTCTCTTTTGACCAGCCGTGTCAAGCAGCAGAAGTAACCAGGAGCCATGGCCGGAAAAGGAGAGGGACCCGCGATCGGGATAGATCTCGGCACGACCTACTCGTGCATGGGCGTGTGGCAGCACGACCACGTCGAGATCATCACCAATGACCAGGGCAACAGGACGACTCCGTCTTACGTCGCCTTCACCTACTCCGAGAGGCTCATCGGCGATGCGGAGAAGAACCAAGTCGCCTTGAATCCAATTAACACCGTCTTCGGTACAACGTTGCTGGACATTACGAATGGTGAAGACGCTGGAGCATGTGATGAGGATGCTCATATGAGTAACAGAAAAGCTTCTAGGAGACGAAAGAGGAAATCAAGGGACAGTAAAGAAACCAAGGATACAGACAAAGGCATGGCTGGGAAAAAAAAAAAGAATGGCAGATCAACTCATCAACAGAGGCTGGCATGTTGGGCCATTTTTTTTTTACTCTAAACAAGATTGGAAGGAGATTGAATTTCATATTAAATGGAAAGGCCAGTGTGGGTGTTCAAGGCATTGCTTGGATTTTGCCCTCGTGTAAACTGCGTGGTATCTCTGTATAATGATAGAGGTACAAGACTTTAAAGAGCAGGGGATGCCAAGGACGCATGGTGGCACTTGGTGTAAAAATCAACTAACACTACAAAACTGAACATAGGGAACATACTGTGATATTTTCATATCACGTTGAGGTAAGTTCTAACTTCTAGGAGACGAAAGGGGAAAATTTTTTGGTAAAATATTTTATTAAAAAAATGAACTTTTACTAGATATTTTCGTGTCTTTGAATTGGGTTCAAAATTTTATATATTTCAGTTTGATATGTTTTGGATATAAATTGAATAGTTTTCAAAAGGTTAATGTTAAAGGAAATAAAAACTTAATATTTAGATATAGTGATACCATATTAATTATGACCTTTTCAGGACATAATATTTAATGACAATAACATGGGTTCCATTACTTGTAAATTATTATGTTTGTGTGAAAAGCAGTGTATCTCGAAAAATATATACACTTATTCCTTTTCTGCACATGGCTTTGGGGAAAAAAAAAAAAGGAAAGGAATTTGGAGATTTTACACATAGAGTTATAGTTTGGTAAACTATCTAAAGTCAGTTTATGGAGTTTTCTTTTAAATAGAAAATTTTTATGGGATTATCTACTTTTGTAAAACATTTAACTTGAAGCTGATTTTATCTTGATGAGTGTGTCTACGAAATAAATCTTGTTTTTAAAAAATGAAAATTCTTATTTTAACGTTAAATTCTTTGTTAAATACATGGCTACGAAATGTGGGAGTGCATGACAAAGTGTCAACTATGATATCTTGGGTCATGTATATACATAGAAGATTAATGACATAAAGAACATATATCTATTGTATGTTCTTAATTTATAACTATATTTTAGCATGTCACCACGTGCATGAACGCGTAGTGAGATTATACAATATACAATTTATAACTATTGGGCCTTTAAAATTTTGCAGACTTATGATACTTCATCGATGAAGAAAAAATAAGTTATAGAGGCTTCAGAAAAGTTACGCAACTTGCCTCGGGACTAGCACAGAGGCTAGATCCTTTTTCACCTGAGGCGGATGGGGTGAGCTCACAGGGAGTCACCAGCGGGAGTAACTCATCCTTTGTGATTGGAGATCCCATGAAGAAGGTTTAATGGATAGAAACAACCCGTAGAGCGTGACTCGTGATAAAAGTAGTACCCTTTTGTTAATAGGAGAGTGTCTCCTCCCCATCCGTGCGGTGTTTGTGCTACTTAGTGTGACGTCTAGGAAGGAATTTTTTCCTGAATGAGCTCGAGGCAAATATTTTTGCGAGGTACATGTCACACGTACCCTTAGAGGACTCACCTAAGTGAGAGTGGCCGTGAGGCCGCGACTGTGGGAACTGTGGGTCATTCCCTAAAGACTCTCATGAGAATCAAGATAAGAGCGCATGACCATTAATAGCGCTAACCTACGAACTAAGTTCCATATCAGTATTGTGTGTGTGACAACTGAAGTTTGACCAAGGGACCTAATTTAAAGCGTAGTCCATTACGGCTTTCTCAAATGAAAGTTGTCGACACTAAGTGTTGGTTCAAGCCTGGAAGGCACCAACACCTATTGCACAGTACAAGTTGCCCATCTTATTTATGTATTTTCTATTTTTTATTTTATGAGTTTATAAGTTTAAAAAAAAAAGTGGCTTATGTATTTATCATGATTTTCTTTGATATGGTTTTAAATGTTTTAAATTTCGTTGGAACTATGAGACTTTATATACATTTCACCAGTGGCTTTTTCAGTATTTTAAATCATCATTTTATTTTATTAAAATAGTGGGGGATTGTTGGAATATTGAAATATTTTAATAAAATAAATGGAGCATTGTTATTATATAGCAATTTTATGGCTATATATATTTATTTACATGTAAATTATGAAATGAGTTACAAATGCAATAATAAGTATTATCAACTCAAATGTGTTTATGGTGTATATAATATACTTTATTTTTTGGCATTATTAGGAATGGTTATAATTATTCCATGAGTTATAAAGGATTTTAAGCTTACTTATGTTGCTAATAAATGAATTATGGTTGGTCATCTATATAAGGCTATATGGTGTGACATAGAAAGAACATGAAGCTATCATGCTTCTAAACTTAGTGTTTTTCTATTCAACTATCACAATGTATTTTTCTATATATCTATAATATATTTTTTTTATACTTGGACAACGTGATCGTGGACTGCTTCATACCGTCTTCCTGTGGATGTACACATGGAGGAGACATAGTTGCGTTAATGTGTTTTATCTTGGAGACTTTATCTACCGTCAACACTTGTACGTAGGGAGGTGATAACGTCTTTAGGACATTGATTTTGTCACGACTCTCACAGACGAGTTATTTTATATCCTTTTACTATTCTAGATTATATTATTTTATCAAGAGCTCATATATAGAATTACTTTTAATTATTTATTATTATTTTGCCATGCTTAATCTCCTAGTGTTGTTAATATTTTTGTTGTGAAAAATACAAATCAAAGCCTATTTTTTTCAATACCAACTACCTTTACTTGAATCTTTGGCCGCCATTATGCTCACACCATTTGGTGTAGTGGTCTGCGGCTTGTGTCGTGGTGGTGCGCTGGTGTGTGGTTAGTGGCGCTAATGGATGTGGGACTCGGTTATAAGACCGACAATTTTAACGGATGGTGCCAATTATGTGGTGCCTTCCTTTCAACTAGCGACATTATAACCCTAACCAACACTAGTGCACCACTGACAACCCTCATATGACCGCAAAGTGTCATGATCCTCCATCCCCCACAATTTTTTTTTGGTCAAGGTCCAAAAGAATTCTCATTAATCTATTCAATTATAGTGCTCTCCTTATTACATCTTTTACACCTCAGTAGTGTAGTACTCTTCTCTCCTTATGTCACCTTATTTACAATGAATACATGAATACAAATCAATCAACTACTCCTAATTACATTGAAACACACTATCACTAATCCCCCATGCCCTGCACAACTGCTTATTCTTAGCAGTTTTTGGTATATTCCTCCAGCTACACACCCTCCACTTAATCCACTGATGTGTGACAAGCCAGCACCTAAGAGGTTCAGCCTGCATTTGCTCATGCAATCTGGTATTTCTCTCTTTCCATAGAAAATAGACATCTGTAGTAATGGAAAGTTTACAAATTCTTGCTCTAAAACTTTTCCCTCTAGCAGCCAGTGATATATCATTTAAGAAATGATTCCAATTGTCCAATGGAATCCTCAATCCAAGCTTATCCATCACTTTTTTCCATAGTACTTGGGCATAATGACATTGAATGAATAGGTGGTCTACAGTTTCTTGGTTTGTGAAACATAGCTGACACCTATCATCTTGAATAAGGTTCCACTCCTTCAGTTTTGATCTTGTTTTCACTCCATATTAGCACAAGATCCACACAATGAAGGAACATTTGGGAATATGTCCAGGAAACCAAACTAAGTGTCCCCACATCACCGCTCTTGCTCTAGTTCTGAAATGATCCCATGCAGATTTGATTGTGAATTTACCAGTTGGCTGCAATCTCCATTGTATCTCATATCTGTGGTCAGAATTTGGAGCGGGTATAATGTTCAGTATATTCTGCAGTGCCCTCAATGCATGTGATCTGGTAGTAGGCAAAGTCCAAGTGTTATTTTGTATTATGCTTGCTACCTTTGAGTTCAGGCCAAGTCCTGAATCATATCCAATCCTGAGCCCAAATTGTTGCTTAAGGTTTCCACCAGGCAACCAATTGTCAAGCCAAAGCCAAGTGTCCTTACCATTACCAATTTTATAGGTACATAACTATTGGCACTGATTTCTAAGCTTTAAGAGCTTACACCCAGTCCATGATAATGTCACTGGTGGTTTGAAAGACCATATATGCTTATCTTTTATGATATAGCTATGGCACCATCTAACCCACAATGAGTCTTTTTTATGGGCCAGATCCCATAAGTGTTGGCACATATATTCCACCCATCTAGTCTTTTAAGCCCTACTCCCCCTTCTTTTTTTTGGGAGGCATACTTCCTTCCAAGACACTTTAGCACTTGTGCACTTCACATCCTTCCCATGCCATATAAAAGCTCTTATTTTGCTCTCAATGTTTTTGATGATCTTTTTAGGAAGGATGTAGATACTACAGCAATAAACTTGCATGCTTATTAATACTGACATAGCAAGTTGAAGTCTCCCTGCTTAGGATAAACACCTTGATGTCCAACTGGTTATTCTCTTAGTCAGTCTTTCAATTAAGATAGTGCAATTTTTATACTAAAGCTTGGTTGAAATAAGGGGGACTCCTAGATAGGTAATAGGAAGCTGGCTAGAGGAGATGCTAATGATATTAACCAGTTCTGCAGCCATGTTATCCCCAATCCCAACCATGTAAATGAAACACTTGCTTAGATTAAGAGCTAATCCTGAGAGGGCTTTAAATTCCATAAGAGCATGCTTAAGTAACACCAAGGTGTCCTTATCAGCCTTAACTAGAAGAAATAAATCATCTGCAAAACTCAGATGATTTATATTAAGTTCTTTACACTTGGGGTGGTATTTAAACAGCTCATTCCTTGCATAACTATCTAGTAAACTAGCAAATCCCTCCATAACCAGTAAAAACATGTATGGGGAGATAGGATCCCCTTGCCTTAAACCTTTAGCACTTGCAAAATATCCATCCATACACCCATTGAGATTTATGGAGAATCTGGGTGTGGACACACAACTCATAATCCACCCAATAAATTTGCTTGGAAACGCCATGACTTCCATTACCTGTTGTAGATAGTCCCATCCCACTGAGTCATAAGCTTTTTGTATATCAATCTTTATAACACACCTAGGCTGACCACCCTTCTTATGATAATTCTTCACCAAATCCTGCATTAAGAGAATATTGTCTGCAATGTTTCTATTTACTACAAAGTAGACTGCCTAGCTCCTACAACATTTGGTAAGATACTCTTGAGCCTTGTACAGAGAATCTTGGATATGCACTTGTATATCACATTATAATAAGCTATAGGTCTAAAATCTCTCATAACATTAGGGCAAGAGACCTTTGGTACTAAGGTGAGAATTGTATTATTGAAGAAGTGGATATCTTTGGATTTTTCAAAAAATCCAGCACTGCCTCATTCATCCTGAACTTTCTAATTCTTCTGAAAGAATTCTGAGGTATATCCATCTGGCCCAGGTGCCTTGTTAGCCTTCATAGAGAACATGGCAGCTTGAATTTCTTGCTCAGTTATTGCCCTGCATAGGAATGCTTGGTCCATATCAGAAATCTTGTGCTGCAAAGCTTCCACCAATCTATTTCTGGTATTCTGATTTTTAGGTACTTGGTTTCCCAAGATTGTTTTGAAATGCTCAATGGCTACTTTATGAACATCCACTTGTCCATTAACAACTTCACCATTCTCTTTGTTGATGTATAGTATTTTATTGTGTGACCTGTGAATCTGCAGTTTCCTATGAAAGTAAGATGTGTTCCCATCCCCCAGCTTGAGCTCTTTAACCTTAGCCTTTTGGTAGTAAAAAGCCTCTTCATCCTGGACTAGCCTGTAATACTGCCCCTGCAATTCTCTTTCCACAGGAATTAAAGATGCTCTCCTCCTTGCATGATTTTGTTTTGAATCTCTTGAATTTCACAGAACTTAACTGCAGTTCTAGCTGAGATATGGCTGTAATATTCCTTGTTCAATTTCTTCAATTCTGTTTTCAATAATTTCAACTTGGTAGTCAGTCTATAACAGGCATCCCCAATTATTTCAGTCCCCCATACCTGTTGTAGTAGAGTACTAAAGCTGTTATGAGACATCCAGAAGTTAAAAAACTTAAAAGGTCTCTTCTCAATCCATTGGTCCACATTGATTTGTATACTAAGGCTTCGTTTGACAAAAATTTTTTTTTGGTTTTCAGTTTTTAAAGAGCAGCTTAATTTATTTTTTTTATAAAAACAAGTGGGTGTTTGATAACCCATTTTTTTTTGAGGTTCTTTTTTTTGGTGGTTTGCGGTGGCGGTGGTAGGGCGTAGCGGTGGTCGACGGTGGTGGTGGTGGTGGCCGACGGCCGGAGGTGGCTACCGGTAGTCACCGGCGGTGGTGGCCGGCGGCCGGAGGTAGCTGCCGGCAGTCTCCGGCGGTGGTCGCCGGCGGCCGGAGGTGGCTGCCGGCAGTCGCCGGCGGCCGGAGGTGGCTGCCGGCAGTCGCCGGCGGCCGGAGGTGGCTGCCGGCAGTCACCGGCGGTGGTGGCCGGCGGCCGGAGGTAGCTGCCGGCCGTCTCCTGCGGTGGTCGCCGGCGGCCGGAGGTGGCTGCCGGCAGTCTCCTGCGGTGGTCGCCGGCGGCCGGAGGTGGCTGCCGGCAGTCTCCGGCGGCCGGAGGTGGCTACCGGCAGTCTCCGGCGGTGGTCGCCGGCGGCCGGAGATGGCTGCCGACAGTCTCCGGCGGGTGGCTCCCGGCGGCCGGAGGTGGTCGCCGGCGGTCGCCGGCTGCCGGAGGTGGTTGTCGGCAGTCTCCGGCGGTGGTCGCCTGAGGTGGCTGCCGGCGGTGGGAGGGTGGTGGTGGTGGTCGAAAAAAAAAACCAGTTTTTGGAGTTTTTTTTTTACTCTGCAGTTTAAAAACTGATTTTTTAAATTGAAAAAAAAATGGTTACCAAACGCTCTTTTTCAGTTTTTAAAACTGAAAAAAAAAGAGGGAAATTTTTTTTGTCAAACGGGGCCTAAGTAAGGCATGGTCAGATATACTAGGTCCATGTACAGTGACCTGTGTATTGGGGAAGATTTCTAACCACCCTCAATTCAACATAGCTCTGTCAAGTCTTGCCATTATCAGACTGTTCTCTCTTTTATTGCACCAAGTAAACTGCATACCCCTTGTATTCATGTCCTCCAATTTTGTACATCCCTTCTTTGTATTCCCAGCCTTCCACTTTTCTCATAAGTGAATCTGACTACATTAAAATCCCCTGCTACCATCCAAGGCTGGTTTTGGATCGTCAGTGCATCCTCCTCTAATTTCTGCCATAATAGTTTCCTTTTCTCTCCTTTATTGTTAGCATAAACAAAGGTCACAAAGAAAACCTTCCCATGGTCTTGATGTAAGATTCTACTAATGATATGCTGAGAGGAGCTACTAACTATCTCAGCAGTCACTTTATTGCTTCTCCACCCAAACCATAATCTGGACACCCCTTTACTATTTACTGAGTAAGTGAAGTTTCAGTCCTTCCTCCATTTTTTTGTGATATGTTGAATAAGCTCTTCCCTAACTCTGGTTTCCAATAAACCAAAAACTTCCACATTATACTTTGCCAGCACTTTTCTTACTTCTCAATGTCTAATAGGGCTATTAAAGCCCCTGACATTCCAACATGCAAGGCTAATCATTAATGTATATATCTATTGCCCTTGGAGGCAACACTTTGCTCTTGAGACAAACTTTTACTAGACTCAACTCTCACCTGCATTTTATCTCCACTGATCTCATGTATTTCATTCCTTGGGGTATGTATCATTTCATCTATATTCTCTTGAGTAGCTAGAGATGCAAACCTGTTAGAAGTAGTCACAGTCTTCTGTAGATTCTATGCATTTCTCTGAGTTAACTCCGTGTGAGAAGTTCTTTTTTCAATTGGTGGGAGTGTCTCCACTATGCATTCAGTGTTTTCCTTCCTTTTCCATACTTTTATTGGCTTTTTGTAGCAATTATTCACCTTATGGCCAAAGACTTTGTAGTGAGTGCATTTGACAGGTAACCATTCATACTCCACTGCTTGTTCCATTATTTGTCCATTTGGTCCTTTTAATGGGATTGTTGTAGGGAGTTATGCATCCACATTGACTTCAACACATATTTGAGCATAGCTCATCTCTCTTTATTGGCTGTCATACTATCCATGAACAGTGGTTTTTCAATTGAACCGGCTATTCTACTTAACATATGTACTGACCAAAATTGTAGTGGCAGATTCTATAACTTTATCCACACAGGTATCTGACTCAAGCCTTCATAGTCTAAAGATGACTCCAGATTCCAAGGCTTGATAATCATGGGCTTCTTGCTAAAGAACCATGGACCCTATTCCATTACCTGCTCCTTTGCTAAAGAGTTATCAAATTTTTACCACAAATACCCTAGGTTTGATAAGGCTGATGTTTAATGTTCCAAACCTACTCCATATTTTCTCCATAACATTCTTCATGACATGGTATGGAGGTCTAGCTCCCATCACATATACAATCATAACATGTTTCCAAGCATTAATTTCCTCCTCCACATCCTCTTGTGTATACTCCACACCCTTCTGCCCCAAGATTTCTTGTGGTGGAACAAAATAAAGTTGATTCTCAATTGCAAATTCACGATTTGGGTGCAGAATCGTTGCATAAGTTTTCCTGTTAGTCACATTTTGTTCATGCACCATGTCTTTTTCACTTTCTCTATTTTTTTATGGTAAAGGTGGGAACACAGAGTTGTTTACCTTATTTTCTTCTGTTCTACGTGGCCATGACTTCCTTCAGGCGCGTGAGAAACACGCGCTGAGTCCAATCGAGGGGTGTTCCCAACTGTCATTTTGGTCTCTGCATTTCGAACCCCATTACTGCAGGCATTGATTTCCACATTTTCCGACACCATTAGATCTTGATTCTTAATGATATCTTACTTCTTTATGAGATCATTATGAGCTTCTTCATTCATTCGAATTTTTTCCATCAATTCTTGATTTTCTCGTTTCATTTTTTCAATTTGAAGTATGAGTTTGCGAGTCATATTAGTTTCTTCATCGGAATCCGAACTCGAAGCCATCTCTTTCAGTACCGGAGTGCTTACTACCTTTATTTTGCCCGGTCTCAAGTCTTCGACGTTTGTAAAATTTTCAGACCCTAGTGAGACTGTCATCTCTTCCATTATTGATGATTTATCAGCCACCATGTTGGAATCGTAGATGTTATTCCAGTCTTTGCTGACAAATTCCTTCGCAAATGGGTTCTTTGGTGGCCCTCGTTGCCTTGACGAACGCTCTATGTTGCCGGAGGCATTTTAGGGCACACTTAGAAAAGTCAGTTTGTCTAGTAATCAGTGTAAATTTATGACTTGGTAAGTTAATTATACAGTTCATGCCCAACCTTGCATTGCCAGAAACAGAGGTGGTATTTCACCGCCCAAAACCATATGTCTATGGTGAACTCCACCGCTTGAGCATTGCTCAGTTTGTCCAACCCGTCGTCCATTCTGGAAACAGCCTTTAATGCTAAGGGCATTTAAGTCATTCTCCCCAAATGAAGATTAGTTTTGGTCCAACGATAATATATGTTACTAATTAACTTATCTATTATTATTTAGTACGAAAAGCATAAAATAAAGAAAAGATAACAAAGTATCATTGGCACGTTGTTCTAAAAGCATTTTTTTTCCTCAATAAAGTATCATTGGCACATAGTTTTTAACTTAATCGGGCATAAACCCAAAAAAAGATAATGAAGTATCATTGGCACATTGTTCTAATAGCATCCTTCTTCTCAATAATGTACTATTGGCACATTGTTTTTAACTTCATCCGATTAGGTACACTGTTTTAAATCTGGACGAATTCTTTATGTTTTGCTCCTCTTGGACCACAAAGAGAAAAAGAAAGAAGGAAAAAGAAAGAGAGAAGAGAAGAGGTATTCTTGTTTCATTCAATCTTAAAAGTGAAGTGTGAAGCCTAAGCGAAGTATAATTCTGACAACCACGTCACTGCAATGCTAAGCAGAGAGGTGTAATTAAGCACCTGCATCAAGTACGACCATAATTCACGTAATCACACATGATTGACCGTATCACCCCGTTGGATCATTCGCATCTTTGCCACTAATACCCTATATATACCAAGCTTTGGCCACCATCTGCGACCCCCATCTCCCATCTTTCCCGGTGTTCACCGCCCATCGCCGCCGTCCCAACAAAATGGACCCCCAAGAACTTTCAGCACTCCCTCCTCACGTTCTCATCATGCCATTGCCGATCCAGGGCCACGTCAACTCCATGCTCAAGCTGGCCGAGCTCCTCTGCCTCTCAGACCTGCACGTCACAATGCTCATTTCCGACCACAACCACCACCGCCTCCTCAGCCATTCCGCCGTCCACTCCCGGTTCTCCCGCTACCCGGGATTCCGATTCGCCACCATCCCCGACGGCCTGCCGGATGACCACCCGCGCGCCGGCGAGCGGACCATCGACGTCATGATGTCGTTGAAGGTCAGGGGGAAGTCACTGCTCAACGAGTTGATGGTATCAACTAATTGCCTGAGTTCCACCGGCATTAGGAGGCCTGTCACTTGCCTGATAATGGACGGCGTTTTGAGTTTTGCTGCTATTGTGGCTGAAGAAATGGGGATCCCGTACATTTATTTTCGCACCGTTGGTGCTTGTTCCTTTTGGGCTAATTTCTGTATTCCCTCAGTCATTGCCGCCGGTGATGTTCCCTTGAAAGGTAAGTTAACTTTTGTTTCTTATTGTCGCCAAAAATCCTTTATGACATCATCACAAGAGGAATCCAGTTTGACAGATACAACGACATTTCTGATTGGTTACTCTGTAAATAGGGAAGGAAATTGACAAGGAGACCTACCGGAAAAGTGAAGAGATGGATCTTCCGGTAACGAGTGTACCCGGAATGGAAGGTTTTCTCCGGCGACGAGACCTCCCCGGGTTCTTCCGGGTCAACAGCATAGACGACCCGAATTTCCAAACCATCAGTACGGAAACAAGACGATCCGCTAAAGCTCGGGCACTCATTCTTAACACCTTCGAAGATCTAGAAGGACCAACACTCGGTCACATACGGAAGCACTGTCCGACCCTCTTCTCCATCGGCCCCCTCCATGCCCAACTCAAAACCCGACTCGAATCTGTGAGCACGACCCAGTCAACCGCCGCCGGAAGTTTCTGGGAGGTTGACCGGAGCTGCGTGACATGGCTTGACTCACAGCCCCCAAAATCCGTAATCTACGTGAGTTTTGGGAGTGCTACCCTTTTAACTAAGGACGAGTTGATGGAGTTCTGGTGGGGTCTGGTTAATTCCGGGCAGAAGTTCTTGTGGGTCATGCGGCCGGATTCCATCGTCGGAAAAGAAGGGGAGCGGCAGATTCCGGCGGAGGTGGAGGAGGGGACTAAGGAGAGAGGGTTCATGGTGGGGTGGGCGCCACAGGAGGAGGTACTGGACCACCCCGCCATCGGTGGCTTTCTGACACACAGCGGGTGGAACTCCACGCTGGAAAGTGTGTACGCCGGAGTGCCGATGATTTGCTGGCCCTACTATGCGGACCAGCCGATCAACAGCAGGTTTGTGGAGATTTGGAAGCTTGGATTGGATATCAAGGACACATGTGACAGGGGAATCATTGAAAAGGCTGTGAGAGATGTCATGGAGGTGAGGAAGGAGGAGTTCTTGCAGAGGGCGGGTGAAGTGGCTAAGTTGGCCAGGAAGGCAATCAGTGAAGGGGGGTCTTCTTACTGTAATTTGGATCAACTGATTGAGTTTATTAGGTCTATTAGTGGCTGAAGATGGCCCTGAATTAATTGGATTGGATGTAATAAGTGAGCCCAGAATTGATTCACTCTTAATTGCTGAACCTTCTAGTTTTGCATTAGCAGATTAAGCAAAGCAGGCTCCCCAAAGAAAATACAAAAAAAAACAACACTAATGTTCCAGGTGATCTGAAATTGCTTAGAAATGTTTATTTTTTTGTTGATTCGGAATCGCAAGATTAAGGAAGATAAAAATGGAGGGAATTAATATCTGAGCTTTACTCGGTCGTTGTGCTCCCTTAAGACTATTACCGATGAAAGCAAAGTTCAAACCATGATATGTGAAATTTAATTTTGATGTCAGTATTTACTTGGTCTCTCTTAATAAAAATTTTAGAAATTACTTTCTTATATCTTGCTTCTTCCATATCTTTTACTTCAAACATGACACATCACACAACGGAGGCTCAGAGAGAGAGGGACCTCCATCACATCACACTCTTGTTCTTTGAAGCACATTCATTATTAAAGAATTGCTGTATGTTTATGCTTTGTAGGTTCACCTTCGGGAATAACGAAAGCAAAGAAAAAAGCTTGATACGATTCGCCATTTAATTTGACTGCCGGCGGAGCAGTTTTCAAGAGTTCATTATACATATTTTGCGTAGTGTTAGAGTTTGAAGGGGGAAACAACACTTAAGAAATGGTCAAATGCAGGCCGAATAGCTTTTTCAACTTAAGCAACAATTTGTATCTTTCAGGAAAAAGACAAAAAGGGAAGAACGAAGGTGGGGAAGGAGAGGTTATCTACTCACGGAAACGGTATAGAACAAGTATGCTTTGTTAAGGAAGGGGTTGATTAGCATATGAGAGTAAAAATAGCTCATCATGAAAAGGAATTGTCTCCGATGAGTAATCGTTGAGGCAAAAGAGAGTCCACAGCGCACTGCAAATTGACGTTTATGGCGAGCCCAAAGACGCTGCCATTTTCCCATAAATAAAATATCCAACTGTAAACCTCCAAATATGGAATTATCTACGTGCAGTTGTGGATCCTATAGATCTAAGCATGCAACGAAAACTATGCGAGACTGATTGAGGGTGATGGCAACCGAGAAATAAGTGGCGGAAAAGCCTAGTGCAAGACATGGCAAATTCAGATGGTAGCGACGAGGAACTAGATGGGCAATGGTTGTGGCTTGTGAAAATCTTCATGGATTGAACGACGGTGCTTGACAATAGGCTCAAGTATTCTTTTTTGTTGCGACTATTTAAGAACTTTTGATGTTCGGCTTAATGTGCACTCTGAATGTTGTTGGACTCGCGAGATAGTGACTACGGTCCCAGGGAGTAGAAGAGGGTCGGGAATCAAGCCCAAGGTTAGACAAGAAAGGTAGCAAATGAAAGGACATTATGGTTCCCTATGGGACAGGTCCAACGAAAAAAGAAGTTACAAGTTTGGAAGCTGAAGGTTTGGTTGGGAACCAAATGGGGCAGAGTTCGAGTAACTAAAGAGGTATTGTTCTTTGCTTCCTTCCCACCTCCGCTAATTGTCAAATTGCTTATATCGGATAACTACTTGTTCCCAACCTATCCTGGTCGTACTCAAGGGCTTACTAAGGGTCCCTCTTTGCACGAACACATCGACACGGTCAACGTCAATTCTTTTCAACGTATCGAACCGGTCAAAGTGCGCACGCTCATGTCACGTGCGTTTCTTGCTTCGCACGCCTTAGTCACCAATTAGTTCACGTTAGCGTGACTCACGGTACCACGTTCGTCGCGCCGCGACCACCCATCACCTTTTCGCCAAAAACATCGATCGATGGCGCGACCGGAATGACAGGGTCAAGGGGAAAAGGCCTTGGCCAACCCCATAGGGTCGGCCTCGGCCTCACCCAAGGCCATGGGGTGGGCCTCGGCCTCCCATGGGGGATTGGCCTTGGCCTTCCCCCCCGTTCTTCACTTTTCGCGCAAAGTCCCTTGCGCACTTTTTTCACTTCGTACGCTTCGTATGTAACTTTGGCACCTTGTTCGTCATATGGGTACGACTCACGGCAACACGCTGGTCGTAATGCAACTTCTGGATTCGTCATTGCCCATCAAAACACCTACCGTCGGCATGCCCGAAGTTTACCGAAAGGGGGAGTGGCCTTGGCCTCCCTTCATGGGAGTTGGCCATTGGCCTTGACCACCCCCTAGGGTCGGCCTCGGCCTCCCCAAGGGGGTTGGCCTTGGCCTTCCCCCAATTGTTGACCTATGGCCTCTCCTTTCGCACGCACTTGTTTTCTCGAGTCCTTGCACCTCCGCGATGTTTACGAACGTTCGTACATCAACCTCGCGTCGTGCATCAACCTCTCGACGTCCGTCACCGACGACTGCATACCATCACTCACGACTTTGTCATTATTACATGTTGCATTCATCATCTTGTTATGGCAGGTACATCAGCTCAAATCCCATCTTCAGGACACCCGACGAGTGCCCGTGCACCGTCTCCGTGACGTTCGTCGCCGCGCCTGTGCTCCATTCTCATGATATGTGCCCCGGCACCAGGTATATCCCCGCGACATTCGTTGCCGCGCCCATGCTCCATCGTCATGATACGTGCCCCGGCACCAAGTATTGCTCCGCGACGTTCGTCGCAGCGCCCATGCGCCATTCCCATAACATGTGCCCCGGCACCAAGTATTTCTCATCAACGTTCGTCGCCGCGCCCATGTGCCATTCTCATGACATGTGCCCCTGCACCAAGTATTGTCTCGCGACGTTCGTCGCTACGCCCTTGCGCCATTCTCATGATGCGTGTCCCCAGCACCAAGTATTGTTCCACGACGTTCGTCACCGCGCCCCTGCGCCATTGTCATGATACGTGCCCCCGACACCAAGTATTGCTACGCGACGTTCGTCGCCGCACCCATGCGTCATTCTCATAACATGTGCCCCGGCACCAAGTATATCTCCGCGACGTTCGTCACCGCGCCCATACGCCACTTCCATGACACGTGCCCCCGGCACCAAGTATATCCCCGCGACGTTCGTCGCCTGCGCCCTTGCGCCATTCTCATGACATGTGCCCCGGCACCAAGTATATCCCCGCAACGTTCGTCGCCTACGCCCTTGTGCCATTCTCATGACATGTGCCCAGGCACCAAGTATTGTCTCCACGACGTTCGTCGCCTCGCCCGTGCGCCACTTCCATGACATGTGCACGGTACCAGGTATTGTCTAATGCCATCGACATCGCGCCCATGCGCCACAATCGTGTTACAGGCTTTCGGGGGGCTCCGTTCGTAGTGCTCCGGCATGAGGACCCCTCACAAAGGGATGGCCTCACAACCTTAAAGCCATCGCCTGCACAATCAACTGCAGGATGGGTCCATAACCTTAAAGCCATCACCAGCACAATCACAACGGGATGGGCTCACAACCTTAAAGCCATAGCCGGCACAATCAACCACGGGATGGACTCACAACCTTATAGTCATCGCCGCCACGGGATGGGCTCACAACCTTAAAGCCATCGCCGTCATAATCACTGGGGGCTCCGGCACGAGGACCCCTCGCAGTGGGATGGACTCACAACCTTATAGTCATCGCCGCCACGGGATGGGCTCACAACCTCAAAGCCATCGCCGTTTTCATTCCGGGGGGCTCCGCCAGTAGTGCTCTGGCACGAGGACCCCTCGTAGCGGGATAGGCTTGTTACCATAAAGCTATCACCGTCTTCATTCCTGGGGGCTCCGTTCTTAGTGCTCCGGTACGAGGACCCTTCGCAGCAGCGAAATAGGCGACTCCTTCAGGACAATATCTTCGTCAGGGTGTCTTCGTGATTGGCCTACGTGCTTCGGCACTGGGGGCTCGCATCGGCACCCCTATGGACTATGACCCCCGGGTCACTCCGAGATGGGAGCAGGTCTTCGGAGGGCATCGCCCCTAGTCCGCCTGGCAGTTGGGCGTCGGGTCTTCCCCACTACTGCCAGGCCTGTGGGACTCTGCAAGGGCTTGGATTGGAGGCTAGATCAAGGGGGTTCCTTGGCCACACAGACGCTGTGGAAGCCAGTCTTTCCAGACAGACAGAGCGACACTATACTGGGCAGGCCAGGTGAATATGCAATTTGACAGTCCGTGGAACACCGGCCGCTGTGGACCCCCTCGGTGACGTGTCACTCCCGGGGAGAGCCACGTGTCGCGTGATGACATTATCATCTCAACCTCTATAAATAGAGGTCTTGAGAATTCATTTAAGGGGTTGGGACATTTTCTACAGGTTGGACATTTTCAGAACACTTTCACTTTCACACTCTAGAATCCTAGAGAGAGAAACATACAGTACCCTAACTCTGGACCTAAGCATCAGACTGTAACTGTCGTCGTGTATTCACTCTGCGCCATCGCCCTCGCAGCACTGCCACCCTCAGGCTCTATCTGGAAAGCCCTTGGTCTCTACCCTTGCTCCGTCCTTGTTGTGTCCCACATCAGCGCACTTGGCATCTGGCTCGGACTGCATTCTTTGTGGCACCTCCACGTTGACTGCAAACCTACTTTCCTTGGCATCACTACTTTAATCAAAATTCTCAGGTTCTGAGGGTTTGTCCTCAAAGGAAAAGCCTTCTAATACTTCACCGACAGGCTTCGAATTAATGTGTTTGGAATTATGGATTTCATAGAATTTGGAATTGAAAATGGAATTAAACTGTTTGGAATCCTTAAAAATGGATTTGGAATTGAATTTCATGGAATTTTATTGAATTTGGTTTAACATTCTAAAATCCCTCCAAAAAAGGTTGGATTTGGTGGGATTTGTTTATGAGAAGTTATCAAAAACAAAATCTTCCTAATATACCCTTAAAGTTGTTGTTTTAAAATTTCTCTTTTTAAAGTCCATTTAGAATGTTTAAATAAGGACATGAGTTCAATCTTGTGATATTTGTTGTTTTTATAAGAATTTTTTCGTATTAAATTTATTTTGGAGATCGTTTTTACCCTTCACATTAATTTCACCTAATATTTGTTTTTAAACTCAGAAGTCTTAAAAGGGTATAATTGTCAAAAGTATAATTCTTTTTCCAATCTTTATTTCTTCACAACAAAAGATAAGAATTTTGAAATTTTGAATTTCAATTTGTTCCAAACAGAAAAATTAAAATTCATTTAAATTCTAATAACTTTTCAAATTCTGTTTGAATTACATTTCCAAAAAAATTTGATTCCAAACACGGCTTTGGAAACAGATGACGGAAGGATCACCAGGGGGGTTCTCGTGCCCTTTAGGCTTCAGCGAGTAGTTAAAACTTAAAAGGGCAGGGGCCTTCTGTGTCAGTTTTTTAACAATCCTGAACCGAAGGGCACGTGTCGTCACATGAGAGGGTATTACATTGCTTCGGTCATAGCTGTAGATAATGTACTGAAATGCATAGAATAGTATGACTATTTTATATATACCAGTATAGCATACGTGCCTTGCACGTGAACGTGTGAGTGTAAATAATTTTTTAAGTCATATAATTATCTCTTGTGATCTGTTGAATGTTTGAGGATCTTGTTTGCAAGATGTTTTACCAAAGAAATGTGTATTGGTGAAAAGAAGAGCCAATGGAGAAATTGAAAGAAACAATTTACGTCTATGTTGGAAACTATTAAAGTTGTTGTGGTATACAGTCGAGATGGATAGTTGTTTGGGCTTTCCTTGCAAGAATGATTTGGCATTCAATGGTGGAAATCTGAACGTGGAATCCTAGTTAACTCAGAATCATTTCCAGAATTCCTCAAGTGAGGCATAACATTCAGTTTCTTTCTGACAAAGTGGTCTAAACTTGATCCATTGGTAATAACTCCAAGCATAAAGAAAATACATCAGGATTATCCCATAAACCCCAATTCATTATTATAATTATATCACACTCCCCTCGCCCTCAACAAACCAAAAACACAAATTACAGAAAAGAAGAAGCCTATTTAACTACTACAGGTTATCTGTCGTTCCATTGCAGTTAGGGGTGAGTATCAAACCGTTCAAACCGATTCGAATTGCTCAAATCGATCAAACCGAACCGTCCAAAGATCTTAATGGTTTGGTTTCACATTTTTCAAATCGACCTTGGTTCGGTTTGATTCACGGTTCACATTTTCGAAACCGATTTCAAACCGAACAGAACCGATCTATGATATATTAATGTATTTTTAGTAATATTCCATTGATAAGTACACATATAAGGTACTAAGCAACTCCAAAATAAACAAACCTTGAAAGTTAAAAGAAACAAAAATATTAATAACACTTAGAATACAAAAAATTTGTGACCAATATCTAGTTTATATTTACTCATTCTTTCTCATTCATCAATGAGAACTTATATATCGAATGAAACAAGAATACATGCAATTTAGAAAAAAAAAATATAACTTCAATTAGTAGTGTGCAAAGGAACAACGACTTTAAGTAGGCAAACCGATCCAAACCTACTAAACCGAACCTTTTAAACCGACCAAACCGATGATATTTGATTTGGTTCGGTTTACAATTTTTCAAACCAAGGGGTAATGGTTCGGTTTGTGGTTTGACCCTCAAACCGAACAAAACCGAACCGTGCTCACCCCTAATTGCAGTTAAGATGTGATCATGTATGTTGTTTTGATTAATCCTTTTAGTCGTCTTTTTATTAATTAACAACCATTACTGAGAGAGAAGCATTGGTAGTTGAAGAATAATTAAGCATACAAATTAGTTATGTTTCCATGAAAAGCTTCGCATTTGAGGTTCATAGTAAATACAAAACCATATACGGTCAAAAAGTGGTAACAAAAAATTCATACCATATACACTCAAAAAATGGTAACCAAAAATTCATACATGATGAAGTTATTTTCTAATTATCAACTTTCCAACCAATTCCAGATTTTTCGGTTCGTAACTAATATGGATTTCAAAAAAGATCGATTACTTTAATTCTCGCAAGTAAAACCGATTTGGATGTGTCTCAGACCCTATTAGTATTCATAGAGGATGAATCCACCAAGCATGGAAGAAAATTCAAAAGAAAATACGATCAGCCATCGAAGAACAACCATAAATACGATAATCAAAGCACGCGGCCTAACTTCAATTGCAATAATTGAACCGATTTTCGGTTCTAATTCACGCCATATGTGACCTTCCCCTTTTTTTCGTACATTCGTTCCTTTTTTTTTTTGCTGCTTTTTCAATGCCTTGTTTTTTTTTTTCCTTAATTGATTTTACATGCTTCAACTTTTTTTTAGTTTTTGTTTTTTTGCCAGCATATTTTAATTTTCTTGCTTTGTTTTTCCTTTTCAGTTTTTAAGTACCCTAATTAACTCTTTGCTTTATTTTTCCTTCGAGTTAAAGAGCTTCCTTTCTTAGTCTTTTTTTTTCTCTTTCTCACCACACGTTTCATTTTCCAATGTATAGATATTAGATTACATTCATCACCCAATATTCATTTAACAACAACCGCATTAAAAAGAGAGTAATTACATAAGGGTAGGACCGGTATTAGAGTAATTAATGGAGGGCTTAATTGGCCAAAAAAACTGATTTACAAGATTGGTACTTTTATAGGTAGTACAGATACTAGATGAAAGCACGTGCCATGCACGTAATTGTACACCCTCTCAAAAAATAATGTTAGATTACCTTTACGTGAAATTATATTTATTCGTAAAAGCAAACAAACATAGCTATGATATTATTTTTAGGATCTTACTTTTACTATATTTTATTTCATGGTATAAGCACTAAACGCTCTAAAACATTTGTAATATTGTTCCATGAAGAGAAAAAGTGTATCGAAGAAAATGTATTTTACTTTTGAATATAGTTTATTCCAACTTAGAGTTTAAAACTCAAGTTTACCAACATATTCAAATGACAAGTGCAAACATAGAAGTCTTCAAGTAATCTTCACATAATTCGTACAATTTAAATCTAGTGAACTATACTCATTATATTTATCAGGTCATCTTCCTAAACATTCTGCTTATATAAAACATGCTAATAACAACTATATAGACAATCACTTGTAGATTGCCATTATATTAAGTGCTACTAAGTGCTGGGAAAAGAAATTATTAATTTTACTTATTTTGTCACAAGGAAAAAAATTATTTTAATCTCATCAAAACTCTCTTTAGGTTGTAATTGGCTCGAATTTCCTTTCACTACATTCTCTTCGGAATTTTTTTTTACTCAAGTACGTTGACTGGATGCATCACTTACCAGCTGTGCCAGTGCGATACTCCCTTTCATTTGTGAACGAATAATCTCCTAATCAAATTATTAATGTAAGATACTTTTGTGTTAGCAATAGATTAATCGAGAGGCATAAAGTAAGGAACAAAATATACAGATAGATTAACAACAAGATTCGCTAAATGAAAATTACGGAGCTTGTTTTTAGACGACATCGTGAAAATTATATAAGCGTATACTAATTTCAAAAATAATTTATGTCTTCATCTGTGAGCAAAAGCTGTAGATATCACATTTGCTCGTTAACTAAAAATCTCAAATCCACGGTGTGTGACATACAAAATTCTTACCTTAAAATTAAACTTGGTGCTCTACTATAACAACAAAGTTATGAAAATACAATACTTTGCATATTCAATGCATATTTTCTCTTTATTGCCTTTACAATGGATAAAATGCTTTAACCCACTAATGCTATTTAGGGTAAATTTGGTTTACTTTTTAGTCGCCTTTAATTACTTTAGACATAAAAAATATGATAAGGACTAAGACCTAATTTATGGATAGTCTCACTTTGGTTACTTGGAACGGGGTGAGTAATCATTTTTCTATCAAGGTCAACGTTGATATGATGTTGCTAGTATTCTGCTCAAAAGTTTTAAAGTTGAATTGATTATGACCAAGATGTTTGTCCAAACGATGATGATAATCTTTCTTTCTATTAATGAGTTTTTCAAGTTTAAATTAAGACGTATTTATCTTGCTTAATGGTAAAGGAGTGCCATATATTCCCACACAAACAATTAGGTAAAGTTCTTTAATTGTCACAACTTGAAAACCTTGATGATTGCTATAATTGTGAGTTAAGGTTGTTTAGATCATAAGAACATTAATGTACATTCAAGAGGATGTTAATATTTCCATTAGGTTATGGAATGAGAAACTTTTTAAGGCTTCTTTTCTAAAGGTAGCAAGGAGCTATATATTTTTTAGGCAGTCTACTTTCGGTGGTGTGAGATGCAGAGAAGAGGTTGAATTGAGGTGTAATTCAAATTTACAGTTGCATGACAGAATCAAATCAATTAAATCAAGTTATATAGAGTATAAATGTAATACATGTTTGCTGCTAAAAAAGTTATATGGTTGGTTAAAAGTTGAGGGTTTTAATTAATTTAGGGAGAAGGCTCAGGCATGAATCTAGCATTTGACAATTGACTTTGAAAGAGGAACCATGCATCTAGCATGGAGAGGTGAATAGTTTTTTGCCGGCCATAACATTAGTTAGTGAATATTTACAACCAAGGTCAATCATGGCATAAAAAAAAAATTATAGGAATAATTTTGTCCAAAAAATGATTTACATCTATCTACACTTTTATTAGTAGTATGTATGTATGTATGTATGTATATATATATATATATATATATATATATATATATATATATATATATATATATATATAGCTAAAATCACGTGCTATGCACGGGCGTAGAATCATACTCATTTATTTTGACGGACAAACTCAACACACATAACTTTGCTGGGGTCTAATTTTTTTTTTTTTTTTAACTTGGTATGTTACTTCCCTGAAATGTTACTTCCCTAAAATGATTTCCTTTTTTAAGCATAGTAGCAGCAACTTGTTTCGACCACTAATGAACTTCTCATTGTATTCAACAATGAATTTTTACACATGTATTTATGGTGAAAAATATTCTCTATTTGAGTTAGAAACAGATCAAAGACTTGTGGCCCCTAATGCCTGGGAGAGTTGGACATGGAAGCTATTAGTAATTTGTGGAGTATTGGACTGGGATAAGGCATTAAGGTGGTACCCATGCTATACAAACTTTAGAAAAAGAAAAATCTCTTCAGGTTAAAATCAGACACAGGGTATAGCACAGAATTAGGTTAATATGTTTTGTTTGTTGTTAAATTATTTTTAAATATAAAATTGTGTGTCTTGGAAAAGCAGTAGGCAAGAATTATTGAGAAACCTTTTAAAAAAATATATTATTATAGATAGCACGTTGATGACAGTCCAACCTAGTGGAATCCAATCGACGAAGCCCAGCACATGGGTTGATTGAGGGATTTCATCTGGAGGAAGATGTAGTGGCATGAATGAACAAAAGATTTGCAGGATCAAAGTGGAGGTGTCTATCGTTTTTTTTTCTAGACATTCTTATATAAGATATTCACGCCTAGTCCTCCCTCTCTTCTGGCTCCAGCACCCAATCCTTCCTCTCCTCCACCCTTGATCTTTGCTTGATTGTACATAAACTTTATCTTGTTGGAACTAATAACTTTAGTCTTTAACAAATAAAGAATATAAGTTGCAGTTATACCAAAAAGCAGGAGCACGACTCATAGGAAAATTGCCAACATTCAAAAAAAAAAAAAAGGGAATAACAAATACAAAGGAAGAAAAAGAGTATTTAATCGCAACTTCGTACATTCATGGTATTTAGTGCCTAAAACAGCACGTCCATCTATATATATAGATGGACGTGCTGTTTTAGGCACAGGCTTCGTTTGACAAAAATTTTTTTTTGGTTTTCAATTTTTAAAGAGCAATTTTTTAAAGAGCAGCTTAATTTTTTTTTTTTATAAAAACAAGTGGGTGTTTGATAACCCCTTTTTTTTTTGAGGTTTTTTTTTTTGGTGTTTGGTAACCCTTTTTATTTTGACTTTTTTTTTTGGTGGTTTGCGGTGGCGGTGGTGGGGCGTAGCGGTGGTCGACGGTGGTGGTGGTGGTGGCCGACGGCCGGAGGTGGCTGCCGGCAGTCACCGGCGGTGGTGGCCGGCGGCCGGAGGTAGCTGCCGGCAGTCTCCGGCGGTGGTCGCCGGCGGCCGGAGGTGGCTGCCGGCAGTCACCGGCGGTGGTGGCCGGCGGCCGGAGGTGGCTGCCGGCAGTCTCCGGCGGTGGTCGCCGGCGGCCGGAGATGGCTGCCGACAGTC
This sequence comes from Escallonia herrerae, assembly GCA_033070095.1. Classification (NCBI taxonomy): domain Eukaryota; kingdom Viridiplantae; phylum Streptophyta; class Magnoliopsida; order Escalloniales; family Escalloniaceae; genus Escallonia; species Escallonia herrerae. Next base: position 367,465 of record JAVXUP010000591.1, read on the forward strand.
TCCGGCGGTGGCTGCCGGTGGTCGCCGGCGGCCGGAGGTGGTTGTCGGCAGTCTCCGGCGGTGGTCGCCGGCGGCCGGCAGCTCCGGCGGTGGGAGGGTGGTGGTGGTGGTCGAAAAAAAAAAACCAAAAGTGAAAAAAAAAACCAGTTTTTGGAGTTTTTTTTTTACTCTGCAGTTTAAAAACTGGTTTTTTAAATTGAAAAAAAAATGGTTACCAAACGCTCCTTTTTTTTCAGTTTTTAAAACTGAAAAAAAAAAGAGAGAAAAAAGAGTGTCAAACGGGGCCTTAAGGACGTGGTGATTGGTGGAAGATCTGACGAGCTGATTTGGTTTTGATAACAATGAGTTGATCAATTTTATTGGTTTGCAGCAACGAGGATCTACAGTGGTGGAAGCGATCGAACAAGGGTGTTTTAGCCCGATACAAAGTTGCACATCTTAGTCGATATGAGAGTATTTCCCAGTATGCTACGTATGGACAATACAGCCGGTGTTGGTCGGAGTTAGAATTAGTAAAGAAAGAAAAAACGGGACATACCAATCGGCATCTCCGTTATCGGTGTAGCGTATGAAGGTATTATTTGGGTGGTTGAGTCTGTCTTTAAGTCTCAGACTGCTTGATTGGGGGTTGGACCATTCTGACATTTCATTCTGCGAGATTCTACCACTGAGGGATACAAAGACACCCTTGAGTCCTTCTAACTCCAGCTTTGGCCTGCAAAGCTCGAGAAAGAATTTTCAAGCTAGTCGCCTTTTGAGCCATTGCAGCTTAAAAATTTAAGAATGAAGATAGACCTAACGAAGATATGAGCGAGAAAGGTTCATCCTGGCATGCCAGAAATTTGTGTACACAAAAATCAAGTCTGAAAACAAAAATCTACCACCAAACAATTTGGCATTCCCCTGTTCTGCTTACCATTAGACTTAACAGCAAACACTTCTCTATCCCCAACCCACCATCATCACCCTTTAAAAGATTTTCCAAAAAAATCCACCAGACTACTGCAGTTATGGTACCAACCTCTTTTATCACCGTCATCAAAGGGGAACGTATTAGATTTGAACTATACCATTGATAGGATGGGAAAAAAAAATGAAATGAGGATGATAGTAATATGACAATGGTAATGTCAGTGATAGTGGTTATAAGGCCAGTTAATTTCTAAAAAGGCGGAATTTGGGACTGGTACGGTAATGGCTTTGGATGCAATGGAAGTGAGCCTCAAAAGCTAAATTGGAAATTCGAGATGAGTTGTGGGGCGGTACACATACTATTAGTTTGACCTTTGAGATTTTAAGTGGATTATAGATTAATTATAATGATAGTACTAGCTTTTAAGTGAAATTGTGAAAGTACCGATGTTACGCTTAAAAGAGAGAAAGTCGATGGTATTTAGGCTCCGTTTGACAAATTTTTTTTTTTGGTTTTCAGTTTTAAAAAATAAAATAGAATTAAAGAGCAGTTTAATTAAAAAAATTTACACAAACAAGTGGGTGTTTGATAACTCTTTTTTTTTTATTTTTTTTTTATGTTTGATAACCAAGTTTTTTTGTGGTAGTTTGCGGTGGCGGTGGTGGGGCGTGGCGGTGGCCGAAAGTGGTGGTGGTGGCAGGCGGTGGCTGCCGGGGGTGGGAGGGGTGGTGGTCTAAAAAAAAAATACTAAAAAAAAGAACTCGTTTTTGGAGTTTTTAAAAACAGTGTTGGTCTAAAAACTGATTTTTTAAACTGAAGGGAAAAAAATGGTTATCAAACACGTTTATTTTTTCCAGTTTCCAAGACTGAAAAAAATACCCTGTCAAACAAGGCCAAAGAGTAAGAAAAAGAGCAACAAATATTGTTGTATTAACTAAAGGAAAAATGGGTGCAATCTATTAAATTGTGAAACAAAGACGATGTCCTATAATTCTTCTCTTGCGAAAACTTCAATCCAAGAATAATGGCTTGATCTCAAATCTGGCGGCGCAATCATTTCTAAATTTGAGCGAGAAAGACGTCGATGATGTTGATCTCGACTCTGGCGGCGCAATCATCTCTAGAGTTGAGCGACGAAGACGTCAACGATGCATGTCTTGAAGAAGTTAGTTCGAGGACTTGAAACTTGATGTAGGGTTGAGCGTAACGAAACTCTTTGGAGAAGCTGACGGTCTTTATACAATAGATCTAATAATTTGAATTTAAAATTTTAAGGAATACTCAAAACTTTGAGCGAATCTAACAGAGTTCTCTCTAACTTGGTGTGCACATATGTTTTCTTTTCAAGGCTCATCCCCTGTATTGCGGCAAGTAGGAGTGTTTTGTCCTTAACAATTATTTCTCAATTTTGTAAAGAGTAAAATCCAGTATTTATGGCAGTGCCAAAAAAAACTTCAAAGTGATGCATGATGTATTTTGATTGGGTTGTCAAATTAGTCTTTTAGGCATATCCGAACTTCAAAGGACACGAGTCATCTTCCTATTTGTCACCAAATAATTATTTCAGAGAGAAATAAATAACAAACAGCAAATCGGTGATTTGCATGAAATTTACCGTTCGCCGCTACCCATGGTACATTGATAGGACGGTAAAACGACTATTTCTTATGGCATAAAGAAGGTGGAGATGCATAGTTGAGTGCAAAATTTTTAGTAAGAAGTAAAATTGGGCCTTACGAAAGTGGGCCTGCGCCAGGGCCCGCGAAGCACATTCACACCGTGTGTTTGAAGAAAATAGGCCTTAGCCCACGCCTTCATCATGAGCGCAACCGCGCCCGAGAAAGGGAAGTTTCCGAGGTAATTGTTAGGTTGCTTAAATTTCTCCGAACGTTTGAAATCATTTTTAATTTTATTTTTTATTTAAAATTAAAATTAAAACCAATTTAAATTTTATTTTTTACAAAAATAAATGGGTGTTTGATTATTCAGTTTCTATTTTGATTTTTTTTCTTTTTGAGTGTTGGATTACCCAGTGTTTATTTTGAATTTTTCTTTGATGATAGTTGTAATGGCTGTAGTGGGGCGTGGCGGTGGCGGCTGTGGCCGTAGGGGGTGGTCTCAAAATAAAAACTAAAACTGAAAATCCAAAACTCCAAAATAAGAGTTTTTAAAAACAGTCATTTTTTTGAAAACTAATTTTTAAAATTGAAGGGGAAAAAAATCAAAACTGTATGCCTAACGTATTTTTTTTTCCCAATTTATAAAATTAGAGAAAAAAACTGAAAATGAAAACGTTTTCAAAGAGAGCCTAAGATTTTGTCGCCAAATTCTAAGAGCCCGTGGGATTGATTCTAAAAGGCAGAATTCAACTTAAATCTTAATCAATTTTTAAAATAAGATTTAATTTAATTTAAGCAATTACTTTACTATTTGACAAAAGTAGTTGTAAAATTACTTTATACTATACAAATGTGTGGATAAAAAATGCTTAAATCAGTTTTACTATGACAAAATTATCATAGATGACACTTAATAAATAAATTTCTTATATCTATTTAGAAAGATGATATTTAATATGATTTTCATTTATAAATAACTATTATTACACAAAATAAATTATCAAAAAATTATTATCAACTACCTACAAAAGTTGTTTCTTTTTTACTTTAAATTAAAAACACCACAAATTAGTGCTTACAGTACAATAATTTTTACAAATTAGTTAAAGGTATGAGATGGTCCTTTTGTGAGAAATATGAGAATAGTATGGTAAATTATAAGGTCAAACATCATTATGAGAAAAGTGATTATTTCATAATTCTCAATTTTCAGGATTATGAATTTAATCAGTTTTGAACTTTTTGAAACAGATTAAATCTCATAATCTGTTTTATCAAACACTACAAACCTGATTTAATCTAAATTAAAACAGGTTTGACCATTTTAAAATCAATCACAAACACTTTCTAAGTCATAAAAGCATATACCGTCGTTAAATCTTGACAATTGTTATCATAAATAAATCTCCAAAAAATTTACACTCGTTCTTGAAAACTTTAGGACTAAATTGACAAGGCAATTTGTCGGCATCCAGAAACTTGTTATAGTTCCTTCAAGTCTTGACCAGTGCTGTTGCTTTGCCCAACTAGCTTTTCAAGGGTCCAAAAGTTCATTTTCGGTAGCCTTAATAAAGATGCTTATCTTCAACATATATCTGCCACCCAAAGGAGTTTTGTCTCCTTTCTGATTGTGTGATTAAATTTGTCACATTTGTCAAGAAAAGAAGCATGTTAGTATCATGCAATTGTATTGGCAAAGTACAATACGACTCTCAGCTATTGTTCTGCATGGTTAACTTCTAACGCGTTTCAGTGATAATCGCAAATTCTTTAACAAGTAAAGATCGTATTTGAAAACTTACGGCCACTATTTTAATTCGTTTTCTAGAAGAAAAAAAAAAGTCGAGCTACGCCACTCCATGATACTCACATTGGTGGAAAAATGGCTTACAAATTTAAGTAGAGAAACCATCTTGTTGGGTACCTCTCCTATCAACCACATGTCTGAAGTCACTATAACGTACTTCTTCCGTTTCACATAATTTGATCAACTTTTTGTACGTAGATTAAAATTTTATGTGATATATTGTGTATTTCTCATTCTACCATTTAAAGAGAAAAGAGAAAGAAAATGAGTAAGGAGAAATAAAATGAATTGATAGAGATTTAAATATAGAGAGAGAAATTGAACAAAACATGTAAAAAGAATAAATATGTAAAAGTACTTATAAAATATTTCTTAATTTGCAACTGAAATTTTTTTGGAGACGACTTAAGAAAAATATGATTAATTTTTATAGGACAGATGGAGTACTAAGTTACGAAAAGATAGTAATCTTAATTAGTACTTAAAATGACTCACAGATGGAGTACTAAGTTACGAAAAGATAATAATCTTAATTAGTACTCAAAATGACTCAAAAGTAAACTATTAATTGGTTATCTCATGGGAGCAATATGAATATGGCAAACATAATGGTTTTGGCAATATAATAAACATACAAAGACCAGGAGCATTATATAAACATATGATTAATTTTTATAAGACAGATGGAGTACTAAGTTACGAAAAGATAATAATCTTAATTAGTACTTAAAATGACTCAAAAGTTAACTATTAATTGGTCAGCTCATGGGTGCAATTGGCAATATAATAAACTTACGAAGACCAGGAGCATTATTTAAACATATCGGGATGGGAGTGTGATGTAGTCCACTTTGTAAGATTGTTGCTTTTTAGAACGGGAAGCCTGCAAATTGTCACTACAAGCAGACAGACAAGAAGCAAGCATCCATGGCCTCCCCTCATGTACTCATCTTCCCTTTACCGCTGCAAGGCCCCGTCAACTCCATGCTCAAGCTAGCCGAGCTCCTCTCCCTCGCTGGAATCCAAGTCACCTTCCTCAACACCGACCACATCCACCGCCGCCTCCTCCGCCACACCCACGTTCAGTCCCGGTTCTCACGCTACCACAATTTTCGCTTCCGGACCATTTCCGACGGCCTGCCTGAGGACAACCCTCGTTCTGGCGAACAAGTCATGGAAATATTTGGTGCTATTGACGCTGTGACCAGGCCCCTCTTCAGGGAGATGATGATTTCCGGGGACTTAAGTTCTAGTGGGGTGACATGTATTATAGCAGATGGGGTCTTTGATTTTGCTGTTGGTGTTGCTAAAGAGATTGGGGTTCCGCTTATTTACTTTGACACCATCAGTCCCTGCGGCCTGTGGACTTATCTGTGTGTTCCAAAGCTCATTGAAGCTGGGGATCTTCCATTCGAAGGTTGGTCGCTTACTTTTAGTTTGACATTGTAGCGAAGGTATAGTGATAACAAGATTTAATCGTCGCTGGAAGAAGCTGTTTGCCGATAAAATTATACAATGAAATTATGCTAGATTGTACTATCTAATCGTCGCCATTGAAATGCTTTTCCTCACCCATGGATTCTTCAAAACTTCAGTCAGTTTTCTTTGATTGACAAATGACTAATGTCTTGTAAGATTACGAGTAAAAGGTAACATCGTATAACGTTACCACAAAGGATTTTTCAGAATTGAATACGATAAAGTTTGTTATTAACTTCTGCATTTTTGTAAGTTTGAGCTACTATGCTTCTAATGCTCGAGCTACTATTTATTTGTAGTTGCTTAATTTGATGGCAGTTGTATCAAAAGTTGGTTTGCTAGCATTACTCTGTTGCTTTTGCTCAAGACTTGAACAGTTGTATAGACGCATCGTAATCTATTCATTAATTAGTCACAGTCAATTGTTCACTCTTCAATTTTAGGAAAGGACTTGGACGCAAAGATAACATGTGTACCGGGTATGGAAGGTTTTCTTCGACATCGTGATCTTCCAAGCTTCTGCCGTACCTCTAATGTTGCTGACCCTATTATCCAACTCGTTATGAGGGAGGTTCAGCAAATCCCACGAGCCCAAGGGCATATAGTCAACACGTTTGAGGACCTAGAAGGACCGATACTACACCAAATGCGTAGTCTCTGTCCAAACCTCTACCCAATTGGTCCACTCCAAGCGCACCTCAAGGCAAGGCTCGGAGCAGGAACAACGTCACCACAATCACCCTCCTCAAATAGTCTTTGGGAGGAAGACAAGAGCTGCATGGCATGGCTCGATGCCCAACCGCCAAAATCTGTGATCTACGTTAGCTTCGGCAGTCTTGCATTGATGACAATGGACCAGTTCATGGAGTTTTGGTATGGTTTGGTCAACAGTGGAAAGCGGTTTTTATGGGTTAGACGGCCAGGCTCAGTCGCGCAAAAAGAAGGGGAGAGTGAGATTCCCTCCGAACTGTCACAAGGTACGAAGGAGAGGGGGTGTATTGTGGCTTGGGCTCCTCAAGAGGAGGTCTTAGCTCATCCCGCGGTGGGTGTATTTTTGACTCACAGTGGGTGGAATTCGACATTGGAGAGCATAGTTGAGGGTGTGCCAATGATTTGTTGGCCATACTTTGTAGACCAGCAAGTGAATAGCAGGTTTGTGGGCGAGGTGTGGAAGCTTGGAATGGATATGAAAGACACTTGTGATAGGACCATAATTGAGAAGATTGTTAGGGATGTTATGGAGGTGAGAAGGGACGAGTTCATGCAATCTGCGAATCTGATGGCCAAATTGGCTAGAGAAAGTGTCGGCGAGGGTGGGACATCGTATCATAGTCTTGACCGTCTAATTGACGACATAAAATCGATGAGGTTCGGTATACCAAACTGACATGATATGCATGTATTTTTAGTTTTTGTAAGAGGCTTTAGCCTGAGCTCACTCAGACAAGCACAGCAATAATTCAATTCGGTACGACTCCACTTACGAACTTAGCCCGGCCTTTATTTTGAGCGACGAGAACTGTCTTTTCCCCTAGTAAGTAATCAATAAGTTGTGTGCAAACATTTCCTTGCCTTTCTTTCCTAGTTTGGATTTTTGAGAAAATATTCAAGGGCCGGTTGTCTAAAAGTCATGTCACTCGCTTAAGTGATGTTAGATTATAATTAATATTTTGCTAACTCAGGACAATGATCATGCGAAGATAATAGTAACAAATCTTAAATTTAAGTAGCCATGGTCAGCGAAATATTAGAATTCAAATTTTAGGTATAAAATTTGAATTCTAATATTTTGCTGACCATGGTTACTTAAATTTAAGATTTGTTACTATTATCTTCGCCTAAAATTTGAAAATTCCGCTCGCCAATTTTCTGCAATCAATATATTTTCATTTCTATTTCTCTTTCCCTTTCTTCACCTTCGTCTTCCTTCTCTTTTCTCTTTCATTTACACAGACTGAGATTAAGGTGTGGCCGGTATATGCACTACAGAACTGAACTTCATTGTCTGGGTAGCTAATTCTTAGGCTCACTGTCAGAAAGTCCTTACCTGGTCCTTGTAGTGAGGCTAAGGATAAAGCTTTTCCAGCAATTCAGTTCAACAACGTTACCTACATAATACGCGCATTCAGTTTTGACGTGTTATGAACTAGAAAAAGACATTTGAATTATTTTGAACTCTGATTATTGGGTGCACAATTTCACAACCAAGAACAGTAATATTTCACTTAGAGAAAATAGATGAGTACATATAGTTTGAACTTCTTCTCAAAATCTTTTGGAAAAGCCATGAGTTCTTCTTTCGCTCTCTAACCCACTGGCTTCCTCTTAGTTCTTCCACTACAAGAAAATATGTATTTTGTAATGTATTTTTAGCGACGGAAGGTATTTCGTCATTAAAAAAGTCTTTAAGCGAAGGAAAATACCGTCGCTAAAACTCTGTCGTTTAATACTATTACCGACGGAAGATATCGTAGGTAAAAGTATTGCAGACGGACTTTAAACGACGGAATTAACGTCGTTAAATACTTTTTAGAAAATTAGTATTTTTTAAGAGTTTTTTTTAAAATATTTAAGTGACGGTTTAAAACCGTCGCTAAAAATTCTGTCGGTAAAAGTCTTTATAATAAGACCTTTACCGACGAATTTTTAGCGACGGTGTTATTCCGTCGCTAAAGATCCTATTTATAACCAGATCTGGTTTCTTTCTCTCTCCCCGTTTCTCTCTTCGAAATTCTTCTCTCACCCACCCACTGCCGTTCTCACTTCCGGCGACCCCTCTCGACGGCGACCTACCCCGACGACACCCCCGTCCCCCACCCGACGCCGCGCCACCAAGCCTTACACTGCCGCCGTCCGACAAAGCCCTCTACTGTCGCCGCGCAACGAAGCCCACCACTACCGCCGCACCACCATCATCGTACCCACCTCGAGATATGTATGTCTATTGCCCTAAATTAATCTTGTTTTTTTTTTCAAAGTTGATTGTCAAGCATTTGGCCATAATCACACTTTTGCTTGTATAAACTCTTCTGAATTCTTATGTACGTGCATAAAAAATTCAAATTTGTCTTCTCTGCCATGTATAATCTGAATTTGTTGTTAATTTAGACGTTTAGCCATTATTTTGTCTTCTGAAATTGTTGATTATGAAGCATTTGGCCATTATCTGAATTTGTTGTTAATTTGTTTTCTCTGCCATGTATAATCTGAATTTGTTGAATAGTTTGAACCTTCTAATTGAACCCTAAATTGAATGCCTCAATTCAACCGTACCGTAAATTGAACTAATTAAACCCTAAATTGAAGTAATTGAACCATAATTGAATGCCCTAATCCGGGGTCGAACCCTAAATTGAACCCTAAATTGAATGCCCTAATCCAATCGATGAGCTGCTGGAATTATTTTACTCTACTCTTCAAAACAATTTTGGGCGCTTTTGGTTTTTGTATACAATAAAGGTGATGCAAAAGTGCAAACGACTATAAACAAATGTTCTAAAAGATGAGTAATAGAAAGGTCTATGAAGTAATTGAGATTAATAATTGATGATTTTAGGTTATTAGCTGTGCATTTGAAGTAATTGAGATTAATAATTAATGATTTTAGGTTGTTAATTGATGATTATAGATTGTTAATCGTGCATTGAGCATTTGAGATATTGAGATTGTTGACGGAGGATGGGACCCAATTGGATTGAATGTGTGATTTTTATTAATTTTTGTTGCATTGAGCATTTAAGAATTGAGAATTTAGATGGTTGACGGAGGATGAGACCCAATTGGATTGAGATACCTATTAGTTAGCGCAGACACGGACACCACGTCTGATCGGCAGTGTCTGACATTTACAAAATAAATCAACATATGCCGATGAGTCCGGAGGTGCGTGTCGGTGGGCGTCGGACACGTGTTCGGAAGCATCCGACACGTGTCAGTATGTGTCGGACACGTGTCCGGAGGTGTTAGACATGTATCGAACACCATATCGACACCCTATATGAGGTGTTGGAATTGAGATTGTTGACTGTGCATTAAATATAGGTTAATTATGTTAACACAACATTTTTAGCATGCACCCCGTAGAATCTCATCGTGGTTCCAGCACTGGCTATAATTAGCCCTAATTAATCCTAAGTAACAATATTTTAATAAATCAACTAACCCTAATTAGCTCTAACGAGCTTAATTAGTTTTAATTAACCCTAAGAACTTAATGAAAATCAAATTAGCTATAATTACCCCAAATTAGCCCAAATGAACCCAATTACATGCATATTGATTATAGTTAGCCTAATTAGTCATAATTTGCACTAACATAACCAAATTAAGCCTGATTAGTGCTAATTAAGACTAATCAACACTACTCGGCACAATTAAACCCTAATTAGGACTAAATAACCCTAATTAGTCCTGATTAACCCTAATTAGCTATAATTATCCGAAACTAGCCCTCATTAACAATAATTAGCTCTAACGTAACCCAATTAAGCCTAATTTAGCCATAATTAGGATTAATCAGCACTACTCGGCACAATTAAACCCTAATTAGGACTAAATAACCCTAATTAGTCCTAATCAGCCCTAATTAGCTATAATTATCTAAAACTAGCCCTTATTAACAATAATTAGCCCTAACATAACCCAATTAAGCCTAATCTAGTCCTAATTAGGACTAATCAGCACTACTTGGCACAATTAAACCCTAATTAGGACTAAATAACCCTAATTAGTCCTAATCAACCCTAATCAACCCACAGATGGTTCAATTACTCGTTGTTTACAAACCCTGCCTTATTTATATTAGTTGTAATTTTAAGAAGTCCATTGGCAACGAGATGGTTCAACTCGTTGCCAACGAATTCTATTTAATGTGAAATTGATAACATATGTAACGATCTTTCTGCAGTTTTGATATTTCAGAAAGATTCTTGCATATGTTATCAATTTATGAACGCATGCATGCATAAAAATCCTTAGTTCTCATTCAAAGGTACTCATTACAAAGTAATGCTTTGTAATGAGCCTTTGGATGTCAGTTTGGACATTGGAAAAGCTAATTATTTACAAAACAGTGTTTTGACTCATGCTTTGTGTTCTATGTCGTGGATATTTGGTATACATTCTTGTGTGTTTCTCCGGGTGTATACAGATCTGGTGTTCTAACATCCGTCAAACCTTGCAAGGCAAGGTTAGATGAATGTTAGAACTCCAAATCGATGTCATGTACTTAGAGAAAAGTGGGGAGGTGCTGCCGAATTTTTCGCAGACATGGGACTAAGCATGAGTTATTCATTGTTTTTATAAATATGTGCTTTTCTGAATGGGATAGAACCACTACCTGTTCGAGAGTGGAGGGGAAATATGTAGACATGCTGTAACATTCATGCATTCATATTTACATCGGCAATACCTAATGACCGGTAATAATTGAAGGTGATATACAGTACGATAATTGAAGGTGGTACCCAAAACAATGGAGTATTCATCAACGGCGACTGTTATGCCGAGAATTGCATGGACTTTTACGGAGAGCTAGATGAGATTGTTGAGCTAACATATCTGGGTTCCCAAAACCGCCTGGTAATGTTCAAGTGTACGTGGTTCAATGTCACATGCAGTAGAGGAATCCGTGTTAGCTCTCAAGGGATTGTAGATGTCAATGTCAAGTCAAGACTTGCATCAGACGAGTCCTTTGTGTTTGCTAGTCAAGCTGTACAAGTCTTTGACGTGGAGGACGTCGCCAATCCCAAATCTCATTGGTATACAATTATTAAGTCCAAGAAATTGCCCGTGACATATGACAGTGAGCTAGACTCCTTTCAAGCCGACCAACCACCTGTCTTGTTCCCTGTTGAGGTCAACAACGAGGAGGACGATCTTCCTCTTCCAACAACACTTCATGTAGGAGAAGAAGTCGTAGATGATGACGCAGAAGACATGGAAAGTGTTGGAGATGATGTGACCGAGTCTACTGATGAAGAGGATGAATTAGAAGATGAAGAGGACGATGAGTCCCACGAAGAAGAGGACGATAAGGAAAGTGATGAAGATGATGATGATTTTCAAACTGAAAATGATTGAGTTGTAATGTTGTAACAAACCGGAGAAAAAATGTAGTAACATTTTAGAACTTGGTTCATATTGATGTGTTTTTGCACCTCCGTTCATATATATATATAGTGCCGATGATGATTTCTGCCAAATTATTGTTTTCAATGTGTTCTTGTATTTGTAATTTATCTATACGAAGTCAAATATGGATAGGATACGAGCTATTCGTGGCCGGGTTGGACGCCGAGCTGCTTCCTCACCGGTGGGTCCCACCTCGTCATTGCCTACTGATGACGAGGCACAGAGTGATCTCGTACAGCAGATGGGGCCCCATCCCCAGCCATCGCCGTCACCCTAGCCCAACACAGATTCATCCCACACGCGCGTTGATTCTCCTTCTTCCGTGGGTTCTACCACAGGTATAGTTGATAACGGTGTTTAATACATTTTCGCTAGCCTTATATTTAAAGTATATTTGAACTGTATTAATGTTGGTGTTTTGTAGGATCTCGATGAGGCCGTGGTCCGACACGCGGGGTACGCATCGACCCCCAGCGTAAACAGAGAGTTACGCTCACCCAGGAGGCCTGTAAGTAAAAAAAAAATCACATCATGCCTTATATTTAAAATTGTGGGGTGTTAATTTATATTTGAACTGTATTAATTTATTTATTTACTTCTTTGGCAGGATCCTGGAGAATTAGGCGAGGACGAAGATCGGCGTTCTTGTGAAGGGCCGATTCTTCGAGCCACGCCTGTACTGGAAGGACTGGGATGTCGCTGCGAGGGAGTCCCTATGGGAGGAGTGGCTGGTACGGTGAAGTATTTTTTTCAGCGATAGTATTTGTTTAATTAGAGTTTGTTTTCTAAAATTAATTTGTGTTATTGAATGCCTTACAGGAGGGGTTCACGTTTGACTCGCCTGAGCAGCAGGCACTGGGGCAACAGGCCTTCTTTGCTTACATCGACAAGAATTACCGCCGATGGCTCCATGACGCAAGGGACTGGGCAAAGAAGGTGCTGCCCGAGGGTGCCCCGATGACGGAGATGACGAGATATCCCCCACATTGGATATCTCCGACTGTATGGACTGCGATGATAGATCGGTGGGCTGCGGATCCAGGTTGGGATGCCAAGAGTAAAAGTGGGGCTGAGAACAGACAGAACAAAGATCTGACCACACGGGGGGGTCGGTGCCACACGACATCGTCCGACACAAGAATGCAATCGAGCACCCGGATCTGGAGGACGATGAGGTCGTAGCTCTGACGTATAATCAGACGCACGTGCGGAAGAAGGACAAGGACGAGGCGCACCGGGCGAGCGACTATATTTCAGATATTGCCCGGCAGATCGATGTGAGTCAATTTGTTTAAGTTGTTAATTTTTTGTCTTTCTATCCTCAATGTCTGTTGCGTTAATTAATGCCCTAACATATCTTTAAATCACTATTTTTGCAGGCCTCGTATGAACAGCTTAGGGGGTCCGAGGAGCAGTCCGGACAGCCATCAGCGTCCACTAGTACGGGTGCAAGTACTGGGGCATTGAAGCGATGGCTGGATACGCCGGAGGTCGTCAATCGGCCAAAAGGCCGCATACGCGGCCTGCCTAGTCAGACTGCTCATGCCGTGATAGGAACGTCCTAACCCCCCGCTGCCCCTCCACAGACACCGGCTCCTCGGCATCGGTTGGACGACGAGGAGATCGCGCGCATTGCTACGATGGTGTTGAGGATGATCAGGGAGCAGGATCAGCAGGGTACCGCAGTTGGACATGCCGAGCCGACCCCGAATCAGCAGGATCCAGATGCAGGACTCGGCAACCCCTGATGAGCCCCTTCTCGTGCCCGGTCCCAGCTTCCCCCCCCCCCCCGGCCCCCGCGCCCGACTTGTACTCTTCTCCCCTAACCGGCTGTATCCGGTTCCCAGCTTGTACATAACGAATCTTTTTTATGATTAATTATACATATTTTTTTGTGTATTGATTATTGCGCATTGTTGTTGAGGATTGATTTTTTTATTACAGGTTTGGGCATTAGAAAAATAAAAATAAAAATTTTTAAAAAATTTTGACTTTTGGCAACGGATTATATCCGTCGCTAAATTTTTTTATCACTATCGGTTTTTTAGCGACGGAATATTCCATCGCTAAAAAATTTATTTCGTCGCTAATTTAACAAAAAAAGAAATTAAATTAAAATACTTAAAATATAATTAGAGACGGATATTCCGTCGCTAATTAATAAATAAATCCGTCGCAAAAACTTAAATATTACATGACGAATTTGAAAATTTCTTCTCCAAACTATTATGACGGCTTTTACACAAGGGACTTTTAGCGACGGTAAATCCGTAGCTAAAACATTTAGCGACGGATTTTTCCGTTGCTAAAAACTTTTTTTCTTGTAGTGTTCATCTTCAAGTTTGTGCTTACTTTAAAATCCCCCAATTTCATAAACAAAGCCCGCTTACTACAATTACAATCATGTTAATATCGCTTTTTAGCTCTTTTGATGCTCTATCGGCCGTGTAATGGGCTAGAAGGTTGGCCTTTACTGTTATTTCGTTCTCCGGCGATGGATACTACAACATAATATGTGGTTGTCAAGAATACATGATGCTTCATGTTAGAGATGTAAGGCCCCTTTTGACAGGGCTTTTTCATTTTTTTTTCAGTTTTGAAAATTAGAAAAAATAAGCGCGTTTGGTAACCATTTTTTCCCTTCAGTTTAAAAAAATCAGTTTTTAAACGAAAGCTGTTCTTAAAAACTCCAAAAACGAGTTTTTTTTTTTTTCTGTCTTGGTTTTTTTTAAGACCACCACCCTCCCACCGCCGGCGACTGTCGACCACAATCACCACAAACCACCACAGAAAGAAAAACTCAAAAAAAAAAGGTTATTAAACACCCACTTGTTTTTGTTAAAAAAAAATTAACTACTCTTTATTTTTTTTAATTGAAAATAAAAAATTTTGTCAAACAGAGCCTAAGTGTTACATTTTCTATTTTATTTTCTTCAATGGTGAAAATGAAAGAGAAAAGAAAAGGATGATAAAGGTGAAGAAATGGAACGAGAGACAGGAATGGAGACATACTGATTGTAGAAACTAGGTGAGAGGGATTTTCAAATTTTGGTGAAATTTTGAATTTTAATATTTCACTAACCATGATTACTTAAATTTAAGATTTATAATTATTATCACGCGTGATCACTTTACTGAGTTGATACTGAGGTTATAAGATGTTAATGATAGTTTAAAAACACATATACAAGTGATGTGACGTTAAACAACCATTAAATATGTTCTCGTCTTTTTAGGTATCCAAACTAAAGGAAGAGGTAAATAAAGTCGGGGGGGGGGGGGGGGGGGTCATTTGAATCAGCAAGAAAAAGACTACTAATATCTAGTGACGAAAAAGGGAAAAAAAAAAAAAAAAAGAGGTACCAGTTGGTTTTGGTCGGTGCACAAACCAATGTAATCTTTTCATGGAGCGAGAGATAGGAATGGAAACATAGTGATTGCAGAAACTAGGTGAGAGGGATTTTCAAATTTGGGTGAAATTTTGAATTTTAATATTTCACTAACCATTATTACATAAATTTAAGATTTATAATTATTATCATGCGTGATCAATTTACTGAGTTGATAAGATGTTAATGATAATTTAACAACACCTATACAAGTGATGTGACGTTAAACAACCATTAAATATTTTTTCATCTTTTTAGGTATCCAAACCAAAGGAAGAGGTAAATAAAGTCGGGGGGGGGGGGGGGGGGGTCATTTGAACCGGCAAGAAAAAGACTACTAATATCTAATGATGAAAAGGGAAAAAAAAAAAAAGGTACCAGTTGGTTTTGGCCGGTGCACAAAACAATGTAATCTTGTCATCGTCTCATATATTTGTCAAAATTTTGTTTGAAACTTAACGACGTGCCTATTTTTCAATTTTGAATGTCACTTTACATTCTTTGGCGGCAAAAACTCAGGAAGGTAATCTAATCAGCGGAAAAAAGTGCCTGCCTAAACAAATCTGTTGCCTACAAATCTACAATTTTGGCCCTACAGTTGTGTGGTCTTTCCATATATAATCGTATGGAGATATTTGAAATTTTATTCTAGATTGTACGTGATGTCCTAGATTCAGAACCTATTTCAGTAAGCACGTGCCAGAAAAGAAAAGTCACGTACGGAGTATTAATTTTCTTAGAAATTAGGCAGGTTTTACTGTGAAAACCTAGGCATCCTGCTCTTACAAGCAACAAATAATGTTCACACCAACAATTTACCAAAAAACATCCGATATGGATCAAGGGTCACACACACCTCACGTACTCATCTTCCCCTTGCCGTTGCAGGGTCCGGTGAACTCCATGTTCAAGCTAGCGGAGCTGCTCTGCCTCTCCGGTCTCAACGTCACCTTCCTCGTCACCGAACACATCCACGGCCGCTTGTTGCGTTACACAGACATCCAGTCCCGCTTCGTTCGCTATCCCGGGTACCGTCTCGAGACCATCTCCGATGGCCTTGAGGAAGACCACCCTCGTGGGGATCGGTTCATGGAGTTGTTTGATTCGCTGAAGTACAAAACCAAGCCTCTTTTTAGGGAGTTGTTGACTTCCGGCCGGTTGAGCAGTGAGGCTCGCGGGCCTGTGACGTGTGTTATAGCAGATGGGATCATGGGTTTTACCGGTGATGTTGCGAGCGAGATCGGTGTTCCCTTTGTTTATTCACGTACTATCAGTGCTTGCTGCCTCTGGGTCTTTTTCTGCCTTCCAAAACTTATTGAATCCGGCGAGCTTCCCTTTGCAGGTCTGTCCTTCCGACATAATTTGCCTTTCTATGTCTTTTTGTTGCCACAGGGTGCGTCAACGAAGTTTTAGCGACAATTCTGGGGGTGCTTTTTTACTTTTATTTGTCCTTAAAAATATTCCGTAGTGACGCCGTTGACATTTTAATAACAAATGATGGGTGAATCAATACATTAGAAGAACAAAAATAGAGCCTCTGTTTTTCAACTAAATGACAACGTTTTCTTAGAGTTGGCAACTAAATATGATACGTATTGTTGCTAAATGTTGCATCCTCGAATATAATGATCTCGAGATAAACCCACAAAATTGGCATTTAGCGGCCAATTCTATAGGGAACTGGAGAAGATTATTATTGATTAAATAGTCTTAACATTATAAGGTTCGGTCTGCCTCGTATTGCCACGTAATCAATGCTTGTACACATGTGCACCATCTATGTAAATTTTGCGTGTGAGCCTTGGGTGTAGGGAAAAGATTGTTTTTTGTTGCAAAATTTCCTGCGAAGTGCTGCCACATGTGCATAATATTGTATGAGAAAATTTTAGTGTTATCATGTGCAATTGTAGCACAATTTTGTGGCACACCAATTATAGTGCAAAATTTCCTGCGAAGTGCAGCCATTGTAGCACAATGTTTGAATGATGTCGTCGCCTCTTGCAGGAGATGATTTGGACACACCAATTAAGAGCATACCGGGCATGGAAATTTTCCTCCGTCGCCGTGATCTTCCGAGCTTCTGCCGTGCCGGTGACCTGAATCACCCGAGCATCCAGCTCTACAAGACCGAAAGTCAAGAAAATTCACGAGCACATGGGCTTATACTCAACACCTTCGACGACCTAGAAGGGCCCATATGCTCCGAGATTCGCGCCCTCTGTCCAAATCTGTACACCATTGGACCTCTACACTCGCACCTGAAGTCCAAACTCTCCGGTACTACAACAAGGACAACGACGCCGTCTGATACATCTTCAAGCAGCCTGTGGAAAGAAGACAGGAGCTGCATCACGTGGCTGGACGGACAACCGTCCAAATCTGTGATCTACATCAGCTTTGGGAGCCTCGCTGTGCTGACATGGGACCAGCTCAAGGAATTCTGGCATGGAGTTGTCAACAGTAAGACCCGGTTCTTGTGGGTCATACGGCCGGGTTCAGTAGCCGGAGGCGACTGGGAGACTAAAATTCCGGCAGAAATTTCAGAGGGCACTAAGGAGAGGGGATACATTGTGGGTTGGGCTCCGCAGGAAGAGGTGTTGGCACACCGAGCGGTTGGTGGGTTCTTGACACACAGCGGGTGGAATTCTACTCTGGAGAGTGTGATCGAGGGGGTGCCGATGATCTGTTGGCCGTACTTTATGGACCAACAGGTGAACAGTAGGTTTGTGGGGGACATGTGGAGACTTGGGCTGGACATGAAGGACACTTGTGATAGGGATCATGTCGAGAAAATGGTGAAAGATTTGATGGAGATCAGAAAGGATGAGTTCATTAGAAGGGCAGATGAGATGGCAGATTTGGCTAGGAGATCTTTGAGTGAAGGTGGGTCGTCTTACTGTAATTTGGGCCGTCTGATTAAGGACATTAAATCGATGAGCCAACAAGGGTGAGCTATTTTTCTTAGTATTTTTGTCAGCAACTTATGAGGCTGAGAACTAAAAGATTTTATTAAGATGTTATCCACCGGTGTTAAGTCTCAAAAAAAAATGGGACTTAGTTGCTGACAATGCTAAGAGTCGTGAATTTGTAAAGGAAATATTGCCCGATTCTAGGTTGTTTGTCTTAACCATCTAGTATCATTAGTTTGAGAGAGATTGATGCGACAGACGAAAGGGTAAAGAAAGGTAGATGACTAGTTTATAGAGGTGTCAAAAGGGTTGGGCGGCCCGACCCTAAAGGATAAACAGTGCGGCCTAGTCTATAGGGCCAAGGGCCAGGCCTAAAAATTGGAGGAAAAAGCCCGATCCGACCCTAAAAAAGCTCGGGTTTGGCCCAGCCCTGAACAGGCCCGGATTGGGCCCAAATCTGGCCCGAATTTTGGCCCGGCCCTAATTTTCAATTTTTTTGTTTTTTAACTTGATATTTCCATTGAGGAGTGATTTTAAGAAAACAATATTAAAAAAATAAGTCATAATAAATTGGTTTATCTTTTAGAATAAGTTTATAATGACTGGAAGTATTTTTTGAAATTCCATAAGGCTTACGAATATAATTCTCATTATCGTTCGAAGCTAACTAAATTTAAATATTAAAGACTATCTAAATTTAAATCACTTGTTAGATCATTGTTTGTGCTAAGTCCTCATGAGCTGTTTGTATTTTCAATTGTAACATCATTTTTTTCTTCTAAATATAATATAATTTTTTTATTTTTTCTGATATCTAAATTTTATGTCCATATTAGAAAGTGATTTTAAGGATACAAAAATCAAAATTAAGTTCTATTACGTCAGTATACTGATTAGGTTAAGTTTTAAAATGATTAGGTTAATATTAGTTTTTAGGTTACATTTGGCTGACGAATATAACCCTCGTTATTCCTGTAAAATTAATTCAAAAATAAAGCCTCGATCCCTATTTAAATAATTAGTTGGATCTTTTTTTTGTTCTAAATCGCATAAGTTACAGTCTGTTTGAAACCAATTCTTTTAGGATTTGATTTGAAATTTGAAATTTAATTCACTTTCTTTTGTAATAAGCTTATTTACAAGCTTATTTTAAATTAATCCTTATATATATATATATATATATATATATATATATATATATATATATATATATATATCAACTGATCTTAAGCGCGGATAAAAGGAGAAAGGGTTTTATGAACAAATTTATTTTTTTCATAACATAAAAAATTTAAAAAAATTTAAAAATTTATTCAGGCCCGGGCCTGGCCCAAGCCCGGCTCTAAAGTTAGAGCCTAGGGTTTGGGCTTGGACCAGGCCAAAATATCCTCACATTGGGCCGGGCCTGATTTGCAAGGCCCGAAACCCGGTTTGGCCCTGGCCCTCTTCTGGTCCGCTGGGCCGGGATTGGGCCGGCCCAAGCTCGGCCCATTAACACCTCTACTAGTTTATTTATGATACTTGTAACAAATTTAAATGCTCGGAATCATAATTCAAGAACATACAATATTATGTACTTATAAATTGCATGATTTTTTATGTGTTCAACCCCTTAGCTCAGCTAAGGATGACTAATTCGCATTATACGTCACTATTATATTGCATGCCTTAATGCAATTGTAGTCGTTTACTTTTATGAAGAGTTTTTAAGCACGAGTATAGAAAGATTGAGTACTTGGGACTTTTCAAATGACATACAAACTAAGAGATACTAGCCCTGTAACTGAATTATAAGTATCTCTAAAGGTCTCAAATATTGTAATTGAGAATGATTTGATTTAATTGTAATGTTTTTCTTCCTATATATATATATATATATATGGAATTATAATAATCTTATAGTAACTGTAACATATTTTTTTTGTTTCAAATATCATATATTATTTTTTTTAAATACATGTTTTATTTTCGTATGAGAGAGTTAGTTTTAAGAATACAATCAAAATCAAATCCTAAAAAATTGGTATATTTAGAGTTTTATAATTAATTTTCAGGTTATATAAGGAAGGGCAAATTACACTTATGTCTCTGAGGTTAGAGTATAATTACAGGTAAGGACAATAGTTTGGACAAATTACACTTATGTCCGTTGACCAAACGGAATCTTAAAAACCCTAACGGTTTTCGTGAAAAGATATTATTACCCCTTAGTTGAAACTTTATTTTTTTAATGCCATTACTTCAACCTTTCCCCCACCCCCCAACACCTCTCCCCCCCCCCCCTTTCCCACACCACCCCTAATCTCATTTCTTTCTTTCAAGCTCCACCCGCGCCACCCTTCCCCCCCTTCCCTTCACCCGTCTGCCTCCCCTTTCCCCGTCACCCCGTCATGCCCACAACCTCTTCCCCGGCGCCGCACCCCCGTCTGCCTCCCCCTTCCCCTGCGCAACCCGTCTAAACTCCCTCGTCACTGGCACTGCACCCCGTCTTCTTCCCTCGTCACCGGTGCTGCACCTCGTCTTCCTCCCTCGTCACCGGCGCTTCATCCCGTCTTCCTCCCCCATCCTCGGCCCGCCATGGCTTGAACCCAAATGAAGATAGAAAGGGGATCTGGGTCAGATCTGAAGTGGAGGTGATGATGGCGGGTGAAAGTAGAGGTGGGTGTCGTCAGTGGCGGCAACGGGTGTGGTGAGTACTGAGGGTGCGTTACTTTGTGCGGCGGCGTGGGGCGATGGAGCTGTAGGCGTAAGGCGAGGGAAGGGGCTGCTGCGGGGGGCGAGGTGGGGGGAGAGAAGAGATGGAGGGGGAAAGGCGACGTCGCCGGGGATAGGGGCGACGCCAGCAAAAGATTGGTAGCCGGCGGTAATTTGAAAACCTAATTTGAAAATTAGGGTTTTCATACAAACCCTAAAAACCCTAATTCTAATTTGAACATTTAAACCATTATATTGGACATAAGTGTAATTGCCTAAAAAACCTTAATCCTAATTTGAACATTTAAACCATTATATTGGACATAAGTGTAATTGCCTAAAAAACCTTAATCCTAATTTGAACATTTAAACCCTTATATTGGACATAAGTGTAATTTGTCCAAACTATTGTCCTTACCTGTAATTTAAACCATTAACTGCAATAAAGGGCAGTA
The DNA here is from genome assembly GCA_033070095.1 of Escallonia herrerae. Lineage (NCBI taxonomy): Eukaryota > Viridiplantae > Streptophyta > Magnoliopsida > Escalloniales > Escalloniaceae > Escallonia > Escallonia herrerae. The sequence goes on from JAVXUP010000591.1 coordinate 388,862, forward strand.
TTACCATTTTGAAAATACATAACGATGACATCATAAAAAAATACACTTTTTGGACGGAACCCTAACGGATGGACACAAGTGTTACAAAATTAGAATTTTTTGGTCACGAATGTTACATTTTGAAACTTAATGTCCTTGACTATAATTACACCCTAACCTCAAGGATATAAGTGTAATTTGCCCTATAAGGAATTAGGCTTTGTTAGGTGTAATTAAAGTTTATCCGGACTAATTAGTATTTAATTAGGGTTTAGGGTTTAAGGTTAACTGGTTCAAATATGTTTAATTGGGACTCATTATGGTTAATTATATATATATATATATATATATATATATGGAATTATAATAATCTTGTATATTAACTGTAACATAATTTATTTTTTTTAAATATCATATATTATTTTATTTTTTAAATACATGATTTTTTATTTTTGTATGAGAGAGTTAGTTTTAAGAATACAATCAAAATCAAATCCTAAAAAATGGTATATTTAGAGTTTTATAATTAATTTTCAGGTTATATAAGAAATTAGGCTTCGTTACGTGTAATTAGGGTTTATTCGGGCTAATTAGGATTTAATTAGGATTTAGAGTTTAAGGTTAACTAGTTCAAAGATGTTTAATTGGGATTAATTACGGCTAATTGGTTCAATTGAGATTAATTAGGACAAATTATGAGTTATTGGTTCAATCATTCCAATTGCTGCTTTGAATACTTATCAGGGTCGATGGGCTATCAAGGCAAGAGTGACTGCCAAAGGAGATCTACGGCGCGTACAAACATTGACCTTACTCTGCTCATTGTTTTTCCCTAATTTGACTGGTCTACCAATAGTTATTTAATCTACGTTACAGTATGAGTACAAGGCAAATTTCCAGTTTCATCCTCAGAAATATAACAAAGCCAAATGGGACAAAAAACATAAAAGAGAGGGAGTAATTACAGATAAGGTAAGTATGTTTGTCAAACGACGCAAAAACAATGAGTGAAGTGATATTGGAAAGGACTTAGATAGTACTTATACTCGAAGTAAGATTGTTTGACAAGTCAAATTAGGGCAAAACTGAATGAGTAAAGTGACTGATTATACGCTCAAATTCCGTCCTTTAAATTTCTATAAACAGAATAGCATCTAAACATTGAGTCAAACTCATCTAGTATCCCTTTCATTCATCACTTTTGTTCCCTTTGACTTTATGCAAACTCTTACCATATAATTAAGATGTATAAACATTGACTTTACTCATTCTTTCTACCCTATTTTAAATTGTCAAAACAATATCTATTCAGTCTAATAGATGTTCCAATTTCAATATATAATACCAAATAAATATTGTTCGGCACGTCAAGCCAGGGGATATATATATATATATATATATATATATATATATATATATATATATATATATATATATATATATATATATATATATATATATATATATGGGAGCTGATCATTGATAGCGCTAGCAAAATGGACAAGTTGCTAGCGCGATCTGGCCGTCTATCCCGAAAGATGGACGGCCCAGATCGCGCCTTTTTTTTTAAGTACGTCCGCTACATTATGTAGCGGACAATTTTTTGTATTTTTTTGACAATCCACCCGTCCGCTACATAATGTAGCGGACAAGTTTTCACAGAGTCCGTTACATCCGCTACATTATGTAGCGGACAAATTTTTGACAGACTCCGTTATGTCCGCTACATAATGTAGCGGACGAGTAGCACATTAATTTTGCTGACATCTCTCTCTTTCTCATCAATTTCTTCTGTCTCTTCTGTCTCTTTCCTCTCTCTCTTTTCTCTTCTCTCACCACTTTAGAGCTGTTTTCTCCCTCCTCTCTCCCCGAAATTTGTCTCTTCTGTTTTCTTACCACTTTGTTAATCAGAAATGGGATCTTCCTTTCGGTATACGCATAAAAGAGTTGAGCATATCGGCCCTTAGAGCATGGCTTTCATCTACAATTTCAACGGTTCCATTCACTTCGAAGCAGAAGCTATGGTTCCACAATTTCGTCGTTTCATGGTGTGGCGGTTGCTTTTCGCTTTGATTCACAGGTTGTGGCCGATGGTTACGTAGATGGTAGATCTGCTCAAGTTATGTGCCATGGGGTGCCTTGGCTTTTAATCTATTCACATTCGGTGGTTGCGGGTAAGCAGCCATGGCTGTTGTGGTTGTTGTAGGTGGTAGCGGTTCTGGTTGCAGAGGACTTCGATTTGGGTTACTCATCGTTCCACATCTTCTGACCTCGGCTCATGAGCGTTTCCATGCTTGATCTATGCTCCGAAGCTTCTTCATTAATTGGTTCCTCCGGCGCCTCAAAAAACGGGTTGAGTAAACAAGCCCGGACAGAGAAAGAGACCCACGAACAAGAACGAACTTGATCTGTACATCAATCCAATACAATCCAATTTTGATCCAATTGTGCTGGTGATGGCGGTTGTTTTGCTGTTCGGGTTTTTTGGAGTTGCTTTTCTCGTGCTGGAATCGGCTGCAATTTGTCCTCTTCCCTTTCTGAAGAGAAACGAGAGAGAGAGAGAATTAATAAGAGAAGGAGAGAGAAAGAGAAAAAATGATTAGAGAGAGGAGAGAGAAATGATAGAATGTCGTGACATTAATGAGAGAATGGAGAGAGAAAGAGAAAAAAGGTAAAAAAATTTGTCCGCTACATAATGTAGCGGACGAGAGAAAGGAGAGAGAGAAAGAGAAAAAAAATGTCAGAGCATTTATGAGAGAAAGGAGAGAGAAAGAGAAAAAAAGTCAGAAAACTTGTCCGCTACATAATGTAGCGGATGGGATCTTTTTAAGTTGGAGGGTATTTTTGTCAAAAAATCGTCCGCTACATAATATAGCGGACAGACTTAAAACAAACGTAAAAAGATCTGGGCCGTCCATCTTTCGGGATGGACGGCCAGATCGCGCTAGAAACTTGTCATATTTTGCTAGCGCTATCAATGGATCAGCTCCCATATATATATATATATATATATATATATATATATGGGAGCTGATTCATTGCTCGCGCTAGCAAATGGAGTTAAGTTGCAAGCGCGATCTGACCGTCTATCCTGAAAGATGGACGGCCCAGATCGCGCCTTTTTTGAAAACTGTCAATCGTCCGCGACACTATGTCGCGGACGGACTTTTACCTTTTTGCCCCTCCACCCGTCCGCTACACTGTATCGCGGACGGTCCAAATCTTTTTTTTACGTTTTTTTTAAGTTCGTCCGCTACATAATGTAGCGGACGTTTTTTTGACAAAAATACCATCATGTTCCATCCGCTACATTATGTAGCGGACGAGTTGACAGACACTATTTTTTTTCTTTCTCTTTCTCTGTCCTTTCTCTCATTGTCCTTCTGACATCTCTCTCTCTCTCTCGTTTCTCTCACTGTTCTTTCTCATTAGAGCTGTTACCTGCGCGGTCCTCTTCCCCGAAATTTGTTCTGTTGTGGTGAGTCATTAATTATAATTTTTATGTTTGCCGTGTTCTGCTTTGTCACGGTAGTGCACAGATGGGATAAAAGATCTGGGAAACATTTGTTTTGTCCTTTCTCTCATGTTCTGCTTTGTCTCGGTAGTGCACAGATAGGATAAAAGTTCTGGGAAACATTTGTTCTGTCCTTTCTCTCATGTTCGGCTTTGTTTTTGTGAATTTGGCCTTTTGGAAACATTTTTTCTTCAGATAATGTTTTTTGTTTGTATGGTTACCTAAATGATAAAAGTTTGCAGAAACAAAGTAAGAAAGAGAGGGTTAAACGGGCTCTAATGAGATACAGTGATGGGTTCGTGGGTAAGCAGCCATGGCTGCCGTGAGGAGGTGAGGGCGAGGGGATTAGTGCACCTGTGTGTGAAAAAAGAAGGAGAGGGGAGTAGCATCAGGTTGCTGCCTTGCGTGAGAGTGCATGTGTGCGTGTGTGAGGGAGAAATGAACAAAGGGACACTGCCGTGAGGCAGTAGCACTGTTACTTGAATGCCTTTTCTTCGAGCCTGAATGCTCCGGCGCTGCTCTTCGACGTCTCTTCTTCGCGGCTGAACAAGATCCATACTATGAAAATTTGTGCTACATCCAGAACCCATAAAAGAAATCATGGTGAGAGAAAAGAGAGAGAAAGGAAAGAGAAAGTGTCATAAATTGATGAGAGATAGAGAGAGAGAGAGAGATAGAGGAAAGAGAGTGTGTCAGAAATTGACGAGAGAAATGAGAGAGAGAACCATGTCAGAATTTTAATGAGAGAAAGGACAGGAAAAAAAAATAGTGCCTGCCTACTCGTCCGCTACATAATGTAGCGGATGGAACATGAGGGTATTTTTGTCAAAAAAACGTCCGCTACATTATGTAGCAGACGAACTTAAAAAAACGTAAAAAAAATATTTGGACCGTCCGCGATACAGTGTAGCGGACGGGTGGAGGGGCAAAAAGGTAAAAAAGTCCGTCCGCGACATAGTGTCGCGGACGACTAATAGTTTTCGAAAAAGGCGCGATCTGGGCAGTCCATCTTTCAGGATGGACGGTCAGATCGCGCTTGCAACTTAACTCCATTTGCTAGCGCGAGCAATGGATCAGCTCCCTATATATATATATAGGAATAACGAATATATTACTAGCCTTAGACAACTTGCCTAAGGCTAGAGAATAAAACTACGTAGTTTTGAGTTGGAACAACATAATATTTCTTTTTATATATTCTCTCTCTGTCTATCTCTCTCACACACACACACACAGAGACTAGACCATGTGATAGCCTATCGCCGGCCACACCTCGCCTATTTCCGAGGACCTTTCACATAGGCGACCATGAGTCCCCACCATCAAACCACACGACAACCCATCACCCATAGCCCAAATCACCCTCTGCCGACGCCCACTGCAAAAATCACCATCTGCCGGCTCATGACAGCCCATCGCCGGCGACTTCCCACACCGGCGATCGTTAGCCCTCACCATTAGACCACACGACAGCCCATCACCCACAACAACCCATTGTGATTGGGTGTTAAAATAAGTGAATCCCACGACTGCTGGCCCTTTTTCCCCTACCACATGACAGGAATAGCCACTACCACCCGCCCAGTTGCCAGCCTCCTTCTCTGGTAACATTGGTAACACAACACCGCGAATCACCCAATTTGAGTAATTTACTAATGATTAAAATACAGATATTTTAGATTCAACAAATCCAATTCAAAATTAATGAATTGTTTTGAACTTTGAGATGTTGCAGAGGTGGGGATGTTGCAAGGTGGGTTTCTGAGATGGGGATGGTGGCGGTGGAAATCTGTGATAGTGGCGTGGTGGGTCCCAGGATTGCGGTGGTAATGTATTCTAGTGGGCGGAGGTGGTGCGTTCTGTGATTGGCGAGGGGAGAGAGACGTGGCAGGGGTGGGTTTTGTAGTGGTGGCTGTGTTTCGATTGGTGGTGGTGGGGGGTGGTCTGTGATGATGCGACAGTCGTTTATGAGGTTGCTAAGGTCACTGGCAATGGAAGGTTTGCAGACTGAGATATGTGTGCGTGAGAGAGTGAATCGGGGAAGGGAAAAAAATAGAAGAAATAATTAGATACTTTTGGTCAAAACTACGTAGTTTTGATTCATAGCCTTAGGCAACTTGCCTAAGGCTAGCAGTAGATTCGCTTTCCGCTATATATATATATATATATATATATATATATATATATATATATATATATATATATATATATATATATATATATATATATATATATATATATATATATATATATATATATATATATATATATATATATATATATATATATATATATAGGGAGCCGATCCACACCCACCGGTGGAGAAATAAAATTTCTCCACCAAACCACTACAAAGAGTAGCGGTTGGTATTTTTGATTGTAAATACACAACCGCAACAAAGTGTTGCGGTTGCGCCCCCCCATGGACCCCCTCCCCCTTCCCCCCATGGCCCCCCTCCCCCTTCCCCCTGTCTCCCCCCACCCCCACCCCCACCCCCTGCCCAACCGCAACAAAGAGTTGCGGTTGGCCCCCCTTCACCCACGTGGTGTCCCCCTCAGCAGCCACGTGGCCTTCCCCCCTTCACCCATGGCCCCCTTCCCCCGTCCTCCCCTCGGCCGCCACGTGGCCTCCCCTTCCCCCCATGGCCCCCCCAGTCCTCCCCTTCCCCATGGCCCCCCCATGCCCCCAACCGCAACAAAGTGTTACGGTTGGCCCCTTCCCCCGGTCCCCTTCCCCCACCACGTGGCATCCCCTCCCCCCGCCACGTGGCCCCGTCCCCCCCACCATGCCTAACCGCAACACTTTGTTGCGGTTGGCATGCCAACCACAACAAAGTGTTGCGTTCCCCCCACCCCACGTGGTGTCCCCCCCCCCCAGTGATGCCCCCTTCCCCATGGCCCCCCTTTCTCCCTCCCGTGATGCCACGTGGTCACTCACGGATTTTTTTTTGTCTTCTTTCTTCTCTTTCCATCGCTTTTTTCTCTTTATAAACTCTCCTCCCCGAACCCTTTCTTCCACTTTTCTTCCACTCTCCATCATCTTTACCAACTATCTTCGTACTCCATATCTCACCTACAACAATACAAACAAAAATTTTTTATGCTAGAAGCTCGGTGGATAACCGCTAGAAGATCAGTTGATTTTTCTTTAAATATATCAAGTCAAAACAAGTAAGTATTTTTTAGGTTTTCTTGTAATTCAATTCAATGTTAATTTCAAAGTTCAAAAATAGTCATTGTAGACTCAAATCGAAGATAACGAAAAATACAAATTGAAGGAAACAAAAATTAGATCAATCCGAGATCGGATGAGCGGTATTACATTTATAGATTCCAAAATAGCAATTTTTTAGGGCGTCTAAATTAGGATTTTTAACGAATTTATAAAAAATAGCTAGGGCTAGATTTTGCCAAAGTACGAAAAAGAGACCCTAGTTAGTTTTAAAAGATCTATATCAGGGAAAATTTTCAGATTTTTTCAAATACTGGAAAGGGGTTAACTGATACGGGGAACCTTGAAACTTTGCACTGTAATTTAAAATATCAAGCCAGCGTGATTTCGAGTGAAACTTTTATGAAAACCCTAGGATGTTGGGAAGTTCATCCCCCAGGATTTCGGGCCATTCCAAAGTCGTTAGCTATTTTTTTGGCCGAACGGGCTTTTAAGCGCTCGATCCGGACTCCGGTTCGGGATTTTTGGGCAAAAAGTCCGTAGAATACTTTTTAGATCAAGAATGAATTCGGGAAGCTTAAAATAGCATTTCAATGCACTTTTGAGATCATTCTGATGCCAGGGGCATTTTGGTAATTTGCGACCCCGAGAGGGGTATTTTGGTAATTTTACGGTGTTAAGTTTATCAAAGGACTTTCTAGTCCAGAAATGTAAGTAAAACACCTGAAAGGTTGTTTGGAAGCCATCCCCCAGGATTTCGGGCCATTCCGAAGTCGTTAGCTATTTTTTGGCCGAACGGGCTTTTAAGCGCTCGATCCGGACACCGGTTCGGGATTTTTGGGCGAAAAGTCCGTAGAATACTTTTTAGATCATGAATGAATTCGGGAAGCTTAAAATATCGTTTCAATGCACTTTTGAGATTATTCTGATGCCAGGGGTATTTTGGTAATTTGCCACCCCGAGAGTGGTATTTTGGTAATTTTACGGTATTAAGTTTTTCAAAGTTGTTCTGAGATGTTTGTTGGGTCGATAGCTACCAGGGGGTATTTTGCTTAAGTTGGGGGTGCTTTGGTAACTCATCCCCTTTAAAATTTGATAAAGGAAATATTTGGTATATAATTGATGTAATACATTTAAAAAGTAGTTTTAAAGCGGTTTTGAGGTGTTGGGGCTGTAGCGGCCATCAGGGGGTATATTGCTAAATAACCATGTTGGCGCTAAATTTTAGGAAACTAGCGTAATTAAGCGTTCGGAGTGGTGAGAAGTGAGGAATTGTTTTAATACATTGAAATAATGAGATAATTACTTCGTGAGTTCCCTTCTTGTGCTTACTGTCTCTTTTATTTGTCTGAGACGGAGATGAACATCCCAGAGCACGGGACATTATGTGAAAGGAGGGCCAGTTAAACATAATCACAGGCAAACAGGATGTAGGGTGCGCGAATCGAGTCAGTCGTGTCGATTGAGTCCAGTCAGTCCGGTCAGTGTCTGCATTGCATTTGACTTTATCATGACATTGTGATTTTAATGGCTTATATTTGATTGATGTTTAATTTGGCGATTTAGTGTTCACGTGCATTGTAGTTGGTCAGTCAGTTCGGTCAGTTCAGTTCATTCAATATGGTGATAATGTTGTTCTGTTGGGCCTTAAAGCCGCTCAGTCTGACTAAAAGAAAAGAAAACATGTTGCTTGATCCATTGAACTGATGTTATGTCATTCTTTGAAATTCTGGATTCTTGATATCGTTGAGACCGATTATCATTTCTCCCAAGGCTGTCACTTCGCTGTCTGCGTTGTTCCTCGTATTATCTTTACTGGGCGATTTGCGCTCATTCCTTACCTGTAATGTTTTCAGGCAGTCAGGGCGGAATAGGGGAAATCTCAAGAAAAGGGAAGGAGAAAGCGCTCAATCAGTAAATCCAAAAGTAAGACGGCAATATGCTCATTTTGGGAACTAGACATTTTGTGTAAATATTTCCGCTGTGCTCATGTTGAGCTTTACGATGAAAATTTTGTAAGGATGGCTTTTTGGTAAAACCTTACGTATATTCAGGGATGTATATTCAAGGATGGTTCTAGAATTGCTCTGTATCGATAGGGTTTCTAATGCAGTAAGGACTGACAATCTGGCTCTAGTGACGTCACTAGGGTTGGGGGTGTCACAGGTTGGTATCAGAGCCTAGGCATGTGATCCTGTAGAACTAGACATAATTATTAAGTGTGTACGGGGGCAGAAAGGTGTTGAAGTTACTTGTACCGTGTTGTAAGTCTAATGTGAGTTCATATGCCTTGCAGGAGATTATGGCTGGAGCTGGATGGATTGATGAGGAGGAAGAAGATCCCGAGGAGGACCCCTGGCCAAATGACGAGGAGCCTGAGGAAATAGATTTGTCCGGACCAGAGGATGGGGAGGAGGAACAGGAAGAGACTGAACCTGAGGTGTCGGTGGGATTTGTGAAGGTTGGTAACACCGTATACCGGACACATCATGTTGAGAACTTTTGAAAACGAAGGTATATTGAGGTATTGAGGGAAAGGGATCACCTGGTGTATCAGGTGAAGGAGATGGAGCCATGGAGGGGCAGGAGGTAGAAAAGTTAGAGCGACGTCGTCATGAGGGGTTGGCACGAGCGAATAAAAGGGAAGAGTATACCTTTGATGCGGGGAGAAGGGTGGTTCGGATGATGCAGGATGGGTTACGAGAAACTCATCCGGCGAGGCCGATGCCGAGGGATCGGCGCGAAATGCTCCTCGATGAGGAGTATTGGTACATGGCACTCGCTCAAGAACGGAATAGATTTTCTCCAGATTAGAGGGAGAAGGAAACGGAGGGAGGGGTAATGTGTAAAAATGTATAAAGTTGACTACTGATGTGTAGGAATGGATAGCGTTGACTGTTGATGTATATCTTTGTATAACGTTAACTTTATGCTATAACTGTTGTCTGTACCAAATGTTAATTGTGTTTATGTCAGGAATGGCTCGTCAATTGCGGAACCGGATGATACCCCTAGTGGAAGAGGCTCCTAATTTAAGAAGGTCACCTACGGAAGCATCTTCGGCATGTGCCGGGGGCGAGAATGAGGAATATGCGGAAGCTGAAGTTGAACATGATAATAGAGAGGACTTAAGAAGAGAACTGGTAGGACTGTTACGGGAAATTGTAGGAACTCCTGCTGCACAGCCAGCAGCGGTATTTGATGAAAAATATTTTCCTTAGCGATTTTTTAGGGTGTCTAAATTAGGATTTTTCACGAATTTATAAAAAAATAGCTAGAGCTAGATTTTGCCAAAGTGCGAAAAAGAGACCCTAATTATTTTTAAAAGATCTATATCAGGAAAAATTTCAGATTTTTTCAAATACTGGAAAAGGGGTTAACTGATACGGGAAACCTTGAAACTTTGCACTGTAATTTAAAATATCAAGCTAGCGCGATTTTGCGCGAAACTTTTATGAGAACCCTAGGATGTTGGGAAGTTCCATCCCCCAAGATTTCGGGCCATTCCGAAGTCGTTAGCTATTTTTTTGGCCGAACGGGCTTTTAAGCGCTCGATCCGGACACCGGTTCGGGATTTTTGGGTGAAAAGTCCGTAGAATACTTTTTAGATCAAGAATGAATTCGGGAAGCTTAAAATAGCATTTCAATGCACTTTTGAGATCGTTCTGATGCCAGGGGCATTTTGGTAATTTGCTACCCCGAGAGGGGTATTTTGGTAATTTTATGGTGTTAAGTTTTTTAAAGGACTTTCTAGTCCAGAAATGTAAGTAAAACACCTGAAAGGTTGTTTTGAAGCTGGTTTGGGGCGTTAGGGTGATAATGAACCCCCGGGGGCATTTCGGTAATTTGCCGCTCATCGGGGGTATTTTGGTAACTGAACATTGTAAAAATTTTCACAACTGGAGGAAAGAGTAGGAGTGTAAGACACCTAAAAAGTTATTTTAAAGTTGTTCTGAGATATTTGTTGGGTCGATAGCTGTCAGGGGGTATTTTGCTTAAGTTGGGGGTGTTTTGGTAACTCATCCCCTTTAAAATTTGATAAAGGAAATATTTGGTATATAATTGATGTAATACATTTAAAAAGTAGTTTTAAAGCGGTTTTGAGGTGTTGGGGCTGTAGCGGCCATCAGGGGGTATATTACTAAATAACCACGTTGGCGCTAAATTTTAGGGAACTAGCGTAATTAAGCGTTCGGAGTTGTGAGAAGTGAGGAATTGTTTTAACACATTGAAATAATGAGATAATTACTATTGCTAATGCGTTGGTAAGCTAGGTTAAAGATCCATTTATAGTTTTGGAATGTAAATATTATGGATACTAAGTTGGTTTACGATTATATTTTGTTCTTAGATATATGGATTTAAACGCCAGACCTCATGATACATCAATCTTATACGATGACGATGACCACGTCGCGAGGCACGTATTTGACGGTGTCGATAGGGGTGTTTTGGAAACAATTCAAAGCACAAGTCACCATGATGAGTGGGTACTAAACGAGGAACAAATACAACTATTGCACCGTCAAAATCTATCTATGTTCACCGATCCCAGGATTTGGTCTCGACACGACGATTGCCTTATATCCGCTCTAGTTGAACGATGGAGGAGCGAGACGAACTCATTTCACTTCCGGTTTGGTGAAATGACTATTACATTAGAGGACGTCGGATTTATACTTGGAATCCCATGTCACGGCAAACCCATTACTTCGAGCAAAACGTCTGCATCCATAGCGAAGATGGCTAGGAAGTATTTCCCGGGAATTCCGAGGGAAGCTCTTACAACGAACGACATCAAACTTAAATGGCTAAGAGAGCAGTATGGCATGCTACCGAATGAATACACTCCTCACGATTTCATGACGTATACGAAAGCATTCCTTCTGTATATTATTGGAGCCATATTACTTCCGACGCATTCAAAAAACACGGTGCATCCGAAGTATATGGTGTTCTTGGAGGATCTTGAGGAGGTATACTCATATTCATGGGGTTCAGCTATCCTTGAGCACCTATATCGAGCACTGCACAAAGCTATGAGAAAGGGTGCCAAGTCCATTGCCGCCTGCCTCACTCTATTACAGGTTGGAGCATTTATTTTCTTGGTTGACGTGTCAATATATTCTAGCATTAATGTGCTAATTCCAGATAATGTTTGCATTCACAGGTTTGGTCGTACGAGAGGTTACCCACGGGTCATCCACAACCGCGGGAATATTCCGATGAGACGTGCCTAGGTTGTGGGCCTAGGGGCCTACGACCAACGGGAGGAGACGGGTAGACCCGCACCACCATCTAAAGTTCTATCTGGGGGAACTAGAGATACTCAATGCATCCCAGGTGACTTGGCAACCATATAGCAAGGTGATGCATCGGTTGGATGAGTGGTGTTGGCAACTTCCGGTGTCGTACGTGCTGGCAGGTTTGGTTCAGGTGCCGCTTATTCACTTCGAAGTATGTAAGTTTCAAATGCCCGATCGAGCTATGAGGCAAGCTGGTTGTCTACAAGGGATACCAAAACCCGCTGTAGACATGCGGTCGTACCGGAGTGGTCGAGGGCCAAACTTCGAGGTGCCTGATGCCTTGAATTTGGGAGTGACGAGGTGCAACAGTGGAATACCTGGCAAGAAACATATGATAGCCTTGTATCGCTGAAGGCCGACAGCATCAGCATTGAGGAGTACCTGCAATGGTTTCTCAAGGTGACGCGCACGAGGGTGAATCGCCCTTCCCAGGCGAGGAAGACATCGTATACGCCACGTGAGATCTATGACCAGTTTTGGGCATTGAACATTGTAAGTCATGCTAGTGTTGTTTCAATTTTTATTTGCGCACCTTATCTACCATGCCTGAAATGATTAGCCATATTTTGTATGCATGTTTTTTAGGTTGACCAGGGCACTGAGGTGTTCAAGCAGCTGGAGGGGTTTGACTGGTTTGTCGCGCAGGCTCCTGACAATCTCAAGAGGTCCATTGAGAGGTACAAGACTGAAGTTCAAAACTTTAGTCTTGCGTACCGGGGTTACCAAGGGGAGCCATCTAGTCGCTTGCCTCCTGATGCGTACGACTATCAGCCCCAGAGTCAGGTGTGGGAGCCGTCTACTCGCTTGCCTCCTGCCGCGTACGACTCTTAGTCCCACAGCCAAGTGTGGGAGCCGTCTACTCGCTTCCCTCCTGACGCGTACGACCATCAGCCCCAGAGTCAGGTGTGGGAGCCGTCTACTCGCTTGCCTCCTGACGCGTACGACTATCAGCGCCAGAGTCAGGTGACCCAAGTAGGAATCCAGGCATCGCGCCCAAGCATCCGGTCAGATAAAGGACAACCGACGATGCCATTGAGTCCGGCCAAACGGGATTGGATCGACCAGCACTACTTTGGGCATGAGCTAATCATTACAGTAGACTTTCCAGTTTCAGGATTCCTAGCTCACTCTGATCTAAGACTGTTGGCGCCAAACACAGATATTTCAAAATTTCTTATTGACGCGTATATAGATCTGCTCCGTGTTAGAGAGCTAAATTATAACACCTGCCAAACTTTGAAGCTCAACATGTATGCCTCTTTTGTTATCCCCTTCATGGTGAATAGCATGAAGGAGTTCATAGAATGGAGGAGGACGCGAGGGACAAGCAAGGGTGAATGGAGACCATCTGCAAACGTGTTTTTCTACTTGAACGCGGACTATCAATGTCACGCAGCTGAGGCGAACCTAATCATGCTATCTGCTCTTCATGCAAGCCACTTCTTCCTATTAGTTCTTTTTCCAGAGAATAAAGTGGTCCACATATACGATAGCCTAAGGGAAGACGGACCTGGTCGGCAGCTGGCGCAGGTGTACTCCACGTAATCAATGCGGTGGTTAGTTTATATTTCTTGACCTTCGCTCATTGTCTATTCTTCTTGTTATATAGGCTTGATATCCTTTTTTATTGTTGGATGCAGACTACTATCATTCCACTAGCGTGCTGAAATTTTCGGAAGTTATGAATTGGGCCCTAAAGTGTGTGCCCGAACAGGGCCTTCATAGGAAAACCCAAAAAATAATGTGTCTCGTTTTTTCCCGAAATTGATACAAATGGCTAACTAGCGTGCCCAAGGTGCAATGAGCAAAAAAAAAGTGACAAAAAAACTACGTAATTTTTCAGAAGTTATGAATTGGGTCCTAAAGTGTGCCCGAACATGGCCTTCGTAGGAAAACCCAAAAAATAATGTGTCTCGTTTTTTCCCGATATTGATACAAATGGGCTAACTAGCGTGCCCAAGGTGCAATGAACAAAAAAAAAGTGACAAAAAAACTACGTAATTTTTCGGAAGTTATGAATTGGGCCCTAAAGTGTGCTCGAACAGGACCTTCGTAGGAAAACCCAAAAAATAATGTGTCTCGTTTTTTTCCGAAATTGATACAAATGGGCTAACTAGCGTGCCCAAGGTGTAATGAGCAAAAAAAAGTGACAAAAAAAACTACGTAATTTTTCGGAAGTTATGATTCCACAAACCAAATCACAAATTTAATCATTATAAAAGTTCAATTTATACAACTGAAACATTAACCTTAACACTCATCATCATCATCGTCCTCTTCGACCATACTGCCAGGTTCGATACCTAACACTTAATAATGGTTTCTCTTGTCATGATCAGTCATCTTATTACACAACGCACACTTTTGCAATTTTTTTGACCCGTTGCTTCTTCAATCGGATTCTTCATGCGTATTGCTCGTTTTTGCCCTTTTGTTTGAGAAATAATCAGATCAAAAATGTCGTCCTCCTCACCTTGCAGGCTAGTGCCGTCAATGACTGGCTGTGAAGCTCGATTGAGCGGTCTGTCTCTTCTTTCTGGTAATGCCGCCCTGAACTGTGCAAGGTTAGCCTTATCCCGTGCGGCTGCTTCAACTTAATACCTGTACCCATCGAA